>CP139509.1:523944203-524544203 GCA_021014915.2 Artemisia tridentata subsp. tridentata | reverse complement strand
ACCCATGACACCCTAAGAAGGTGTATGGTAGGCTTAGACTAGTTGTGATGTTGATTGGAAGTGATATAAACAAGTCTTGAACTAGAAAAGTGATTTTTACAAACAATAAAAAAGGGTCTGTCCATTTTTGTGAGATCTGGAAAACTCAGTAGACATTGGACTATTTTGGCTTAAATATTCAGAAAATACTTTCAAAAACGAAACCGTGGGCGTTGGAATGAGCAAAAACGAGCTTACGACCAAAAAGATATGTTAATTCTAAGTTTGACGACGAAAAACCATTTTCTGAAAATTGTACATGCTGTTTTCCGAGATTCAACGGCTAAAACGAGACATTAGACGTGATCTAGATGAGCAAACCTACTGAAAATATGTTAGTTCATATTAATACGAAGCCGTGGATATAAAGAACGTAGAAAACGAGCTTATAACGACCAAGATGCACGCGTTTGAAACCCGACGAACACTATATATTTCCATCAGCTTTTAATATGAAAATATTTCTAAGTATAAAAACTATTTTTACAATACACCATGTTGAGAGCCGTTTTTCTCATTGATCGAGACGCGTATGGTCAAAATGACAAAGATACGAATTTAAGATAATGTTATAAGGTTTCTAAAAACGTTAAACTTATGTCCTAACACTTAACGAACACCCTTTTATGGCTAGTTTTGCGATGCCATTTGGTCATATTTTCAAGTAATGAAAAATGCTAATTTTTACGACGAAAACACAATATTCACCGATAGACCACCAAACGAGGATCGTGGAGTATCGTTTCAACATATTTGCAAGAAAAGTAGTTTATAACTTAACGAGACGTCAAAAATATATTTTTCGACGATAAACATTATTTTCAAAATTAACGAGTGGTATCGATAACATACGTATTTGCATGTGTTGCATAAATTCATGACTTACATTAGAACATATTAAACATATTAGGTTGCGGTTAGAGTCCGAGCCTCATCTCAGCATATCCATTATTGTCTTTATTGTTAGTGCATCAGGTGAGTTTTCATAGCCCCGTTTTAAATTAATTATTTAATTTCTAAATTCTCGGGGGAGAATACATTGCACAATTTTTCATGCGGACCAAAGTATCAACTCATTTACATTGCTTAAGTTACATCATTTGCCCAGATTAAAGTCCCCTATTGGAATTCATGAACCGTTAATTGTGAGCAAGCGAGAGTGAGTGAATAGATCTATTGAGGGTGACTCCTCCGTTCGGGTTGGTAGCGCCAACTAGTCATACGAACGCATTTCATTTCTATCATATTAGAGTGATTGGCAAACACTCAGATGGGGCATTTCATTTCAGTCTAGTTTCGGGGTCATGAGCTTAAGAGCTAATGTATTATTTTATGTAGCATTTTTGTCATTCACTTTATACTTGTGGTTACCGTAGAAACATTTCATTTACATAAACCTATGAACTCACTAACATTATTGTTGACCATTTTAGCAATGTATTTTCAGGTAAATAAGATAATCGCATGTTGGCCTGCATATGGACATACTATGGAGTCGCGCTGACGACGCGTCTCACTTTATTTTTATGCACTTTAAATGATCGTTTGGTTAGTAATGACTTATTTCCGCAAACATGAAACACCTTTTGGGACCTAACTTTTGTAACTCTGAATGTTTTAATCAATCAAACGATGTATTTTCAAAACGACACTTTAGGTCGTTCAATATATCTGTAACAGTGGTGCTATGGTAGTCACGCCCCCGGAATTCCATTCCGCTGCAAGTCAGGTATTTGGGGGTGTGACAGATTAAAATTCTTGTGAAAGCGCATATGAACGTAAAAAGTACAAAAGAAACAAATAACAAATGATTGAATACAAGTTTGAAGGTACAACTATGAAATACAAGACCAAAAAGATTGAACTTGGTGTTCACAGTTACAATTATGAGGTTCACGGAAAAAATAAAATTTTAAAATGAAAATATAATGGTGCGTTTAGTTAAAGGAAAACACCGTTGTTTTTCACAAAATATTTTGTGGAAAACAAAGAAAACAGAGACCGCGTTCAAATTATTATTTTCCAATAAAATTCTCAACAAAACACAAAATTCCTATTTCCAACTTTAATACACAAAACTACAAAACATTTTTTTTTAGTTTTCACTTATTTTCTTTTAAAATACCCCAATCCGTTTTCGTCGGTTTTATACGTTTTTGTTCGTTTTCATCTAATTTTTTACGTTTTCGTCCATTCTTTTTGGTTCTCGTCTATTTTTTTACGTTCCGTCCGATTTTTTACGTTTTTGTCTTTTTTACATTTTCGTCCGTTTTTTTACATTTTCGTCTGATTCTTTACGTTTTCGTCTGATTTTTTACGTTTTCGTCCGATTCTTTACGTTTTCGTCCAATTTTTTACGTTTTTTTTTCCGATTCTTTACGTTTTCGTCTGTTTTTTTTTGTTTTCGTCCGATTCTTTACGTTTTCGTTTGTTTTTTTTAAGTTTTCGTCAGATTCTTTACGTTTTCGTCCGATTCTTTACATTTTTGTCCAATTCTTTACGTTTTTGTCCGATTTTTTACTTTTTCGTCCGATTCCTTACGTTTTTGTCTTTTTTTTTTTTACGTTTTGCCTGAATTTTTCGTTTTCGTCCAATTATTTACTTTTTCGTCCGATTCCTTACATTTTCGTCCGATTCTTTATGTTTTCGTATGATTTTTACGTTCTCGTCTGAATTTTTACGTTTTCGTCCAATTATTTACGTTTTCGTCCGATTCTTTAAGTTTTCGTCCGATTATTTACGTTTTAGTCTGTTTTTTTACGTTTTCATCTGAATTTTTACGTTTTCGTCTGATTTTTTATGTTTTCGTCTGAATTTTTGTGTTTTCGTCTTTTTTTACGTTTTCGTCCATTTTTCTTTACGTTTTCGTTTGATTTCTTTACGTTTTCGTCTGTTTTTTACGTTTTAGTCCGTCTCCTTACGTTTTCGTCCAATTTTTATGTTTTATCTATTTCCTTACGTTGTCATCCGTTTTTTACGTTTTCGTCTGTTGCTATACGTTTTCGTCCATTTTATTATGCTTTCATCCTTCTTTTATGTTTTTTTACGTTTTCATCTTTTTTTATATTTTTTAGGTTTCGTCTCACGAAAACGTAAAAATGGACGAAAACGTGTAAAAAAGAGACAAAAACGTAAAAAATGGACGAAAACGTAAAAAAACGGATGAAAAACCATAATTCACAAAACATAAAAAAGGTAAAAAAAATGGACGAAAATGTAAAAAAAACATAAAAGAGAGGAAAAAACATAATAAAACGGGCAAAAACATAATAAAACAAACAAAAATGTAAAAAGTAGACGAAAACGTAAAAAAATTGATGAAAACCTTAAAAAAGAGATGAAAACGTAAAAAAAATGGACGAAAACGTAAAAAGACACACGGAAACGTTAAAAATTGATGAAAACGTAAAAAAATGGACGAAAACGTAAAGAATCGGACGAAAACGTAAAGAATCGGTTGAAAACCTTAAGAATCGGACGAAAACGTAAAGAATCGAATGAAAACGTAAATAATCGGACGAAAACGTAAAAAATCAGATGAAAACATAAAAAACGGACGAAAACGTAAAAAAAACAGACAAAAACGTAAAAAACAGACGAAAACGTAATAAAACGGACGAAAACGTAAAAAGGCGGACGAAAACGTAAAAAACAGACGAAAAAGTTAAAAAAAAAAAAAATGTACTTGTTATTTTACGTTTTCGAATTATTGTCGCTTGAAGATATTTTCATGTTATTTGATGTTATATTTTACTTTTTTTGTATTAGATTTTTTTAGTTATTTTATAATTTAGTTGGTTAGTTTATAATATTTGTTTTTGTGTTTCGAAAATGTTTTTATAATATTACACAAACACATGTTTCTCAAACTAAACGCGTTTATAAATTTTCCATTGTTTTGTGGAAATAAAACTTCCCTCCCTTTTCCTACAAAACAAGAAATAGGAAATGAAAGAAAATGTTTTCCAACTAAACGCCACCTTATTATCAATGCTGCTGATGCCAATGCTATTCTCTGCGATTGACTTTGCTGCTGCAAATAATTGTTAACCTTCTTCATTTTCATCAACTGTTTGTTTGTTTGTTTTAGGGATCAATCAAATCTTGAAACCCTGACTAACTGACTCAACTGGTTGGTGTCTGTCTGGAGTTACTACTCTCTCCCTCCTTTCATACTTTGATGTTTGTTTTAAAACCGGGTTGACTCGGGTTGTTTTAAATGCGGGTGTGATTTTACCAAACAAATACACTACTTTTTGGGTTTTATTTTTATTTTACAGCATTATTCTTTCAATCAATACTTTTGTACCCCGTACATCTATATCACTTAAGCAAAGAAAGTACCAATGTGTTCTTGAGTTTTTTTAAGAGTTAAGTCCATGGATGGGTCATACACTTTCCAAAAACCCTTTCAATAACCAAAAAGTATGATTTTAAATGTCTAATTTGTTGATTTTATTCGAAGGGCTTTTGGTTATATGTCAGAAGTGTTTGTAATTTTTTAAATATAAATGAGGTATTATGTTTAAGGAATTTATTTCGTCATTTTGTGCCTTCTATAAAGCAATTTGCATAACATGTGCCCGTTTGGCCCGTGCCCGTTTAGCCCGTGCCCGTTTAAGCCCGTGCCCGTTATAGCCGGCGCCCATTTTAGCCCGTACCCGCCTGGCCCGCCCGTTTTGCTACCTCTAATTTTGATTAATATGAATATAAATTTTGATAATGTCATAGGAGGTAGTTTGGAACAAATGTAATTGCTTTATGATATTATAAGATCGTACGTGATTGTTTGCTATGACATATTGATTTAACGTTGCTTATGATTCGATGGTTATCAGGTTATGTACATACACAGCTTGTAAAAAGTTGATCTGTAAAACCAGATTACTATCTTGATTAGCTTATAATGTGCTAATAAAGCCTCTTCAGTATTCTTTCTCGATCAACTTTTAACACTTTTGAAGAAAACATTTTACGAAAGTTTGTACTTCAGCATGTCGTCCCTTTAGAAAGAAGTGCTTTGACGAAACATATCAATAATAAAAAAACCAATGAATACATAAATTCAAGAACCAAATGCTTGACGAAACATAAACTCAATAATAAAAAACATATCTTGACGAAACATAAATTCAACAACCAAATGAAGCAGTAGGGTTAGAACTCAATCAGCTCCAGTCCAAATTCTTCAAAGAACACCTAGCCGAGATGATCGAGATCCACAGTTTGGACAGTAGTCATTTGTTGTAATTATCTGTCATACTTTTTAATTATATAGGTTGCTACAGGTGGTTAACTAATAAAAGAGAGTTAGTGACTGCTTGAAAAATTGGTAAATTGGAAAATTGGTTTTTTATTAGCTGTCGCCATCATCTGGTTTTAATACTATGTTGTTTGTGCATTCATTCTCAAAAAATCACAAGTTTGTGTTGATAAATTTCAATTCTTTTGTAGCTTATATCACTCCATATGGGTTCGTGCTGGTGCTAAATACGTAGGAGATTTTGAGGAGTGACTTAAAGCTGATCTTAAAGAGGCTTGTTACTGCTTTGAATGGAAAAATAGTTCTCTTCATTGATGAGATTCACACAGTAGTCAATGCAAGTCGGTAACTCATTCTACTGAGCCTGCTTGATTTCTGTGAATAATTTGTAGTTTTATGTTTGTCTTAATGTTAAATTGATGAGTTTATTTTTTGTCTTTTTGGAGAAACAGATTAAATTGCTTTGGCTTCAATAAGCAGTTTCCAAGAGGATGTATTGGCCAGGTTGCTTATTCTTTTTTTGGTGAATTTTATCTTTCTTTCTCATTGACCAAAAGACCATATGAGGGGTGAAGACACTCGCAAGAAGTTTCTTGGCCATCTTTATGAAGCTCTTACGACAAAAGGCATTGTCACTTACAAGGATGATGTAAAAATCCGTAAAGGGAAAACTATCAGTGATGAGCTAATCAAAGCCATTGAAGACTCCAGATTTTACATCATTGTTTTTTCCAAGATCTATGCTTCTTCGTCATGGTGTTTGGATGAGCTTGTCAAGATTATGGAGTGCCAGAAGAAGGATGAGCACACTGCTTACCCTGTTTTCTATGATGTGGTACTTTTAGACAGTCCAAACACTTTCCCTTGAACAGAACCAAATAATAATCATTTCCGTTGTCATCATAACGAATGACGTCATCGCCGGAACCTGATCTTCGAAAACAGCGGCCGATAATCCGTTTAGTTATCTTCATCATTGCTTACAGCTTCTTATTTTGGTACATTTTCTTTACACTTTTGTACCGATAGTTAGTCTTGCTTGTACTGTAGATGGTGTATTTGCTGTTACCTTGTACTGTAGATGGTTTGATTTTAAATTCATGAGTTTATTTTTGTCTTTTTTGAGAAACAGATTAAATTACTTTGGCTTGAATAAGCAGTTTCCAAGAGGATGTATTGGCCGGGTTGCTTATTCTTTTTTTGGTGAATTTTATCTTTCTTTCTCATTGACCAAAAGACCATATGAGTGGCCTATCTTTCTTTTTCAAACATTGAATCTTATATTTCTTTTTCATTGACCAAAAACCAAATGACTGACTTTTGTTTCTCAACATAAACACATCGCTTATTTCTTTCTTTCTTCATATAATGTCTTCTACTTAACTTCTCCACGTAATTTACATGTTATTTCCACACAAACACAATCACCTTCACATTATCAAATTTCTTTGCAGAGTAAACGCCCAGCTTTGATAACGGTTATCGATCCATTTCTTTGCAATCCGTTTCTAGAAATGTCCTCTTCAGCTTCATCCAACAAGAGGTCGACGTGGAAGAGGTTACGTCGACCTGATCCTTCAGTCACTTCTCTTTGCAATCAGTTTGCAGAAATGTCCATTTCAGCTTTATCCAACAAGAGGTCAACGAGGAAGAGGTTATGTAACACCCCAACCCGACAAGGGTTAAAATGTCACATTATGGTGTCAACAGAACAAACGCAAGCGGAAGACTTTTTAATTATTAAGGTTACAAAAGTTCAAAATGAAACTAAGAATATAATAAGTCTAAACAATAATAACTATCAAATTGGATTACAAATCATAATCAAATCTAAATGGAAAATAACTCCAAGGTCTAATCCAAATGCAAAGGGAGTCTATCATGGGGGTAGTCCACTAAGAGCTCCTACGCACTCTTCACTCAAACCCAGCTTCCAACCTAAAACCTGCCGCAGGAAAAGAAATGCGGCTGAGCTTAAAAAGCCCAGTGAACAGATATATATAATAAAGTACTGCAAACTGAAAATGAGAAATACAGAATATAGTGCATTGGGGAAATAACAGAAGAAATATCAAAATGTATCAAAGGTGTAAAGGTTTTCAGAAATCTACCATGAGCCCAGAAACATATCATATCATAACATTATATCATAATCTTCATAAGTAACATAAGTAGCATAATGGAGTGATCAGCTCCCAGAATTGTGAAAGGCGTGTATTGCACACAGCACCAGTCACCAGAAACATATCATAATAACATAACAGATCAGAACTAGGATGCATCCATACGCCCCTGCAGAAATCATAATCATATTGGCCAAACATAATACATAACAAAAGGGACGGGGTGGAACATCACTCGACCACCCTAGAGTCATGCCATTGGTGCATCAATGACATGGTCACGGAACCCCCATGACTAGTGATAGCTCGGGTATCAAACTGAAGGGTCAAATAGAATGTCATAGTAATGACACAGAATCTAAGGTCATCAGAAATATCATAATCATAGGTTCATATCAAAGGGTGCATAGCAAAGGCTCATATCAAATGGTGCATAGCAAAGGTTCATACCAAAATCGGAAGCTAAGTAAAATCAAAAGGTGTAAAAGGTTCATGAGAAACCTTATAAGAAAGGTCAGAATGTATGTACCTTATGCAAGCAACCAAACAAAATAAGAAAGTGTACTGAAACAGGGAATCACTCTTTCTTCACAGAACCTATACAAATTAATGATCACGTGTTACTTATAAGCTCGTTTTAATTAGATTTCATAATTTAGGTTTCTTTCTATTTTTAGAAACTATCCATTTTTAGTAACTTTCCATATTAATTAACTTTCTATATTTAGTAAGTTTCCAGATTAAGTAACTTTTAATACGACTTCCCAATTTAGTAAAATTTGGTTTAGGGTTCAGGATCATCAAGTAGGTTAAACGTACCCACACACAAGTCAATACGACATCAACAAGACACACCCGATATAATAGAACATACATTAGGGCACCAAACACCAAAAGAACACATTTACACATATGAAATACATGCATACAATTTAACTGATTTTATCA
Organism: Artemisia tridentata subsp. tridentata; assembly: GCA_021014915.2. NCBI lineage: Eukaryota > Viridiplantae > Streptophyta > Magnoliopsida > Asterales > Asteraceae > Artemisia > Artemisia tridentata. The sequence goes on along the minus strand of CP139509.1, from coordinate 524,535,830 downwards.
CAGAATTAAGCACACTAAATGAATTTTAAAAACGTATCAGAATCCCAAACTAAAAATCAAAAAAATTCTCACAGAAGCCCACATGTCTTAGGAGTCTACTGGAATTTTTACAGATTTTATTATCAAGTGTACACCCCTTTTTAAAATCATCTAAGCTAACATGTTCATATTCGGATCTGCAGATATACTTCAAAAGTATGCACTTAAAAACCTAACCATATTACTTCAGAAAATTCTACAAAAATTCCAAGAGGTAGTACACATACGATTTATGATTCCTGTAAATTTGTGGCCTCTAATTTGCTGTGGTGTGAAAATGAAAAATCATAAACCATGACTGAAATACAATTCTGCTAACCCAGTTTAACATATCATCACATTAAATTCAGAAAAATAACCAAACCAAACTCAATTTCGTTCAAACCAATTGGAACACTTTACTAGGACCCTAAACTGAGTTTACAAGCAAAAGATCCAGAATTAAACATTAACTAAACTCGTTTCATGATGCATACAAATTCGACTATTACTTCTGTCCCAATTAAAAACAACACATGAACCCAACAAAACACTCCACTAGCAGATATCTTTCTATCACACATTGATTTTCTTTCTTATGAAGCTAGAGAAAATTGATACCAAACTCAAGTTCGGTTATTTAGTGACAACGTAATCAAAGTTCACCATTCACTATCAGTGTGGCGAAGCATAATTGATCTTCCACAAGTGTCATGTTTGAATATGTTTACACTTTAAACCATTATATTAGTCAACAATTTGTAATAAGATAACCCATCACCATCATACACGCACTAAACATAAACGTTGTATAGCCATCTAATTTGATATAAACAATCAAAATTACAAATTAAGCAAAAAGATGAATAAGTCAATTACAAAAATTAGGATTTTTTTTCATAGTCGGTTACACGTTATTGTAATTTAAATTGCATTTTTTTTTCTTTTGAAGCTATTGACATTTGATGCCAACTCAAACAAGGTTATTTAGTGTCACATAAAAGTATTATGGGCAAATGACACAAAAAGGTATCAAAGTTAGGGTCTATTTCCAATTAAGGTATTCTGCTTTTTTTCTTGCATAAAAAGGTTTCCAACTTTTTTTTTAGCGGATTTGGGTTTTTCCGTTAAAAACTAACCCAATTTTTCGTTAAGTAGCGAATGAATGTTTTACAAAATATGAAGGGCCAAAGTTGAATTTTTTTTTTCCTTTTATAAACCTTTTGATATGTGTCTAAATACACATATATTTAGTGTTGATTAAACCCACAAAATGGTACAAATATCATGAAAATGTGTTTTTATGTGATTCAGGTACAAAAGATTAAAAAACAAGTGAAAAACACACAAAGTTTACACAATTGTCATTTTCAGTCCCTGAAGTATCACCAATTTGCAAAACTAGTCCCTGAAAGTTTAAAAAGGAAGAAAAGTCAACTTAAGTCCTTGAGAAGTCAAACTTGTTCACAAATGATCCCCGGATGAAAGTTTTCTAAAACTTGGCAACTTTTACCCCTAAGAATCCAAAAATTACAAAAATGGTCCTTGGTGTTTAAAAATGTGAAATTATCAACCTTGGTCCTTGTAATATTGTTTATTGGCAGGTTTGGTACTTTGAAGGAAGTTTGGAAAGTTGGCAATTCAGGTCCCTCAAGAATTCAGATTTGACAACTTTGGTCCTTGGGCTCTAAAACACTATAAAACCTACCGGACCCTAAGTTTAATAATAAACCCAAAATCCAAACCCAACACAAACATAACCCAAGCCCAATCCATTAACCAACCCGACCCACCCTTTTTATTTAAACCCAGGGTCAAACAAAAGTTTGACCCGTCTTCTTCTTTCCCATACCGCCAAACCACCCTCTGCAATACCACCACCCACCTCACCTTATCCCTTCCACCTCAACCCCCCAGCTGTTTAATAATCCTCCACCACATCAAACAAGTTCCAAGGAGCATTAAATGCCCCGTAAAACCCTCACAAGCAACCAGGAAGACTTTTCCCGCCAAAATACCAATCAATGGCTAGGATATGTTTCAGTGATCCAAAGGCTGAGATTAGAAGTGGGATTTGACTACAATCAAGTGGTGGACTCAGAATGGTATAAAAGAGAAGAGATGAAAGAAGGATAGAGCACTTTTGGGCTAGCCTTAGTCACGTAGAATAATTAACTTATTGCTTTCTTTAAATTACAAGTCATTTACAGCTTTTGGTGTTGTATTAAACTTTGACAAAGTATAATAGAACATTATTTACAGTTTTATTCCATCTATCTTTAAATTTCATGTTTTTACTTAAATTGTCATTTAATTTCAAGTCATTTAATTTCCTGTTGATTATTATTGATTAGTGGACTCTATAAGATCACTTAAGCTCCTGACAAAGCTAATGAAGCTTTTAGATACATTAACTCAGTTCTAGTTTTTAAAATTCAAAAATCAATAAAAAATGAAGAAAATCAAGAAAAAATCAAAAATCAGTTCACAAGACAGAAGAAGCAAGGAGCAGGGAAAATTTGGATTGCCCTTTGGTTTAGAGCTTCTTGGGAAGCTTTAGGATTAAATTGTGGCTCCTATTGATCAGTTCTCAGCTTTGGACAATCTTGTAAGCTTTTAGCTTAAATTTTGCATTTTACTGTTTCAGTTATCTTCATGTTTAGATTTTATGTTTTTCATGTTTATTAGTTGTTGTTTAGGGTTATTTAAGTATTATGTTACTTGTTTGTTCAATAGGATCACTTGTGCTAAAATTTGAATCATACAGTGTTGAATGCAAAACTTGACAACTTTGTGTTTTCTGCTTGTGGCTTGAAATCTATGTTCATTTGATCTAATATTATCATAATATAAGTTTAGGATCAGGTTTGAAGTTAGATTCATTGAAAACTTTGAGATTCATTTGACAAATGATTTTTAAAGGACTGTTTGGATTTAATAAGATTTAGGACTCTGAGATTGATTGTGTTGTTTATTTCTGTTTATACATGTCCATTAGGTCCTTTGAGGATTTGACATTCCTTTAAACTCAGTGGAAATGTTTTAATGAGTCAAAATCAATTTCAATTTTTACTCAGTGTTCACTGAGTATAATTTAGGTTTCATATCTGAATTTGGTGGTTCAACTGTGTAAAGGTGGTATGTGTTATTGTTCTTGTTTGATGTATGATACATAAGTGCCTAATAACTCAGTCAAATTATGAAATTTAGTTGATATTTGTGTTTAAGTTAAATTAGCTTTTAATTTATCTTAATTAAGTGTCTGTTTAGATTTTCATGTCCAAATCTTACATATGTGTTAAAATGTTGTTCATATTGCTTAATTTCATGCTCTTGTAGCTTAATATTACATATTTGTTCAATAGATTCAGATCAAAGTTCCCCTAAGTCAACTTTGATCATAAACTTAAAAAGTCAAGTTTTCTGCATAGCTGCCCTGTGCAGGGCAGATTACCCGTTTTTCATTAGCTTGTAAAATCTTCATTAGTTAGCTTTAGCTTGTAATTATTGTTGTTCTTAAAAGCCCACCTGGCCATTATGTTATGTGCATACTTATTTTTCAGTTAGTAGCTTATATAAATGGCTTAATCAACCCACTTATCTTGTCCCATCTTACTCACTCACTGAAGCAATCAGTGAGGTGAGTTGATTTTCAAAAGCTCATGAAAAGTTCCTCATTGATCTTGAGCTTGTGATAATTGGTTTCATGTGAGGCTGACCAATCATACTCAATGGCTCAGTGCTAGTTGAGCTCTCTTAAGCTTATTTGACAAGTCAATATAGAGCTTGTGGTTTGCCCATTCCTAACAGTTCAATTCTTTGAACTTACACCATTACCCACAGCTCCTAATAAGCTCATTAGTGGTCTAGAGCTTAGGTGTTTTAGCTTTTTGTGAAGCTCATCCATCCAACTCTAAGACCCAGCCCTTAAATCCATGCCCTAGCTTATTTGCTAGGGCTGCTATAAGCTTTTTGTATGTCCCTTTTTCTCAGTATATACTGAGGGATCAGGGGAATTAGGCTCATTTCATAAGCCCCTCACAAGGTCATCTGTGGACCCCACAGCTTGAGCTTAGGTTTTTTGGAAAGCCACCCATCCCAGCTTGCTACTACAATTTTCATATTGTGCTTATAAGCTTGTTTCACAAGCTTAGTTAGCCTCTAAAGCTAGCAGTACCTTTAGTACTCTAGCAGTACTTTGCTTTTAGCTAGCAGCAGGTTGGAATTGGAATTGCTTATTAGCTTATTGCTAGCTTATGAGTGATTGCCAGTGCACTATATTGTTCATACCTATCTATAATACTTGTATACATATTATTTTACTTTTAGTTTCCTGTGTGGAGCTTATTCCAAGCTTTAACAAGCTTTCACTCAATCCAAGTTTAGCTCAAAAAGCTAAACTGACTAAACCATAAGCTCACACTATATCAGTCCATATTCTTGTTTATATATGTCATTTGGACTTATGTACATCTTATTTTCCCTTTTGTTTCCTGTACAAAGTTGTTTTTAAGCTTATTCTAGGCTTTTGTCCAACTGTTAAGCATTTAGCTTAACTGTTGGACTCATAAGCTCTTGATTTGCTTATTTCTAAGTTTGTAAAGTTTTGTTTTCATTAAACTTGTTTAATATTAGTATTAGAATAGATCCAGAAAAAGAAAAACCAAAAAAGCCCCACATAAAGCTAAGTGATAGCTTCTATTTAGAAGCTTAATTGCTTATTAGCTTATTTTCCTTAAGCACATATAGTTTTTATATTTTTCTTAGGTTCCTTTATTTATTTAATAATTATGTAAAAAGTTTCAGATTTTTCTTTATTCATTTAATATTTATAATAAATCAGTTTTAGTTTTTAATACTTTTTAATAGTTAATAATTAATAATAAATAGAATAATTGTATAATAAATATAATCTTAGTTTCAGAAATTCTTTTATATTAGTTTAGACTTTTCTAAGTTTTTATTTTATTTTCTTAAGCTTCATTTTCCATTTTCTTATTTTTAGGTTATTATTATATAGTAAATACTTATTAATAAATACTATACTTGTAAAATAAATACATTTTCAGTTTTAAAATTCATTTTATAATATTTTAGATTTTTCCAATTCATTATTTCATTTATTTAAGTTAATTTTAGATTTTCTTATTATTTAATTCATTTTTAAATACATTTAATTCATTTTTAAGTAATAATAATTAATATAATAGTATAATAAGTAATTTTAATTTTCTAATAATTTTCTTATCTTTTTAGGATTCCAAAAATATGATTTTCACATTTGTGGGAGTTGTATTGGACTGAATTCACTTTTTATTTTGGTACGGTTACGTAATTGTTACGTAAACGTACGCGTTTTAGGTTTTTAGGTTTTCTTAACTTTTATATAAGTTTGTAAATTATAAATAAATATTTTAAGTTTGTTTAATTTGCATTTAAGCCCCTAAGGCATATTGTAGTTATATCCGTTTTGTTTTTACGTTTACGTTTAAATTAAGTTAAACGTACGTTTGTATATCTTTTAAGTTTTTAGGTTTCTGATTGTACGTTTTTAGTGAGATAGCTGTGACAGAGCTATTACTATTCACATTCCAGTGTTAGTCAATCAGATTCCTGTTTTTGTATATTCCATATCATTTCAGCACACACATTCGTTATATTACATTTTACACACCTCGTTGGGACATAATGACCCGGGGATATAATTCTGTACTCCCATGGATTTAAATTGCATTTGGTCCTAGATTGGTTTGACTTTTATGGTTGACCCTTCACAAGTGGTTGACTAATATAAAGATGACTGTTTAGGACCAATCACCTTTCTTCCCAGATTCAAGAACAAGAACAAGAACCATGGTGTTATTCAAGAACAAGAACCATTGTGACAACGCCACCACTTCCTAAACATTAACAACATGATTCTGATCAATTAACAACAAAATGATTCAAAATTTCTATTATTATTATTTGGAAGAAAGCATTTAAATGAGAAAGTATATAACCAAATAACCAATGTTCTTTTCATCAAGATATACAATTACAAAAATCATATCTGGAAACCACAAGGTTTCTGCTACAACACAAATTCCAGATCCACAATATTTTCTTTTTAATTCAATTGATCTGAAACACAATATCTTCACTCATTATCTCAACTGAGTCACTCAAAGGCTCACTACCCAACTCACTATTCTCACTCACCAATCTCATAACCCTTGACCTATCTAAAAACCAATTCTCAGGCCAACTTTCTACCAAAATATCCAATCTCAAAAACGTCCAGCTCCTACCCTTGAACTCGGTCCCAACTTTTTCACAGGAAAAATCCCACCTTCCATTGGAAAGCTAACATATTTATAGTCTTTAGACCTTTCCTCAAACACCCTCACCCGAAAAATCCCACCGGAGATCGGAAAGTTGACCAGTCTCCGGTCACTTGGACTCGGTAACAATTTTCTATCCGGTAAAATTTACCCTTCTTTATTTACCAAGCTTCAAGATTTAGTCTTTTTAGACATTGCAAACAACACCCTTCAAGATTTAGTCACATCTTGGCTACCAAATCCATTATATACCTAATATCACAATCATCACAAACACTTTTAATCCAAAACCTTTTACCTACTATAACAAACCTCAAATCCGAATCAAAACCTTTTATCATCGCAGCTACCTACCTTTTTTCGGATAGCTTGTCATCATCTTGACTCGACCCCGAATCTGAGTCAGTTTCTGACCTGGGTTCGATGTGGGTTTTTATGTGAGTATCGATTTACAATTTTTTGTAGAATCTGTGATTCATGATTTTATTGTAGATCGATTTGGTTTTGTTTTCGATAGAGTTTTTTTTTATGATAGGTCGACTTTTTGTGATAAGATTTTTGTGATGAGAGTTATTGGATCTGGTTTTTTTTGTTGTGATAATAGATCAATTGTGTTATTTTTGTTGTGAGAGGATCTGGGTTTGTGTTCTTTTGTTGTGAGAGGATCTGGGTTTGGGGATACTCATTTGGGGAAGAGAAAGGTTTATAAAAGGAAAAAAAAATCAACTTTGGCCCTTCATATTTTGTAAAACATTCATTCGCTACTTAACGAAAAATTGGGTTAGTTTTTAACGGAAAAACCCAAATCCGCTAAAAAAAAAGTTGGCAACCTTTTTATGCAAGAAAAAAAGCAGAATACCTTAATTGGAAATGGACCCTAACTTTGATACCTTTTTGTGCCATTTTCCCAAGTATTATTTCTAAAACTACTATAACGTTCTAGAAAACAAAAATTGGAATTTCTAAGTTCAAATATTTATAAGTATTACCTATTGTAGTCACCTATTGTAGTCATTGAGATATTCACTATGTTGATTGCTAATAGGAAATAAAGGATAAAGTGACTTACTAATTGCATATGAAAGAGACTACAAAAAATTTAGATGTTGTACGAATTGTTGCTCCACGCATTCAAAGTTGTTTTTTTTTTCTTTGTAAACAACATTGAACATGTGAAACCAACAACATAATACTAATCTCAGTTTGATTGTGTATATGACCGACCGGACCAAGACCGGAAGGATGACATCCGGAAGGACTAAAGGCCGATGGACCCGGACAGCACCGCCTCTAGCCCTGGATTCACGGGTCTATGTCCACCACGTGGCTGTCCTAGCTGACACCCTAGGCTATGGGCAGTTCAACATGCCATACCCTAGGTGTCAGGAACGGTAGCCTAACCGTACCTTGCACAGTGGCGGAACAGTAACCAGGTACAGTTTTGAGGTAGTATAAATACCCCTCATTTACTCTTACATATCATTGGCATTGACTCCACACACACACATACATATTTATTACTTTCAACAAAACCCCCTACTTACTCTCACGCCGGAGCTTGGTCCTGGGATAGCAGCCGAGGCGAGGCTAACGCGTTTGTTTCATTGGTACAGGTACCGAAGGATTCCACAGCTCTAGATGGAAGGCATTTCGGACATTCCGCTAGGCAGCAAGGATTTACTCAAAAGAATTGGCGCCATTCGTGGGACCCGCATTCAATCTTCTCATGCTACAGAATGTCAGGTTCCAGTCTTGGTGGTTTCGGGGGAGGAGGGGATGATACTCCTCCGACAACCAGGGAACAAATGGAAGGGTATTTGTCTGCTCTGAAATCCATGGTCAAAGAACACAACCGGAGGGAAAATGTTGAGCCCATACGGTTGGATTTTGGTGAGGAGGGACTAGATCACAATAGAAACGCCGCAAGGAAAGACGGAGGGATAGCGATGGGAGCAAAAGTGGCCGATGGGGACTCGGGGAAACCTTTTAAGGAGGTGTCGAAATCACCATTATCCCAGAGGCTTTTGGAACTCTCGGCACCAGAACATAAGATGCCGTCCCACATCAAACTTTATGACGGGTCAACAGACCCGAAAGATCATCTCAGCCGGTTCACAGGGGCCGCTATGCAAGGGGAATGGCCCATGCCGGTATGGTGCCGGATGTTCCAACAAACATTGGACGGTAGAGCCAGAGGATGGTTCGACAGGCTTCCCCCGGGAAGCATCGACGAATGGGCAGACATCCGCCATCAGTTTGTGACCCACTTTTCTCTGCACAAGACATGCTTCAAAGACCCAACAGAGATAACCAAGATAGTGAGAAAGGCAAACGAATCTCTCCCTGAATTTAAAAAGAGATGGACCATAGGAATAGGCTTCATACTCGGTGTACCGAAGGTCATGAAAATCTCCTCCTTTATGGACGCAAGCAAGTGTCCAGAGCTGGCGAAACGCTTCGCAGACAGGGTGCCCAAGACGGTGGAGGAGATGATGACACGAGTCGATGACTTTTTCAGGTTAGAGAAGGCATTCGCTAGCACTGAGTTGCCTAGGGGAGAAAGGTCGGAAGCCATCAAAAAGTTTCCGGTCAACAATTTCCGCCGGGAGGACAGGCAGTTCCGTGGTCCGTATGGGAACGATAGGAGACAGAACGAGGGACGTCTGAACCATTATGGGCAAGAGGTATGTACAATATACATATGAGAGAGAGTTAATTTCATAAATGGTCCCTGTGGTCTGTCGGGTTTAACGGGTTTAGTCCCTAAACTTTTTTTCTAACGGATCCAGTCCCTGTGGTTGTGACCTATAACGGGTTTGGTCCCTGAGACTAACTATCGTTAGTTTTTTTTCGGTTAGCTAACGACCGTTTGCAACAAAAATTTGCACCGTTAGTCCTTTATACTAACGACCTACTTGACTCAATTTTTTTTTCTTCTAAAAAAATAAATAAAAATAATAATAAAAAAGTGATTTTCTTATATATATATATTTTCTAAATATCTTTAAAATTTATACACGTTTTTATACCGATTTTTATACACGTTTTCATACACACATTTTTATACACACGTTTTATATACATGTTTTTATACACGTTTTATACACATTTTTATACACACATTTATACACATATTTTATACACGTTTTTATACACATGTTTTTTATACACATGTTTTTATACACATAATTTTATACACACGTTTTTATACACACATTTATACGCACATTTTATACACACATCTATACACACGTTTTATACACACGTGTGTGTATAAATGCGTGTATAAAAACGTGTATAAAAATATGTGTATAAATGTGTGTATAAAAATGTGTGTATAAATGTGCGTATAAATGTGTGTATAAAAACGTGTGTATAAAAGCATGTGTATAAAAGCATGTGTATAAAAACATGTGCATAAAAAACATGTGTATAAAAACGTGTATAAAAATATGTGTATAAAAACGTGTGTATAAAAACATGTGTATAAAAAACATGTGTACAAAAATGTGTATAAAAATATGTGTATAAAAACGTGTGTATAAAAACGTGTATAAAAACATGTATATAAAAACGTGAGTATAAAAAATATGTGTATAAAAATGTGTGTATGATAACGTGTATAAAAATAGTGTATAAATTTTAAAGATATTTAGAAAGAAAAAAAATTATAAGAAAACAATTTTTTTTTAAATTTTTTTAATTAAAAAAATTGAGTTAAGTATAAACGGTCGTTAGTATAAAGGACTAACGATGCAAATGTTTGTTGAAAACGGCCGTTAGCTAACGGAAAAAAACTAACGACAGTTAGTCTCAGGGACCAAACCCGTTATGGGTCGCAACCACAGGGACCGGATCTGTTAAAAAAAGTAGTTTAGGGACTAAACCCGGTTAGACCACAGGGACCATTTATGAAATTAACTCTATTTTATATAATGTTTTAACTTTACATATACTATCATCAACTTCCTTTTACTTACACTTTTGTTTTTTAAACTTATTAGGTGATCACGGGAATGAACATTGACTACTCAACTGATTAACACTCGATGCATACATTTGCTCTTTAAGACTATTGTAATTGATATAGTGTTTTATTTTCAGTTTTACTAAATGTTTATATGTTCTTTGATACATGTTAAGAATTATTGTATGAGTTGAATTATCGCATGTTACAACATTTTACAATTACATTTTTATATTTTCATGTTTTATGTTTAAACATTACACGAAACACTTATCACAATGTCGCAACTATAGTTTTTTGCCGCTAGAAAATTTCGTTGCTATGCACATGTACTCGCCTAGATTAGTATAAGTGGCCGGGCAATAGTTTACAAGGACTCTCATTATGTTGAAAAAAAAATCATAATAACAATGTTGGAGTCGGTCTTTAAAGCAGTTTCTAGGATGATGTTAGATAAATTGATGAGTTTATTTGTGTCTTGTTGGATAAATAGATTAAATTACTTTGACTTGAATAACCAATTTCTACGAGCATGTATTGGGTTGCTTATTTTTTTTTCGGTGAATCTTATCTTTCTTTCTCATCGACCAAAAGACCATATGAGTGGCCTATATTTCTTTTTCTTTTTCAAACAGTGAATCTTATCTTTGTTTATGATTGACCAAAAAGACCATATGAGTGTCTTTTGTTTCTCAATATCACCGCAGCTGGAAACTGCTTTAAAGACCATATGAGTGTGCTTTTTCTTTTTCGCATTGTATTTCCACACAAACACAATCAAGTTTCTTTACAGTCGTCTTCTGAGTAAACGCCTAGCTTTGATCACGGTTATCGATCCATTTCATTCACTTTTCTTCATATTATCAAGTTTGTAGAAATGTCCTCCAACAAAAGGTTACGTTCCGATCCTTCATCCATAACTTCATTGGCGTCCACCTCTAGCTCATCGGCCATTCCAAAGAGATTACGTTTATCCGATCCTTCATCCATAACTCCTGGGGCGTCCGCTTCAAGCTCTTCCATTCAAAAGGGGTTTAAGTATGATGTGTTTATAAGCTTTAGGGGTGAAGACACTCGTAAAACCTTTGTGGGCCATCTTTATCAAGCTCTCAAGGATAAAGGCATTTACACTTACAGAGATGATGAAAGAATTGAGCAAGGGAAAACTATCGACAACCAGCTTATCCAAGCTATTAGAGGGTCAAGATTCTTCATCATTGTTTTCTCAAAGAACTATGCTTCTTCGTCTTGGTGCTTGGATGAGCTTGTTGAGATCATGGAGTGTCAAAAGACTGGCGAACAGACTGCCTATCCCGTCTTTTTTCATGTGGAACCCACCCAAGTCCGCAAACAAAGTGGGGCATTTGGTGAAGCCTTTTTGCAAAACAAAAACAAAGACGCTGCTGGGAAATGGATAGAGGCTTTGAAAGGAGCAGCCGATCTGGCTGGGAGGGAGTTGCAGGCGACTGCTAATGGGTAATCACTCCACATATCTCTACTTGCGATATTCGTTACTTTTGTTTCTTCATCCTTGCTAGTATTATGTTACATAGTATTACTTTGTATATATGTTATATATATACATCTAAAACATTGTTTATGTATTTAGACTATGCTAAACAGAACCTTCTTTTACCATGCATACAGGCACGAAGCTGAATTTATCAAAAAAATTGTTGGAGAGATTTCACTAGAGTTACGCTCCATCAGTTTCGGCTTCGATGAAAAGTTGGTCGGCATGGAGACTCGAGTAAAGGATGTTGTTGACTCTTTAGAAATGGGAATAGATGATGATGTTTGGATGATAGGGATCAAAGGCATGGGAGGGGCTGGGAAGACAACTACAGCTAGAGCTGTTTTTGATCGTCTATCTGCTGATTTTGAAGCCAAAAGCTTTGTTGAGAATGTGAGGGAAGTTTCAAAACCCTCTATGTCTGGTTTGAAGAAGTTACAAAAACAAGTCCTTTCAGATGTGATGAAAGAAAAGGTCACTGTGAATGATGTTACTCATGGGAAAAACATGATGCAAGAGAGGATGCGCGGTATAAAGGTTCTTCTTGTTCTAGATGATGTGAATCACATAGACCAACTTGTGGCGTTAGCCGGTCAGACTAACTGGTTTAAGAAGGGAAGTAGAATTATCGTTACAACAAGAGATGAGCAAGTATTGCAAGCACACAGAGTGAACTTTCGATATATCGATAAGGTCGATCACAGAGTGAAGATTCGAGATATTGATCTCTTATCAGATGAGGAAGCAATTTTTCTCCTCAGTAGACATGCATTTGGAAGGGCGAGTCCACCTCAAGAATTTGAAGAGCTGTCAGAAAAAGTTGTACATTATGCTGCTGGTCTTCCCTTAACAGTCAAAGTATTGGGTTCACTTCTCTGCAGTAAAAATGAGCAAGAATGGGTAAAGGCCATAGACAGATTAAAAAAATTTCCCCCAGAGGAGATTCTAAAAAAGCTAGAATTAAGCTATGAGAGTCTGGAATATGATTATCAGCAAATATTTCTAGACATCGCATGCATATTGAGAGGTGGGATTTTTGGCTTGCGCAGAGAAGATGCAATCAGAGTTCTTGAATGCTGTGGATTTGAACCTATAACTGGTTTAAGAGTTCTTGAGCAGAGATCTCTCATAACTGTTGATGAACATGGGGAATTGGGCATGCATGACCAAATAGAAGAAATGGGAAAGAACATTGTTCGTCGTGAGCACCGGGATGAACCTAACAAACATAGCCGACTGTGGATTAAAGAGGAAATTGAAGATATATTGGCTAATGACGAGGTAAAGATCAGTTTACTTGTAATGTAGAGAAAACTAAAACATTGCATTTGTTCTGACTTTCCAAATTTCTGGACATTGTTTTTGTATTGCAGGGTATTAAAAAAACAAAATGTTTAGTACTTCGTAATTCGAACACAAATGCGGGAATTGTTATGAAAGGTCTTGGAAAAATGAAGCAACTTAGATATCTTCAAGTGGATTTTCAATATCAAAATTATGCCGAAGTTCTTGATAATACCGCCCAATACTACTTTTCAAACTCTTTAAAATATCTAAAATTTAGGAATTACCCTTTCTTGTATTTACCCAAAACATTTCAAGCAAACAATCTTGTTGGACTTGAAATTCACGGGAGCAGAATGGTACAACTTTGGGAAGAGGGAGAAAAAAAGGTAGAATAATTGTTGATTCGTTGTTTTGCATAATTCCTAATAATGCTATTAATTTATTGGTTTGTTACTACACTAATATTAAACTTTTTGTCTTATTTTTGCTGGCAGGTTCTTCCAAAACTCAAATTCCTTTCTCTCAGTGGGTCATACTTGACGACCTTTGACTTTAGGATTACTCCGAATCTCGAGACGTTATCTCTAGTGTTTTCTTCTAATTTAGTAAAACTTTTCATGCCTGTTAGCTGTCAAAAGCTCAACTACCTTCGTATCAGTTGCTCAAAGTTAAGAACGTTTGACCTTGGGTTAACTCCGAATCTCGAGAAATTATCTCTTGATAAGTGTGTTGATTTTGAAGAACTTCACGTGTCTAGTGCATGTCCGAATCTCAAATTCCTTGAACTTCGTAAATCAAGGTTGAGGAGCCTTGACCTTGAGCTGTTTCCAAATCTTGAGAGGTTAGATCTTGAAGGTTGTGATAAGTTGGTAGAAATTAATGCTCCCGTTGGATGTCTAAGAAAACTTGTCTACTTAAAGTTAGGCTCATGTTTGAGGTTTTCCAAATTTGAGGTTTTCGTTGGTGGATTGGAACCAAAGGTTAGTAGTTCTTCAGCTAGTTTAAGTCTGGTTGGCAAGTCCCTAGATTTATGCCCGTTGCACTTCTACAATAATCTCCCAAAGTTTCAGTTTGATTGTGAATATAAAGAAAATCTACCGTCATCAGTTGGAAATATTGAGAAGCTTATCTCTCTTGGTCTATGTGCTTGCACAGACTTTAAGAAATTTTCAGACATGATTTGTAGTTTACGATGCCTAAGAAAGCTTGAACTCAAATGCGATATTCCAGAGTTTCCCGAAGATCTTGGCAAGTTAGAATGTCTAGAGGAGCTCTATTTGTCATCTACAAAGATAAAACATCTTCCGGATAGCATTTGTATGTTGAAATGTCTCAAATCTCTCGAAGTCTATAATGTTGATCTTCTTGAGAAGTTACCAGAGGATCTTGGCCAATTAGAATGTCTAGAGGAGCTCTTTTTGTCATCTACAAAGATAAAACATCTTCCGGATAGCATTTGTATGTTGAAATGTCTCAAATCTCTTAAAGTCAATTATGATCCTTTGGAGGAGCTAACAGAGGATCTTCTTGAGAAGTTACCAGAGGATCTTGGCCAATTAGAATGTCTAGAGGAGCTCTTTTTGTCATCTACAAAGATAAAACATCTTCCGGATAGCATTTGTATGTTGAAATGTCTCAAATCTCTCAAAGTCTATAATGTTGATCTTCTTGAGAAGTTACCAGAGGATCTTGGCCAATTAGAATGTCTAGAGGAGCTCTGTTTGTCATCTACAAAGATAAAACATCTTCCGGATAGCATTTGTATGTTGAAATGTCTCAAAAAACTTCACGTAGTTGATACAGGTGATCTTCTTGAGAAGTTACCAGAGGATCTTGGCCAATTAGAATGTCTAGAGGAGCTCTGTTTGTCATCTACAAAGATAAAACATCTTCCGGATAGCATATGTATGTTGAAATGTCTCAAATATCTCATAGTTCATACACGTGATCTTCTTGAGAAGTTACCAGAGAATCTTGGCCAATTAGAATGTTTAGAGACGCTACATGTGTGGAGTAAGAAGATTGAATATCTTCCAGATAGCATCTGCATGCTAAAACGTCTGTGGTGGCTCAAAGTTAAAGACTGTTCTTGTCTTGGGAAGTTGCCTGAGAACATTGGCCAGTTAGAATCTCTGGTGACACTAGATTTAACAGCTACAAAGATTAAACATCTTCCTGAAGATCTAGGCCGATTAGAATGTCTAAAACTGCTCTGTTTGTCATCAACACAGATTAAACATCTTCCTGATAGCATTTGTATGTTAAAACATCTGAAGTATCTCAACCTTCGTGGTTGTGCTCTTCTTGAGAAGCTACCAGAGGATCTTGGAAAATTAGAATGTTTCAAAAATCTGCAAATCGATGCATCTCCAGAGCTTCTTCTTCAGAGATAAAGAATACAACCTGTCACCGTCTGTGAGTAAATAACACACTTGTTTTCTAAATTCATTTTTCTCTTATTTTAATATTGAATTTGATATAGGCCAACAAAAATTATTGGAACAAAATAATACTAGTAGTTTTGTAGAAAGAAAAAAGAAAGTAAATTACACGGTGGTCCTTATAGTTTATACCAAGTTACATTTTTGGTCTCTAAATACCAAAATTTACATAAACGGTATCCATTATAAAACTTGGAGTAAATTGCAAAAATCGTCCTAGTGGTTTGGCCAAATTGCACGTTTCGTCCTTGTGGTTCATTAAGTGCAAAGATCGTCCTTATTTTGCACTATTACGTGCACTTTTGGTCCTTTAATAGTAAATTTGGCAAACCACAAGGACGATTTTTGCAATGATGGAGGACCAAAAGTGCACGTAACAGTGCAAAATAAGGACGATATTTGCACTTAATGAACCACAAGGACGAAACGTGCAATTTGGCCAAACCACAAGGATGATTTTTGAAATTTACTCTAAAACTTGTTACACTTTTGGTCCCTTATTGTGTTAAAGATGTTAAAGTTTCAAAAAGATGGTAGACGGTCCATGGATAAAATGCAACTATTGTACCTGTTTTCAAAGATTCTCTATTGTCGATTGCATTTTAATTTCATACTAATGGCGCAATTCCATATAAGCTAAAGTAGTTTCTTGGTTTTTAAGGTGGCACTCTGGCATAAACGGCGGATCTAGACATGGTGTTAACGATCCGAACGAAGTCAAGTATAGGCCTAAACGAGCTAGGCTCGTTTATTAACTACTCGGTACTCCTCTTTGATGCACTGTTTTCTATTTGCCAACCCCTGTACATAGAGGCACATCTTCAGATGAGGGGCTCAAAGCCGCTGATTACTTCTTGAAGCTAATTGATATGGGGGTGATGGAAAACAAATTTGGAAATTGGCCTGACCTCAAATGTTGTGAGATAAGAAATGGTCTTGAAGGAGAATGGGAAACGCTAACAAGTTCTTCGTTAAGTTTAGTTGGTGAATGGTCTCGATGTGTGTTCAAACTTGCTTATTGCTCTCCGTAGAAGCTGCCTATCTTGCATTGTTTGATCGTTTTACTATTTCTATTTATAACATATATAGCTAATTTGTTTTTTGTACTTCCGTCGAACCAACTTATAATATTGTAGAATGTTTATTGTGACATAGGTAAACTAATTATGTGTGAACTTATATGTAGTGTGAAATGATATGTATGTGCTTTACTATTGAGTTTTTAATCCTTTATCTCACCACTCTCACCTTCTTATTCATTTTCTTCTTTGAAATCATGCAGTTGAAACCACGGTTGTGGACATTATATTTAATGAGCAAAAACCCTCGTCAAATATATCAATACCATTTCCTCCACTAGTAGTTGAAACCACGGCTGTGGACAGTCTCCAGGGCCGTGGAGGTGGAGGAGAGGAAAAAACGATTACCATACTGTGATTAAAACCTTTATTGAGCAAAATGAAATACATGTCCTCTAATAAACATTGACATATTGCAATATCCGATGGCTAGGAACCATGGCATTGATAGGAACCATGGTTGACGTGCGGCAATCCTTGTGATATCCGAAGTAGATCCCATATACTTGTTCTCGGTAATGGGTGACGTCCATATATAGTTCAATCTATTTGACTATGTGTAAGTCACCTAAAACACCCTTCCATAGATAACACGTAACAACAAATCTAGTATAGCAAAATCCGATATAACTAATCAACAACAATAAAATACACATGCGAAACATACATTTGGATTAAAACTTGCAAACCAAACCAGATGTTGCATCATTCACCTACCGACCTGCGACCCTATAAAAAATATCGTGGATGCACATAACGCCCTTAGAGAGAAGCAAAAATACATATCGAATTTGTGTTTTACTGTTATCTGTGCTCGTTTACACACATTTCTCTAACTCTACAAAACTGAAAAAAGAACCAATTAATGTTGTTGACACATACAATCTGGTATTGGATAGGTATATATGGATTGTGTCTCCTTTCTTAACCTAACTTGACCTTGTCTATTCTTATGCGCGTTTTGTATAGCCCACTGAAACTCAGGCCAGTCCATAGTTTCGTTAAGAAAGAGCTGGCTCGAGAGCACCATATTTGGTCTGATAGTCTTCAAGTTTTTGTATGCTCGATACCCTAGCTGAAAAACAAGGAACAATGATTCGTTTTATAAGTAAGGGTCAAAAAGGCCCTTTAGATGAAGCTGAAATGAAGATGTCGGTATGCATACTGACATAATAATCAACAGCTGCTAATAATGACGTTTTTCCTTCAACTTCTGCCCGTTCTTTGTCAGATGCAAGGCTTTTTTTTGTCATCCATAAGTGGAAACAGTTTACGCAGTGCAGAAATTCTTGCCTCTCCACCATATACCTATGTTTCAGGGATAAAGCAAAGCCGATAATGTAAAAGTTTCTGTTTTGACTGTTTGATTTGGTAACTCAGCCTTGGTACACTTGATGTAGGTCATAAAATAGTCAAATACTAGTTTGCCCATTCTCAGCATACCATTTTTTATTTTTTTTGATGATATTGATTTGGGTCTACGAAGATTTCGTGTATCGTCTTTCTTGAAGGGTGATTAGACATTTGATGAAGAAATAACATTATTTCTTCAAATTGTGCAGATTTTATCACAGTTAAAAAATTTCTCCAAATTATGTGCAAATTAAAAAAATAGTCAAATAATTCCTTCAAATCGTGTATGAATCTAAAAGTTGAAAATTTCCATGGGGTGGATTAGATGATACCTTGTGGGATGCAAGATAGAGGCGTGTGTCATTGTTAAAACCCAAAGCTTTCAAAAGCAGTCCAATTTCTTCAGGAGTGAGTGGACATCGTCCCTGATGCCTCAACTCCTCGTTAGTGAACTGAGTTTTCATCACTCTTCCCTGCCATATGACTGGGCGGTATTTTGCAAGTGCCAACTTTTCAGCTTTTTCACCACGAAAATCACAAGCTGAATGGGCAGCCATATCCTGTTCGATAAAAATATTGTAAACAACATGTCCTTCATAGTCCCACAATCACCTATTTTTAACTTATGCAAAAGTAATTGAGATGGCAAGTGTTGGTGGGTCAACCCGACCCATTTTGACCCACTTGGTGCCACTCTCGAATCTCAATAAGATATATACAATCATGCAGTACATGAGACAAGGAAGGATACATACTTTGTCAAAGCGGAGATATAAAACGATAAACTTTCCACTACCCCTTTCATCCTCCAATTTATCGTTCATTGTTCCTTTGTTTGTAGTAGGAGAGTTTCGAAGGCGTTGAACGAGGGTGTCTCCTGGTCTTCTGATGTGAGGAACAAAAACCAATTCTTGAAAGTTAACCTTACATCGAAGAAGCTGAATCTCCTTTGGTAGGTTATCAAAACCTAAACGGTGCGAGAATGGGGCAATCGCAGCAATTCCATGACTGAAACATTGTAATTTGAAATTGTTTATGCTCGAATTGAATTACAATGTCAAAGAAAAGATTATAACGAACCTATTTAGCATCGGCAGCACATTTTCCAGATAACAATTAGCAGAAGCATGAACAAGCGCCGTTTTGATTCTAGTAGGTCGTATGCCAGTACCATAGTAATCCCTTGTGCTCCAAGAGTTCATGCTCGGCAGCTCTATAACTATGGAGATTTCATCTTGCAAGACCTCAATAAAGTGGTCGACATCAAATATATCGGTGAAGGAACTGCACAGTAAACGTAACATCTTACCACCAGTCTGCGAGTTAACTTAAAAACACGATATAAATTCAAATAGCGGCCGTAAAAATACCTTGTATCTTGCCAGACCGGATTAACTTCAAGGTGTGGTATTACTAGCGTCGCGTTTAAGATTTTAGCAACAGCTACTGCATCACAAATCTTTAACACAGGCAAGAAATTTAGGAAAAAATTATTATTATTTACTTACTTTTTTTCTTAGGGGGTGTTTGTTTTAGCTTATATTTTTGGCGTATGGGCTTATTCAACTTTTGAAAAGCTAATAAGCTCAACCTTTTAGGCTTATGAGCTTATGAACTTAGATAAGCCACAAGCTCAAGTTGGTAAGTTCATAAGCCTTGAAATCTGAGCTTATTAGCTTTTCAAAAGTTGATTAAGCCCATACGCCAAACACCCCCTTATGTTTGTTTAAGATACAAAATAGCGCGTACCCCCATTCTCTGCTGGTTCAATCCTCCATCCAGAAACACCTGAATATATCCCCGTGATTTCTCTGGAATGGCTTGAAAAATAAAATCGGGATTCGATTACATTATGATGAGAGATGAAACAGGAACAGTTATATAACTCACAACATGGTACAAAATATAAAAAAACGCAGGTTAAGGATCTCACATGGAACGGTAGCCGAGTCTGTACAAGGTTTCCATCCTTGGTCAGGCAACGGAGACCAAATATCTGAATTTTGTTTCTCCGACTGGTTATAAAGAAAGTATGGGGTATTAGATTACATAAACAATAACTGTTGAAATGAGTTTTAGATGAACTTAATTCATATATGTTGAAGCAAAGCAGCCTCTAATAAACGAAGGTGCTTAGCACTTGGAGCATTCCATTCCTACAAATCAGCATAAGTTTACATAAAAATTATCTAAAAGTAGTAGAGCGTGTGGTGTGTAATCTGTGTCAGGGGAAGATACTAAAACACGTAATTTCTAACTCAATAATTGAAGCCTAAAACCGGTTATTACAAAAACACTAAACGCTAACTGTTGAGATCGTTAGGGATTATTATTATCAATGCTATTCTCTGCGAATGATTTTGTTTTAAATAAATATTAACCTTCTTCATTTTCATCAACTGTTTTCAGCAGTTACTACTCTCCCTCCCTTCAGTTCAGACTTTCAGGGCAGGGGGAGGAAACACATTTAAGTAGTTAATCAACCATTTATATTTATTATTGTTACCATTCTTTATACTTTAATAGCTTCAACCAAGCACACTTTAACTTTTATTTGGTGCAAACATATACACTCACCATGTCTCCAACACTAAAAGTTACAATATCGACACAAAAGTTTTGGATGACGTGAAAATGACAAAAAGTCGAAACATTAATAAGTATTATTAACTGCAGTGAAAATGACAAAAAGTTCGTATCCCGTATGAATTTACCAATTACTATGATTCGATGTTCTTTATTTTTCTTTAAAGGACATTCGACAATAGAAGTCAACAACATAAGCGTATCTCGACCTATTTATTGTAGTCAAAATGACAAAAAGGTCCAGATCTTGTATGAAATTATTAGTTCTAGTCTTAGCAATTGTTTTTATTTCTTTAAACAACATCTAAGAATAGAACCAACAACATAATACTAATCGCAACTTATTTAGACATATTTACTAGAGCATATAAGTAAGCTAAACTTTTTCTCTTTACCCCATGTGGGATTGCAATTTAAAACAAGTTTCACAAGAGTAACTTCATAGAAAATGTAACTTTTAATTTATTGACGTAATCAAATCTTATTTGTCTTCCTATCACACATTCATTTTCTTTCTTATGAAGCTAGAGAAAATTGATACCAAACTCAAGTCGGTTATTTAGTGACAATGTAATCAAAGTTCACCATTCACTATCAGAGCAGAGGGTATCGTCGTGCCGTTTATGTGGTGCCGTTCTCCAAAAGTACTGCCACGTCAGCAAAACACAGAACGGCACCAGAAAACCTTTGGCACCACATTTTCTTTCAACAAGACCTATCATCTATGATTTAAAACATATAATTCAATGCTCCAACAAGCTCTGACTTAAACTAAACATCATCGTTTCCACAATGATTTATTTATTGCTAACTCAAATGTATAGTTACTAAGAAATCAAAACAGTTCACATGATCACTTACAGGCAACATAGATATTTAGGATTACTGCCAGAGCCCAGAACATCCAAATCTTAAAACTAACGTAGAATCCTACAAACGATTCATCATACATTTCCCATGCTTATAAATACTTACTGTATTGAAATCAGAAAATACTGAAAAATACCTGAATTGAATTTTTGGAGACGGAACAGGGAACCTGTGAGAAGGTGACCCTACGCCAAACTCACCACCGTAGCCTGATATCCTCCGAATAAGACCAGCAACACCTTTTACGATATTCATTCTTCCACCGCCAATATCATACACAATCAAGGCTTATACCCATCAAACTTCAAAACAATAAGATCCAAATTAAAACAAAACGAGAAAGAGGGGAAAAAACGATTTGATTCAACATTAGTGATCAATACCTACAACACAGCATAGAATAGAACAGTTTAGTTAAACTCATATAACAGCAATTAAATACTCATACCTACGAGCCTATGGATACTGGCAGGCTGGGAGCTACTATTTCCATATGACTTTGAGTCTTACATAAAATCCCGGATAAGGGCGAAAAGAGAAGTTAATTTCACGAGCTCATTTAGACTCATAAATCAAAATCCAATCAATTGGGAAATGCTCAAAGGTTACACACAGAGTTTAAGTACTGCTTTCCTTTTCCCGATTTTATGTGTTAACATATCATTAGCCTCCAGGGAAGGGACAAGGGTAGGTCCCAGGAGACCCATAGATTTTTGTGGCGGATTTTACAAATGGATAATCGCAGGGGCCCTAATTAAGTTGTAACATGTTAATTTCATTTTCGTTCTAATAAAATCGTACGTTTTAGTTCAATTTTTTTTTCCCTCACATTACGGGTCAAACAAATTTGTGCACCTAGTCACTTCTAGTCTGTTGGCCTCGGAAATCAACTTCATGGACAAACTTTAACCACGGAAAAACATTCATTTCTCAAATTCACGCAAAACTACAGCATCACTTTTGCTTTCACTAAATCTATAAATAGCAAGTAGCTGTTTAATTACCAATTTACCATACGCTATATCGCCAACTCTCACCAATACTAGCAAAATATCCTCGTAATGCGCCACATAACCATCCCTTCTCATTTTCCCTACATCTTCGGCTTATGTCTAAATCCAGATTAAATCCATTTCCTAACTTATCAAAACAGTGTCAGACAACCTAGACTAATCCTATGAACTATCAAGGCTTTACAAACTACGGTTCAGCATTACATACGCAACACTATATCATAATCACCTCTCAAATAATAAAGAATACCTAACTAGCATTCTAAAAAGAAATACTCGCACATAATTATTCCTCCTCAGTTTCCATCTCCGATCAAAATAGTATCGGCCGTCCTAATTGCTTTGTTATTATATAATATATAGTATTAAATTATTTCTAATATAGCAATATAGCATAGAAAAAAACTACGATCTCAACATCATGAACATACGCTCTCGAATAACTTAATAAATGAGCTTTCTAACATCACCTACGCGACACTAAATTCACGCTTTCTGATTAGTAATTACTTAACTGCTAAATATAGAAATTATAAAATTACACGAAAACGAACACAGCGAAACATAGCATAGAAATTAACTACGCTTTCTGATTACTTAACTGCTAAACAAACAAACAAACACGTATTATTATTATTATTAATATAAAATAAAAATACCTAAATTTACGAAGCTTTGAATGTGATCTCCGATTACGGATAACTGAAATTGCTTTGATTCAATTTGATATTGTTTGTTGACGTGATATTAGATCTATAGTTTAGTTTTTTTTTTTTTAAATAGATTTTGAGTTAGAAGAATTTGATGATTAAAAAATTTGGGGAAAAAATATGGAGGTTGAAGAAGAAGAAGATGATGATGATCTAGTTTATTTGTTGAGGTGATTTTACGAAACTGACCCTTTTTTTTTTTTTTTTTTTAATTTAATTTATATAGTTACAAAAACATTAAATTCGTTACAAATATTCTAATTACATCAATATTTTTTCAAAACTTTAAAATTCTCAAGTATGTCCAAATGAACAATTAACCTCTAAATAAGTGTCTTTGATATCTACGGGCCTGTTTGGTTTGTTGATGGTTTAGGATTCAGATTTTAATTTGATGGGTAGTTGTCCAATGAACCGCTATTCATTTTTTTTTATCAAAACAAAAAAATTAAACTTTTACCTTTTTTTTTTAAATTAAATATCTCGCAAACCGTTAATTGTTACGCGAAAATGGATATGCACTTTTATATACTTTCAACGATTTTTTTTTTTTTCAAAATTTTCGTCTAGAAAAATTACATGTGATTTGATTTTTACAAATCACATGTGATATTCAAGTCTGTTGTAGTTCATGTATGAAATCTTTAAAAAAAAAAAAAAAAAGCTTCTCAGTAGCATAAAAAATGAAAGCAACTTGTGTTTTCACTTTTTGATTATTGCGTGGGATTTTGTGTAGGCTAACGTGCTTTATTACTGTAGTGTACAATAGTTTTTCTTTCAATAATCAGTAGCATAGTATTGTGTCATTTATTGAAGGGTAGATTTGGAAGTTTGCTTATTTTTACTTACTATTTTTGGAAGTGGACATTTAATGTGGGACAACCAAATATAGTAATGTGGACAATTAATAAGGGACGGAGGGAGTATAAACTAATATATAATATTAAAATAATCAAATACCTTCTCTCTCCCCATTTTCATTCATACCCATCAAGAGTTGAGATCAATATAGATCTATATATTGTATTTTCATAAGACTTCATGCATGAACTACAAAAGATTTCACGCATGAATTACAAAAGACATTACATAGTGTATTTCCATAAGACTTCATGCATGAACTACAAAATGCAATGCATAGTGTTTTCCCGTAACTTTTTTGCTACTGAGCTAAATACGCAACAACTTGGTTTTATCAAATTTGCATCACAGTCAACTTGTAGTGGCAAATTTCCTTGACGTTCCAATTTAGCTTTACCGATATGTGACGTTTTATAATTGTTGCTACCACGAACCTCCATAATTTCTTTCATGCACGTTTGTAAAGTTAGAAACACGTTATTAAGTTCATGTGATGACATTCTCTCGAAAGATCTTTCAACCGCGGAAACTAACTCATCAATATTTCTCAAAACTCTTGAAGTGATTGAATTGCACGAAAAAACCAAGGTCTAGCACATTTAAATCCGGACTATTTGGTGGTTGAAAGCGAAGTCGAATGTCAAAGCCATCTCGAGACACTTCTTGGAGAAACTCGGCATCAACAATATGAGGTTTCGCGTTATCTTGTTGTGTGAAAATATAGAAGGGGTGAATACGTTTCTGTTTTAAAAAAAACTTAGAACTTGTTGTATCAAATTTTCAATTTGGCTTGTTCTAATATGAGTGACATATACTAAACAAATTTTCACACAAGTATTATCAACTAATCACAACTCAAGCAATCATATAATGCAAACATAAAAGTAAAGAGATAAGTAAAAGAAAGCGCAAACCGAACACGATAATTTATAGTGGTTCGGTCACGGAGCTCCTCTCCGCCCTACTCCACTCCCCGAGTACCCAACTCGAGAGTTACTTCACTAGATCAACAAGCTCTCTTCTCGGCGGAGAAAACCTTACAATCGTCGCTTACACTTTTTTCGGTACAAAGCTAAATACCGGGTTCTAGTTCGAGGTAGAACCAACCTGATGTCGCTTATACAATTTCCGACACTAAGCTAGATGTCGAGTTCTTTTACAAGGGTACAGCCACTCCCATCGTCGCTTATACTTTTTCTGAAACTAAGCTAGATGTCGAGTTCTTTTACAAGGGTACAACCACTCCCGCTATGTTTTATGGCCCAACATAGAAACCTTGTGTTTTATGGCACAAACACATAAATCACCTAATCTAGTATGAATAGATTGTGATGCAATGATGGTTACAACAATGATCCATGACATAAATGTCCACTGGATATAAATGCCTAATCTATATGAACTTCCATTGATCGGAAGCCTTCAATGGATGAAGATCACAAGTTCCCTAAACTTGTTGTAATGGATCTTCATATATGCATATGGAATCTACATGAACTTCTTGAATAAGAAGTCTTTAAACATTGAGGATGTCAAGTGCCCTTGAATCTTCATATGTTGGTATGCTATGGTGGATAATGACTTCAAGATCTTCTATCCTTCTTGGTGGATCAGGAAGTATGTTAAGCTTGTGATGGAAGATGACTCACGATCTCTGAGCTTGCTTCACAGGATCATTACAAGTGTATGCTTACAACATAATGAAAGTTAGTAACATTGTGATCATTATGGAAAGGGTGATTAATGTGTGTTACTACATGGTTATCTATTGATCTAAGTGTATGCAAGAAGGTAGAGAGAATGTGTGTTAAAGTTATATACTTATGGGTAAACCATGGGCTGCTATTTATAGCCAACTGGAATTTCAACCCGCGGATTTGGCGGAACCAAATCCAAGGGTCCGTCCTTTATAGGATTTGGTTGCGCGAGTCCCTGACAGAAAATCTTCCAAATATCTTTCCATATCTAACCAAGATCTTACACAATCCAACTCATTGCTTGAAGATCTTTCCAAAATATTATACTAAATCTTACAAGCTATCCAAATGATGTATGCCTGATGAGTGTCTAAATACTCATCATTTTATACCCATCTGAACTGCCAAAACATCCAAAAACACTCAGAAATGCATCAAAATACTGAAAATATCCCAGGATTGTGTTTTATATGTTTCAGATGCAAAATGAGTAAAAACAGATAAAAAATGAACAAAGTTTGCAAAATTGGCAGTTTCAGTCCCCCAACTTTCATCAAATGTCAAAAATAGTCCCTGGAATTCAAAAATGTGGAGTTTTATCATTCAAGGTCCCTGAAATATTATAAGTTGTCAAAAATTGGTCCTTGAATGAATCTTTGGGCAAATGGCAGAACAGGTCCCTCAACTTTGGGAATATTACAATATTGGTCCTTGTGCTAAGCTAAACCAACCGGACCCTTTTATTAAAAACCCATCCCACTTATCATTACCCAACCCAGCCCAAAAACAAGCCCAATCCAAAAACAATAAACCCTTAACCCGACCCATTCCCTTCTTAGTTAGCCAAACCAGGTTTGACCCCAGTCAAACTACCTCCTTCTTCCCAGTTACCCGCCCAAGCACCTCAATCCACCATCCACTTCCCTTATCCCTGACACACCCACTTCCCTTATCCCTGCTATATTACCCCAAGCATTAAATGCTTCTTCCTCACTACTCATTACCGACCATGTGCAATTTTCCACTCACATCTGATTTTCCCGCCAAAACTGCTTTGGACGATTGAGATTGAATGAAGACAATTCAAGGGTTGGAGATTGATCAGAGATGATGACTCAATGTTTCCCACCATAGTTTAGTATAAATAGGCATGTATTGTAAGCCAATTCAGCCAGTAGTTAATTTTAGCTTAATTGTATTTCTTTATCAGTCTTTTAATTATTGTAATTCTCACTTCAGTGATCAATGCAAGTTAATTCAAGTTCATTTGTTCTTGTTGTGTTAGTATTGTACTTAGTTTTACTAGTAATTCAAGTTTCCAAGTTGTCTGTGATTCGAATGAACTTTAATACTGTTAAGTAACAATCAAAAGCTCCAAAATAACCTTGCTTTAAGCTTATATAAGCTGTCAATAGCTTCCTGTAAGCTTAAATAGTATCTAGCTACTCTTAAATTCAAGCAATGGAAAAAGTCAACAAAAAAGTCAACATAAGCTCTTAAAAGCTATTCTGGGTTTAAAAAGCTCTCAGGAAGGTTTCTTTGGGTTTTCTAGCTTGTTTTTAACAAGCTAGATTGTTCTGTTTTGTGCATGCTATTCCTATAGCCACTCTCTCAATTGTAAGCTCAAGTCTCATTTTAGCTTATTTCCTATTTTAACTGTTAACTAGCTTATCATTAGCTTATCTATATAATTTCTAGCTTATTAATAGTTTCTAGTCACATTTCATTCAGTTTCATAGTTTGTATCAACCTGTTCTTCATTTTCACTTAAAAAACTTAAAAAGCCAAAAATAGCCTAGATAAGCTAGCTTATTAGATTGTTTCTTTTCTCAGTTACTAGTCACTTTTCATAGCTTAATATACTTGCTAGGATCATTAGAGTTCAGATTAGTGCTTAAAATAATCTTTTTCAGTTCAAAACCAAAACAGAAACACCTTAAAGGGTTGTTTGGTTTAGCAGTCAAACTAGGTCAAACCTCTCGTGTACTGTACATTGACCACTAGTCCAACTTTGTACAAGCTTTTCTCAGCCATAAGAAGCTATTTCCAAGTTCCAATTAGCTTCATAGATAGAAAGCCAAGTTTTGACTGCCCTGTGGGAATTTCAGTCCCTAGAAAGCTCAAACAAGCTCATACAAGCTGCAAGCTCATTTAGTCCATTTCTTTGGCATCTTTGTACTCTACTTAGCCTATTTAGTGAGTGCCTTAAAACCTAGAACCTTTGCACAAACCCTGCATTCTCAGACTCACAAAACAGACTGCTTCAGTCAGTTTTGTGGTTTTTGCAGATTTTCCTTAATTTTTCATTTGCTCCTCATAAGTCCTCAGAAGCTAATCTTCTGGAATAATAAGCTCACCCAGCTTGTGTTCATCTATAATTTTTAGTTTGATTTTTAGAACCCTCTAAAGCCCCTAAATCAAGGCTGCAAAACAGCCATTTTTGCCCTGCACACCAAGTACCACAGCAGACCACATCATACATCTAGCTTATTGAGAGCTTTAACAACTTATTGCTGTAGTTTTTTTTGTTTCTTTAGCTTATTTAAAGTACTCTCAATCCCTTTTAACTTATTTCAGTACATGATAGCTTATAAATAATCCATTAGCTTATTTCTAAAAAATCTAAGTTTTAAAACCTTTATTATACCAACTGTTTAGAATAAGCAGCTTAATCTAGCTTATTTTGTGTGTTTAAAAATAAATTCCTTTTTTAAAGTTGGTTAAAAATAGCTTATTATTAAGTAGCATAAATAAAAAGTTAAAAAAAATAGTTTTAGCAAAAGGCCTGGGTGAGATTCGAACCCCTGACCTTCTGTACACACACTCACTCACTACCACTACGCCCTAGGGTCTTTGTCGTTAGTATTTGTATTCCAGTTCTATTTAACCCTTGTTTTCTTTTTAGTTTTTTTTTTTTTTTTTTTTTTTTTTTTTTTTGCTTATATAAGCTGCTCAGCTTATAGCAGCTTATTAGAATAAGCTGATTCCACCATTTTAATTTTCTTAGCTTTGTAATAACTTAAAGTAATTTAGAAAAAAGTTTCATATTTTTATTAATAGTTTTAATATTTTTAATCTTTTAATTAGTTTAAAATAGTAATTAAATCATAATAAATAGAAAAATTATCAGAAAAATATAAATCTAATTTTCATAATTTTCTTTTGTCATTTTTAATCCAGGAAAAATATAATCACATTTTTAGACCTTAAGAAAACCAAAAATAGAAAAATAGTGATAGCTTCTATTTAATAGAATTTATCTTTTTAAATTTTAATTAAGTAATTTTCATTTTTATAATTTTCTTAGCTTCTTTTCATCTTATAATATTTTTAGAAAAAGTTTTAGAATTTTCTTTGTTCATTTGGTATTTTTTATAAATTTAAATAGTTTAATAAGTAATTAAATAAATAAATAATTAATAATAATTAAATAAAAAGTATAAAAAAAATATAATTTAAGTTTTTAAATAAGTTTTAAGTCATTTTACATTTTTAGGTTTTAAATTTTATAAATTTCAATTTTTGTCCCATTTTAGATTTATTGTTACGCGTTTTCAGGTTATTTAATTCGCGTTTTATTTTCTTGTGTATATTTGTCTTTAATTTGTTATTTAGAATTATTAAAAAAGCAAAATCAAAAATATTATATCATCAGTCACTCTAATCCTAGATTTTCACAGTTGCCCATTCACACCTCGTTGGGAAACGATCCGGGTGATCACTTGCCTGGTTTCACACTACACACGAGTATCCGTCGTTGCATAATATTTATATCTATTTAGCACGGATCAAATTTTGGCGCCGCTGCCGGGAGGTGTGCTGCGACAGTTGTGTAGAGTTTTAGCGATTAGTGATTCGAGATCCTTCTTCCAAGAAGTTCCTATTTCCCATAAACCATATAAAAAACAAAAATATTTTTCTTTTCTTTTCTATATATATTATCATATAAAAAATAAAAACACCAAAAACATTTTCCGTTTTCTTTGTTTAATAATAACAATAATAAAATTTACCATCGAGAACCAAGACAGAGTACTACCTAACTGGGGGTACGACCATAATAAGTTCCCAAACATCAGATTTAAAACTTGCCTTTGTATCACTTGCGAATATCGGCTCACCTTTAATTGATAAACAAACTATAACGGAGGTTTAAGGATAGTCTGACATTAAATTGTCGGACTGAAAGAAGCGGGTTTTTAAGGAGCATTTAATTGCCCACCTTTGCTTCTCCGCCACTCTGTGCGTTTATCTTTTAGAGAGCTACCGTACGCTTGTTAATTATTGGTTTAAGTTCACTTGTGTTTTGATTCGTTCTTGATTTAATTAAAAAATTTTACTTGGTGCATGCGCACTCGTTCTTCCACGTCATCAAGCCCTTTACGTGAACTCGTAGATATTCTGAGAAGACGTAATCGTAGACGTGCTGCCCAAATAGTCGAACCCGAGATTCGTACTGTTCTCACTGAAAATATGGCAGACGAACGCACAATGGCTGAAATGCTCCAGGCACCCACCGAGGGTTATGGAGATGCCATCGTTTTACCAGTCATCGATTCTGATCATTTTGAACTGAAAACACATTTGATTCAGCTCGTGTCCACAAACCAATTCCACGGGTTTGAACGAGAGGATCCATATGCACACATTCATTGGTTCAATAAGTTGACCTCTACAATCAATTACAAGAATGTGCCGCAAACAGTTATCAAATTGATGCTATTTCCATTCTCACTTGAGGGGGCAGCCCGGATTTGGCTGGATAAAGAACCCCCTTGATCCATTGAAACCTGGGAAGATCTCGTAAAGAAATTTGTAAATTATTTCTTCCCTCCATCAAAGACGACTAATCTAAAAAATGAAATTGCTGGATTTCGTCAAGGTTTTGATGAAAATTTCGGAGAGGCATGGGACAGATTTAAAGATCTCCTAAGAAAATGCCCACATCACGATTTCACGGTGTTACAACAGATAAATACATTTTATAATGGGTTGACCCAAAACGATCAAGATGCACTTAACGCAGCCGCCGGTGGCAATATCTTGAATCGTAAACCTAGAGAAGTGGTTGAAATTTGTGAAAATAAATCAAAAGTTCCTATTTCTAGAAACAAAGTTAATGTTCCTGTCACTCCTACTGCTTCTTCATCCGGTAACTCATCAGAGTTAGCCTTCCTTACAGATTCAATGCGTTGCATGATGAAGGAAATGAAAGAACTGAAGAGTGAAATTCATAAACCGGAACAAATCAAAGCAATAAACAAAGTGTGTGAAACTTGTGGTGGCCCACATGCGTATTATGATTGTCAAGCAACCGATGCTTCTCCTTACCCAGCTCCCGTAGCTGCTGTAAACCAAAATCAATACCGTCCGCATGCTGAGACTCAGTACCGAGCACCGAATGCTATGGTACCACCTGGTTTTCCACCCGTGCAAAATCAGAATAATCAAAATCGCTTTGTTCAAAATCAGGGACAAAATTTCAACAATTCCCAAAATTTCAATCAAAACCGAGGTCAGAATCAGGGTAACTTTAACCAAAAACCATGGAATGTCCAAAACCAAAATCAGACATCCTCAGATGAGTTGCTTAGGCAATTCATAAAATCTCAAGAGGAGACAAACAGGACTCAATATAAGACAAACCAGTTATTGGTTACCCAAATAAATGACATAAAAAAATCATTAACTGATCTACCTTCTACCTCGGGAGGTCTTCCAAGTAACACTGTTGTCAACCCAAGGGGTGAACTCAAAGCTGTCAGTACACATAGTGGTAAAGCTCATGTTGGACTTAAGGTGATAAAGGACCCGGTACTTCCCACTAACAATGGAAGTGCTAAACACGTCCAACCTTCGGTCATCCAAAATTCTACACCCACAATTGCTCCTCAACCGTCAAGAATAGATCCTACTCTATCACGATTTACGGTTAAAAGTTTGTCAAGCAAACGTAGTGAGCAAAGGACAGCTAGATATTATTCCGATATGCTCAATGCTGTTCCTGTCAGTGTACTTGATGACAGTGATGATGATGAAGATACCACTTTCGTCAAAGCTATCACCACTCGGAGTGGTGCTGCTTATGAGGGACCATCTGGTCCTATTCCTCCTCCGTTGTTTGAAATGGAAAAAGAGACGGAGGATACCACGGACAAAGTGCAAATTCCAAATCCACAAAGTACAGCACATGTCCATCCTCCGGTTGTCCTGAAGAAATCCAAACCAGGAGTTGTCTTTGAATCTGTTGAGACTCCTGAAGTTGTAGCCCCTAAATCCAAACCTCATATTCCTTACCCATCGCGCTTAAATGAGCAAAAGCTCCGTGAGAAGGCTAGTCAACAAATGGACAAATTCTTTCAAATCTTTAAAGAATTACATTTTGTCATAAGTTTTGCGGATGCTATCATTCTGATGCCCAAATTTGCATCAACAATCAAACACTTATTGAGCAACAAGGAAAAACTGATTGAAATGGCTAAAACTCCATTAAATGAGAACTGCTCAGCGGTTATCTTGAAAAAGCTTCCGGAGAAGCTTGGAGATCCTGGAAAGTTTCTACTACCTTGTGTATTTCCGGGAATGGTTGAATGCTATGCCTTGGCCGATCTTGGTGCAAGCATCAACCTGATGCCTTATTCAGTATGGAAGAAACTTTCTCTTCCGGCTCTTACTACTACATGCATGACTCTTGAGCTTGCAGATCGAACCATATCTCATCCATGCGGCATTGCCGAAGATGTGTTTGTGAAAGTAGGTAAGTTCCATTTTCCAGCTGACTTTGTGGTTGTTGAATTCGACGCAGATCAAAAGGTTCCTCTCATTCTTGGAAGAGGATTCCTAAAAACGGGCCATGCTCTTATTGATGTATTTAAGCATGAGATCACACTGCGTGTGGGTAATGAAGCTGTTACCTTTAACCATGATCAAACATCGAAGTACTCCTCAAATTATGACTCTAAATCGGTTAACCGAATCGATGTCATTGATATTGCTTCAAAGGAGTACTCTCAAGAAAGTATTGGTTATTTTCATAATTCTGTGAGTGGTGATCCACTCACATCTTCCCCATCTGTCATTTCTGACTCTTCCCCTTCTCTCACTCCGTTTGAGGGAAGTAATTTCAATTTGGAAGAGATCGAGGCTTTTCTCAAGTGTGATTCATTTCTGAAAGGAATTGATGACGCTGAGATTGATCTGGAGGGAGATATTCTTCTTCTTGAGAAAATGTTGAATCAGGACAATTCTCCTCCACTCCCTCCCGTTGAACTTCATAATGAGGAAATCAAATCAGTTGAGAAAAACGATGAATTTCCTGAGGTCGAACTCAAAGACTTACCACCTCATCTTGAGTACGCATTTTTGGAGGGTGATGATAAATTACCCGTCATTATTTCTAAAGACTTAAGTGATGAGGAAAAGACTGCTCTAATAAAGGTCTTAAAGTCACACAAGCAAGCAATTGCTTGGAAACTCTCCGACATAAAGGGTATCGACCCTGAATTTTGTACTTACAAGATTTTAATGGAGGATGACTTTAAACCAGCAGTCCAACACCAATGAAGGGTGAATCCTAAAATCCATGATGTTATCAAACAAGAGGTTCTCAAACTTCTTGATGCAGGATTGATTTACCCTATCTCTGATAGTCCTTGGGTTAGTCCCATTCACTGTGTTCCAAAAAAGGGTGGCATAACTGTTGTCACAAATGAGGAGAATGAGTTGATTCCAACTCGATTGGTTACTGGGTGGCGTGTTTTCATTGACTATCGTAAGTTAAATGATGCCACCCGAAAAGACCATTTTCCTCTGCCCTTTATGGATCAGATGCTTGAGAGATTAGCGGGAAACGAGTACTATTGTTTCCTTGATGGTTTCTCGGGTTACTTTCAAATCCCCATTGATCCACAAGATCAAGAAAAGACTACATTTACATGCCCTTATGGAACCTTTGCTTATAAACGTATGCCTTTCGGCTTATGTAATGCTCCAGCCACGTTCCAAAGGTGTATGATGGCCATATTTACCGATATGATCGGGAAAACGATGAAGGTCTTTATGGATGACTTCTCAGTCATTGGGGATTCGTTCAAAACATGTCTCTCCCATTTAGAAAACATGTTGAGACGGTGTGAAGACACCAATCTTTGTCTAAATTGGGAGAAGAGTCACTTTATGGTCAAAGAGGGCATTGTCCTCGGCCATAAGATATCAAAGAACGAGATTGAGGTTGACAGATCTAAAGTTGATGTCATTGCTAAATTACCTCATCCCACTACCTTCAAAGGTATTAGGAGTTTTTTGGGTCATGCCGTTTCTATCGCAGATTCATACAAGATTTTTCTAAAATCGCCCGGCCTATGACTCATCTTCTTGAAAAGGATGCTCCTTTTATCTTCTCACCCGAGTGCATAAAAGCTTTTGAAACATTAAAGAAAAAGCTTACTGAAGCACCCATTCTAGTTGCCCCCGACTGGGATTTTCCCTTTGAGCTCATGTGCGATGCAAGTGATTTTGCTATCGGTGCAGTCCTGGGGCAACGAAAAGCCAAACACTTTCAGCCTATACACTACGCAAGTAAAACCATGACTGAAGCTCAAACTCATTACACCACTACAGAAAAAGAATTATTGGCTGTGGTGTATGCCTTTGAGAAGTTTCGGCCATATTTAATCTTGACAAAATGTGTAGTGTATACGGATCACTCGGCTCTCAAATATCTCTTTGCAAAACAAGATGCAAAGCCGAGATTGCTCCGTTGGGTTCTCCTCCTGCAAGAATTTGATATCACCATACGTGATAAAAAAGGAGCTGAGAACCTAGCTGCTAATCATCTATCCCGATTAGAGAACCCACACCAAGATGTTTTCGAGAAAAAGGAAATAAATGAAACATTTCCTCTTGAGACACTCAATGCGGTTGCTTTTCGTGGAGATTCTACTACCCCATGGTTTGCTGACTTCGCAAATTACCATGCGGGTAACTTCATAGTGAAAGGGATGTCGACCCAACAGAAGAATAAATTCTTCAAGGATGTTAAACATTACTTCTGGGACGACCCCTACTTGTTCAAAATCTGTGCGGATCAAGTCATCCGAAGGGGTGTTTACGGACAGGAAGCTATTGACATTCTCAAAGCTTGCCATGCTGGGCCCACTGGGGGCCATCATAGTCCAAACTACACCGCCAAAAAGGTGTTTGATTCCGGGTTTTATTGGCCCACAATCTATAAAGATGCCCAAGATCTCATCAAAACTTGTGAAGCTTGTCAGCGTCACGGAAATATTTCACAACGAAATGAAATGCCACAAAATGCTATTCAAGTTTGTGAAATCTTTGATGTCTGGGGCATTGACTTTATGGGGCCATTTCCATCATCTCGAGGAAATAAATACATTCTCGTGGCTGTTGACTATTTGTCAAAATGGGTTGAAGCAAAAGCTTTACCCACTAATGATGCCCGAGTTGTTGTAAAATTCCTGAAAGCTCTGTTTGCCCGTTTTGGAACTCCACGTGCTATAATCAGTGATCGTGGTACGCATTTTTGCAATGACAAATTTGATAAAGTCATGCAAAAGTATGGTGTAACTCACCGTCTTTCTACTGCGTATCACCCACAAACAAGTGGGCAAGTGGAAGTTTCAAATCGTGGTATTAAAAGAATACTGGAGAGGACTGTAGGAGAAAATCGTGCATCC
Organism: Artemisia tridentata subsp. tridentata; assembly: GCA_021014915.2. Classification (NCBI taxonomy): domain Eukaryota; kingdom Viridiplantae; phylum Streptophyta; class Magnoliopsida; order Asterales; family Asteraceae; genus Artemisia; species Artemisia tridentata. The sequence goes on along the minus strand of CP139509.1, from coordinate 524,500,414 downwards.
TGGTCGGATAAATTGGATGATGCACTATGGGCCTTTCGTACAGCTTACAAAACACCCATCGAGTGTACACCTTACAAGCTTGTGTACGGAAAGGCATGTCATCTTCCGATCGAATTAGAGCACAAAGCCTACTGGGCCTTGAAACATGCTAACTTTGACCTTCAAACTGCGGGTGATCACCGTAAAGTTCAAATGAATGAATTAAATGAACTGCGTGATCAAGCATACGAGAACTCTTTGATCTATAAAGAAAAGACAAAGAAGATTCATGACTCAAAAATCAAGAACCGCGTTTTTAACGTTGGTGATCGAGTCCTTCTTTTCAATTCAAGATTGAAGATTTTCTCGGGAAAACTCAAATCCCGTTGGTCTGGTCCATTCACTATTACAAAGGTTTATCCATATGGTACCGTTGAGTTATCTCAAAATGACGGTCCAAATTTTAAAGTGAATGGCCATCGGTTAAAGCACTACTTTGGAGAGGACATACCATTCATGGTTGTCCCGGATCTTCAAACTTTCCCCATGAACCAATAAATGCGGGGATCGAGTCAAGCTAGTGACTCGGTGATCAAAAACATTAGCCCACAACATGGGTTTTCACCCATGTCTCTGACTTCTTTCTCTTTTCTAACACCCAAGTGTGGGGGAGATGCCCCACATGTTGTATATATGTACAGTAAAAAAAAAAAAAAAAAATGTGTGTGTGTATATAAAATAATGGCTATTTAGTATTTCCCTTTCACGTTCTAAGTGTTGGTTTAACAACCGGTTCTTTGAATATTGAGGGCAATATTCAGTTCTAAGTGTGGGGGGGAATTCTTGCGAATTTGATCAAATGTACCATCTAGTACCCCCATTTTAGCCAAAATTTTAAAAATTTTTCTCACTTAGAACGCAATAAATGGTTATCAGTCCGCCATGTCTAACCCACATAAGGATTGGCTAATCCGAGAGCAAACGGCTCTTGGTAAAGATGTCTCAAATCCGTTGATGGCTTACAATTTTTCGAAAATTGTATGGTATTCGACTCACCATATCTTTATAAGTGAAGAGTTGGCTAGCCCGCAAGGTTATGGCTTGTGGTTAAGGCAGTGAAAATCCATGATTGGTAATCAGCTCACCAAAGATAATAGTTGTAATTTATCTAAGAGTTGGCTAGTCCAGAAGCAAACGGCTTCTGGTAAAGACAAATCAAACCCGTTGACAGCTGATGATTTGCTCAAAATCATTTGGTTATCATTGTACCAAAGTATCACATACTAAAACAGTGGCTACTCCAGAAGTAATGGCTTTTGGTAAAGAGAAAAATCCATTAAATTTTCATAAAATATTGCTAGGGACTAGCAATAGTTTAGTGTGGGGGATTGATGAGTGTCTAAATACTCATCATTTTATACCCATCTGAACTGCCAAAACATCCAAAAACACTCAGAAATGCATCAAAATACTGAAAATATCACAGGATTGTGTTTTATATGTTTCAGATGCAAAATGAGTAAAAACAGATAAAAAATGAACAAAGTTTGCAAAATTGGCAGTTTCAGTCCCCCAACTTTCATAAAATGTCAAAAATAGTCCCTGGAATTCAAAAATGTGGAGTTTTATCATTCAAGGTCCCTGAAATATTATAAGTTGTCAAAAATTGGTCCTTGAATGAATCTTTGGGCAAATGGCAGAACAGGTCCCTCAACTTTGGGAATATTACAATATTGGTCCTTGTGCTAAGCTAAACCAACCGGACCCTTTTATTAAAAACCCATCCCACTTATCATTACCCAACCCAGCCCAAAAACAAGCCCAATCCAAAAACAATAAACCCTTAACCCGACCCATTCCCTTCTTAGTTAGCCAAACCAGGTTTGACCCCAGTCAAACTACCTCCTTCTTCCCAGTTACCCGCCCAAGCACCTCAATCCACCATCCACCGCCCTTATCCCTGACACACCCACTTCCCTTATCCCTGCTATATTACCCCAAGCATTAAATGCTTCTTCCTCACTACTCATTACCAGCCATGTGCAATTTTCCACTCACATCAGATTTTCCCGCCAAAACTGCTTTGGACGTTTGAGATTGAATGAAGACAATTCAAGGGTTGGAGATTGATCAGAGATGATGACTCAATGTTTCCTACCATAGTTTAGTATAAATAGGCATGTATTGTAAGCCAATTCAGCCAGTAGTTAATTTTAGCTTAATTGTATTTCTTTATCAGTCTTTTAATTATTGTAATTCTCACTTCAGTGATCAATGCAAGTTAATTCAAGTTCATTTGTTCTTGTTGTGTTAGTATTGTACTTAGTTTTACTAGTAATTCAAGTTTCCAAGTTGTCTGTGATTCGAATGAACTTTAATACTGTTAAGTAACAATCAAAAGCTCCAAAATAACCTTGCTTTAAGCTTATATAAGCTGTCAATAGCTTCCTGTAAGCTTAAATAGTATCTAGCTACTCTTAAATTCAAGCAATGGAAAAAGTCAACAAAAAAGTCAACATAAGCTCTTAAAAGCTATTATGGGTTTAAAAAGCTCTCAGGAAGGTTTCTTTGGGTTTTCTAGCTTGTTTTTAACAAGCTAGATTGTTCTGTTCTGTGCATGCTATTCCTATAGCCACTCTCTCAATTGTAAGCTCAAGTCTCATTTTAGCTTATTTCCTATTTTAACTGTTAACTAGCTTATCATTAGCTTATCTATATAATTTCTAGCTTATTAATAGTTTCTAGTCACATTTCATTCAGTTTCATAGTTTGTATCAACCTATTCTTCATTTTCACTTAAAAAACTTAAAAAGCCAAAAATAGCCTAGATAAGCTAGCTTATTAGATTGTTTCTTTTATCATTTACTAGTCACTTTTCATAGCTTAATATACTTGCTAGGATCATTAGAGTTCAGATTAGTGCTTAAAATAATCTTTTTCAGTTCAAAACCAAAACAGAAACACCTTAAAGGGTTGTTTGGTTTAGCAGTCAAACTAGGTCAAACCTCTAGTGTACTGTACATTGACCACTAGTCCAACTTTGTACAAGCTTTTCTCAGCCATAAGAAGCTATTTCCAAGTTCCAATTAGCTTCATAGATAGAAAGCCAAGTTTTGACTGCCCTGTGGGAATTTCAGTCCCTAGAAAGCTCAAACAAGCTCATACAAGCTGCAAGCTCATTTAGTCCATTTCTTTGGCATCTTTGTACTCTACTTAGCCTATTTAGTGAGTGCCTTAAAACCTAGAACCTTTGCACAAACCCTGCATTCTCAGACTCACAAAACAGACTGCTTCAGTCAGTTTTGTGGTTTTTGCAGATTTTCTTTAATTTTTCATTTGCTCCTCATAAGTCCTCAGAAGCTAATCTTCTGGAATAATAAGCTCACCCAGCTTGTGTTCATCTATAATTTTTAGTTTGATTTTTAGAACCCTCTAAAGCCCCTAAATCAAGGCTGCAAAACAGCCATTTTTGCCCTGCACACCAAGTACCACAGCAGACCACATCATACATCTAGCTTATTGAGAGCTTTAACAACTTATTGCTGTAGTTTTTTTTGTTTCTTTAGCTTATTTAAAGTACTCTCAATCCCTTTTAACTTATTTCAGTACATGATAGCTTATAAATAATCCATTAGCTTATTTCTAAAAAATCTAAGTTTTAAAACCTTTATTATACCAACTGTTTAGAATAAGCAGCTTAATCTAGCTTATTTTGTGTGTTTAAAAATAAATTCCTTTTTTAAAGTTGGTTAAAAATAGCTTATTATTAAGTAGCATAAATAAAAAGTTAAAAAAAAATAGTTTTAGCAAAAGGCCTGGGTGAGATTCGAACCCCTGACCTTCTGTACACACACTCACTCACTACCACTGCGCCCTAGGGTCTTTGTCGTTAGTATTTGTATTCCAGTTCTATTTAACCCTTGTTTTCTTTTTAGTTTTTTTTTTTTTTTTTTTTTTTTTTTTTTGCTTATATAAGCTGCTCAGCTTATAGCAGCTTATTAGAATAAGCTGATTCCACCATTTTAATTTTCTTAGCTTTGTAATAACTTAAAGTAATTTAGAAAAAAGTTTCAGATTTTTATTAATAGTTTTAATATTTTTAATCTTTTAATTAGTTTAAAATAGTAATTAAATCATAATAAATAGAAAAATAATCAGAAAAATATAAATCTAATTTTCATAATTTTCTTTTGTCATTTTTAATCCAGGAAAAATATAATCACATTTTTAGACCTTAAGAAAACCAAAAATAGAAAAATAGTGATAGCTTCTATTTAATAGAATTTATCTTTTTAAATTTTAATTAAGTAATTTTCATTTTTATAATTTTCTTAGCTTCTTTTCATCTTATAATATTTTTAGAAAAAGTTTTAGAATTTTCTTTTTTCATTTAGTATTTTTTATAAATTTAAATAGTTTAATAAGTAATTAAATAAATAAATAATTAATAATAATTAAATAAAAAGTATAAAAAAATATAATTTAAGTTTTTAAATAAGTTTTAAGTCATTTTACATTTTTAGGTTTTAAATTTTATAAATTTCAGTTTTTGTCCCATTTTAGATTTATTGTTACGCGTTTTCAGGTTATTTAATTCGCGTTTTATTTTCTTGTGTATATTTGTCTTTAATTTGTTATTTAGAATTATTAAAAAAGCAAAATCAAAAATATCATATCATCAGTCACTCTAATCCTAGCTTTTCACAGTTGCCCATTCACACCTCGTTGGGAAACGATCCGGGTGATCACTTGCCTGGTTTCACACTACACACGAGTATCCGTCGTTGCATAATATTTATATCTATTTAGCACGGATCAAATTTTGGCGCCGCTGCCGGGGAGGTGTGCTGCGACAGTTGTGTAGAGTTTAAGCGATTAGTGATTCGAGATCCTTCTTCCAAGAAGTTCCTATTTCCCATAAACAATATAAAATACAAAAATATTTTTCTTTTCTTTTCTATATATATTATCATATAAAAAATAAAAACACCAAAAACATTTTCCGTTTTCTTTGTTTAATAATAACAATAATAAAATTTACCATCGAGAACCAAGACAGAGTACTACCTAACTGGGGGTACGACCATAATAAGTTCCCAAACATCAGATTTAAAACTTGCCTTTGTATCACTTGCGAATAAAACGACGAATGTTTTTGTATTTTTTTTATCTGATATATATATAAAAAGAAAAAGAAAAATATTTTTGTTTTTTATATTTTTATGAAAGCGATAACTTCTTGATGAAGGATCTCAAGTCACTAATCGTTAAAACCTTTAACGATATTGTCGCAACACAACCTCCCCGGCACCGGCGCCAAAAATTGATCCATTTGAAAGTATATATATGATGGGCGTGCGTGTCGTTGCGGTTTAGCAGTATTAATGCCTACTCAAGTTTTAAATTTATATTTAGCCGACTTATCAATAACACACACACTTAACGAGCAGTGTACCCGGTCAGTATGAATATAATGGTAAGTAGAGTGTCGATCACTAAGAGTGGAACGTATTATCTAGTTATTCTAATCAGTATTTTAATATCTTAAGTTAGCTGTACAACCTAATCTAACGCAAGGGGGGTCAGCCTGAGAGACTAGCACGGTTTGGTTATGATTAAATATAAACTAAACTAATGAGCACGAATCAGCGATTAGCACACACGTACACAGATAGATACTTGAGACAATAAGAAGACCTGTCCTGATAATTAAGTAGCTTGTCACTTGTTTTATTGCTAGTTTTATATGAAGTGTATATAATTAACCCTTTCTCGTTGGCTCTAATCTTATCGGCGAGTAAACCCTTAATGATTACTTATGTCTATCCTATTTATTAAAGAGACACTGAAACAAATAGGCGAGGAAGGGGCATGGCGACCCAAGCAATGCTCAGCTAGACACAGAGGTTATCAATGCACTAATAAAAGTCACCAAAGACATCAACATATAAACTTTAATTAATGGGAAAGCAATTTTAAGGGGTGGACATGATTTTCCGTAGTCACATGACATCAGCCCATCAATCCTGATGAATTAAAGTGTACTAATACAATAAAACAAAACTACTTAATGAATTGAATACATGCAGGACCTTCTTACCGCTCTTGTATCTTCGTTCAAGGTGTGTCTTGAGCTGCTAATACGTCTGAATTCGGCTTCTAGGGTTCTTCTGTCTTCGGTCTCTAAAGTCTAGTGTACCGAAATTCGTCTGGCCTTGGGGTATTTATAGTTTCTGTCTGAGGGATAGATGCGGCGCATCTAATTGATAGATGCGGCGCATTGACTTAACTTCGTGTGGGGTCCAAGATTAATATATTCAGGAATATTCGTACACCGCCTTAAGATGCGGCGTAACTCCATTTCTTTATGCGGCGCATGTCCTTTGCTGTCTTGGATTGTAACTTGTGAAATCTTGATAGTGATACGCCGTATGTAAGAAGTACGTTGCGACGTATCTGGAGCAGAATGATCTTGATCTTGTACATTTCAGTAGACTCTTAACATCTTGCTTGTTTTGCTCCATAATTAGTCCAAAATCGCCAAGTTTCACATAATACTTGTTTTTACCTGAGAATTACAAAAGTAAACATTAACGTATCAATTCTCATATATAATATAATAAAACAAGTCAAATAAATAGGATAAATGATGGTAATAAAATGTACTTATTTGAGTTCATCAAATATCTCCCCACTTGAACTTTACTTGTCCCCAAGTAAACCTTAGAATAAATCTTATGAAAATGTATCCTAAAAGATATTAGGATTTATTTTTATATTTAAGCATGTATTCGTTTTGTCATAATTGCACAACCAAACACTTAACGAATTAGAAATAAAATAAAATATTTCGATAAAAGCAAATCTAATCGTTTAACTGTCCAGTCGTGACGAATATTCTATCATAAGCTTGGCAAGTATACGCATCTCCCCCACTAAAGCCAAGGAATAACAAGTCTAAAGCGGTAAAAAGGGTTTGTTGGTTAAGGGTTAATCATTCTTCTTAATCTCTATCGATCTCAAATTCCAGAAAAGGCGACAAAATCACAAATACATGATCGAATCCACGACCACGATACTTGCAATTGCTCAAATCCTTAACTCGAATAGGCTAAAGATAGGACCAAGTAATCTTTACCAATAATATTATATCAAAAAGGGCGACAAAATAATAAATAAATAGCCGAATCCACGACTACGATACTTAAGATTGCTCAAATCCCTAATATCAATAAATCAAAGGTTTAGATAAAGAATGATGTAGGGTATGGATAATATTTGGGATACAAATTGGTGTAAAATGAAAAATAAACAAAACAGATAAATTAAAATCCTAAGTGTGGTAAATTACTTTCCCAACCATCCCATGAATAAGACTCATATCATTGAATAACTCACGCTTTAACACTTGAAACACACGCTTTAGGTAGACACGAATTATACTCAACAAGATCTCAATCAAAAAATAACCTTAGTTGGCGTTCCCATAACGGCTAACTCCCATTCAATCCATAAATATAATATATAACAACAATTAGTGGTGATATCGCCCACTTAATACAAAACTTTACATAAGTTGGTTAAAACAAACTTCCAACTTTTCCTTTTTCTTTTCCTTTTCAATTTTTTCGATTTTTTTTTTTTTTTTTTTTTTTTTTTTTTTTTTTTTTTTTGTTTTGACATCAACATATATGTGTGAAATTTCACAACTTTTCTATCACTATTTTTTCGGATAATTTTTCCATACTCTTCATACTTTCAGAAATAACTGTAATAGTGAAAGTAGTAAACACACGAAAAATAAACTAAAAGATATACAATATTTACTTTCATACCAATTGCATTGTGCAATTTCCCGACATAACCAAAGATAATGAATTACGCACGCGAACACAGGTAATGAAAGGAAACACACTTTGCCTAAAGCAATTAACCACGGATTTTAATCTACAGGGTAGGCTAAGGTGTAAGGGTGTATCGAAACATTATAACAAAGGTGTAAGAAACGAAAGGAATGGCTCTGAGTGTTTTTCTAGGGGTATCTTACTCTAAAAGTGAGAGTAACAAAGGGTTTATACGGGGGTTAACTAACCAATGTAGTTAGTCAATATCACATAACATATAAAGGCTATTTGGGTGTAATCCTAGAAATTTACCAATTTAGACAAGTCATTCCAATTATATAGATAATACTTATTATGGTGGTCTCGAATAGTATACAAGCCAAGTTCTAAAGTTTACAAGTCACCGGCACACTCATAGATTTGTGAATTTTGATAAGTTCACAATTTTTGGAAATAATGTTATGTGTGCAGCTATGTAATTTAGACTTTAAACAAAAACATGCTATAAAATTTTAAATTTTGATATATTAAGCGCATTTTAAGCATATTTTGAAAAAGTTTAGGACAAGTAAGTGTTCTAATTCTCCAATCCCCCCACTTAAGTTAAACAACGTCCTCGTTGTTTGTGTCAAAGGTTAAAAACTGGAAAATAAAAGAATTAGAACAGAAAAACTCCCCTGAGATTTGCTCGGTATGATCCTCCATTATTCGTATAAGAGCAAAAATCAACTTTCTTGTGGATTAGAACGTTTAAGCTTCATACATGATGTATCCACAAAAAATGCAGGAATCTATAATACCTTTCAGACTTTAACACACCTGATTTAAGAAGGTTCAAACTTGCATAATACATTAGTAGTTAGTAAAAATAAAACTAAAAAAATAAAATGAAAATCATTAGGTCAGTCGATACGCCGTATCTTATGGAAGAAGATACGCCGTATCGAGCCTGGAATAAATACGAATCAGAATAAAAGATGCGTCGCATCCTTAACCAGGGATACGCCGCATTAAAATACTGACAGAAAGTTTTAAAGTCAAAAATAAAAATGCAGAAAATTAAATAAGATATGACCAGTGCAGGCGATGCGTCGCATCTTAGGATTGAGATGCGCCGTATCTTCTGCAGGTCTGACAGACTCGACACAGAACAGAAAGTAAAAATTTTCCGGGTTGTCTCCCGGTCAGCACTTGTCTTTATTCCAGAGTCTTCAAGTTAGACTCACGTTCAGCTCTTTATTCCAATACTTCGGGTTCAAACTCCACCATAAATTGATCATTGATTCCTATTGGTAAATTAAGATCATTTAATTCAATGTAGTCTCCACTATAGGTCTCAAGTGATTCATTATTTACCAAGGTTTCTCCCATAAACCTAGCTTCTAGATCGAGGTCCATACGTTCTCTTAATCCTAGCACATAGACGCCTCTAATTATGCTTTTAGCAGGATTTTGGCACTTATAGACTAGTTTATTATTCCCTACCTTTAATGAGATTTTTCTTTTAAACACATTAATCTTAGCATGGGCGGTAGACAAGAAAGGTCTTCCAAGGATTAAAGGAATCTTAATATCCTCGGGCATATCTAATATAACAAAGTCTACGGGGAAAACAAACTTCTCAATCTTAACTAGAACATTTTCAGCAATCCCTTCAGGTCGTTTTACCGTTTTATCAGCCAATTCAATAAGCAGCTTAGTTGGTGCTAATTTTCCTAGTCCTAGGGTAGTGAATGTCTTAAGGGGCATAACACTAACGCTAGCTCCTAAGTCAGCTAATACATTATTGAAAGATATGTCATTAATTGAACAAGGTAAAGTAAAACTTCATGGGTCTTTTTCTTTATGAGGCAAGGCGCGTAAGTCGGTTGCAGAGCTCTCTTCTTTCATTGTAGCCTTGATCTCCTCTTCAATCTTTGCCTTCTCTTTGAGTAACCTCCTTAAACTGATTGAAGAATTAAAGAAAAATTCGGGCTTTGCAGCATCATTACCATTCATCAATCTTCTAGGAAAGGGTATGTTAGGCGTGACTTCTTCAGTAGTGCATATGGCCTTGACATGATCTCTTGGGTTGGTTTCAGTTGAGCTAGGTAAACTTCCGTATCCCCTTTCTTGAAGAACTTTGCTCATTTGTCCGATTTGTTATTCCAATGCTTTGATCGAAGCTCCTTGATTTCTTGTAATAGTATCCGTTGAGGCTCGGATTTCTTTGATCATAGCAGTGTTCTCTTCATGTCTTTTAGCAGCATCGGCCATAATTTGCTTTAAAGTGTCATCCAAAGTCTGCCTCCTTTCTTGATAAGTGGGATTAAAGTTGTTCTTTTGATAGTATCCCGGAGCAGCTTCCCTAAATCTTCCTGAAGGTCGGAATGGTTGTCCAAATTGTGTGTAGTATGCTTCTTCAAAAGTCTCACTTTCATTCTTATTAGGGCAATCTTTGGTGTAGTGAGGTCCTTCGCATTTTTCACATCCAACTTGGGCAGCATAAACTTTCTCATCACGCTTCTTCATCTCTCTACTAATTTTATCCAATTGAGCTTGAATTGCAGCAAACCCGTCAAAATTAGTGCTGCTCTTAGATCTAGTAGAGGTTCCGTTGTGCCATTTTTGAGAGTGATCAGCAGCTTCTTGGATAGCTTTTCTAGCATTGGCTGCACTCATTTGAGGCACAGCTCCCTTAGCATCCAAGATTTGTCTAGTAGGCACGTCCAATCCTTGATAGAACAATATTATCTCCTGCATTGGACTTAGATAATGTTGAGGGCATTTCATCAACAAGTCTTTAAATCTTTCCCAAGCTTGATAAAGAGTTTCATCAGGCTCTTGCTTGGAACTGTTGATAGCCTCCATCTTTTTAGCAGTTTTAGCAGGTGGACAATATCTTTTCAGGAATTTGCTCTTCAAATCTTCCCATGTTGTGATTGAACTAGCAGGTTCATTCCTTAGCCACTTATTAGCAGCTCCTTTAAGCGAAATTGGAAAGATTCTTAGCATAAGTTGATCGTCAGAGACTCCTTCTGTAGTAAACAAATCTGCAATCTCGAGGACTTTTTCAACATGTTCGTTAGCATCTTCATGTTCTGTTCCACTGAAAGCATTTTCTCTTAGCTCTTTGAGAAACTGACCCTTCAACTCAAACTTTGACTTTTCATCAAACTTTGGTCTAGCAACTCCTGAACTATAATCAGCACGGGTTTTGTTCATGTATTCCTCCATAGTAGTGTTTTCCGCCATTGTTTCTGTTTCTTCTTCCTCCTTCTCTTCAGAAAAGTAATCAAGCTCGAACGAACTTGAAAGTTCAAAGCTTTTTGTGTTGAAAAGCCTTTTAAGCGAATGTAAGGCTCGTTCAGGATCTTCGAAAGGTATAATCAAGTTCTTAGTTGAACTCCTGGTCATGCACTTCCTGAAACCATCACAAAAGCATCAGTAGGGTATGTTCAAGAAAGTAGTATATCAGAAAATTAACAACGAAAACGGAATACGAAAAATAAAAGTTGCTGATATCTGTAGACGATGCGCTGTATCCAAAAAGTTGGATACGCCGTATCTTATTACGTTAAAATTTAATCAGACTTTTATTCAGAAAGCAGATACGCCGCTTATGATTTTAGAATGCGCCGTATCAGGTTTAATTTATCAAAAATCGATTATATTTATTAAAATTAAATGCGTCGTATTAACAGAAGTTAATGCGCCGTATTTTCGTTACGTTTCAAAATACAAGATTTTTGATTCAGAAGATGCGCCGTATCGATAGAGATCGATGCGTCGTATCTGTTCAATAATTCGAAAACTGTTTTTAATTAAAATAATAAATACGCCGTATCTGTTAAAACAGATGCGTCGTATGGCGTTAGGGTTTAGAAAAATTTCTTATTAAAAACAGAATACGCCGTATCTTGGGGAAAGATGCGTCGTACTCGAATTTATTAAACGCGTTGTATTTTATAAAAATTAAACGCAATACGCCGTATCTGTGAAAACAGATGCGCCGTATCGTTTGTATCAGCACAGTACAACGATAGCAGAATGCAGAAAAATATGAGAGACTGGCACGGTTTGGTTATGATTAAATATAAACTAAACTAATGAGCACGAATCAGCGATTAGCACACACGTACACAGATAGATACTCGAGACAATAAGAAGACCTGTCCTGATAATTAAGTAGCTTGTCACTTGTTTTATTGCTAGTTTTATATGAAGTGTATATAATTAAACCTTTCTCGTTGGCTCTAATCTTATCGGCGAGTAAACCCTTAATGATTACTTATGTCTATCCTATTTATTAAAGAGACGCTGAAACAAATAGGCGAGGAAGGGGCATGGCGACCCAAGCAATGCTCAGCTAGATACAGAGGTTATCAATGCACTAATAAAAGTCACCAAAGACATCAACATATAAATTTTAATTAATGGGAAAGCAATTTTAAGGGGTGGACATGATTTTCCGTAGTCACATGACATCAACCCATCAATCCTGATGAATTAAAGTGTACTAATACAATAAAACAAAACTACTTAATGAATTGAATACATGCAGGACCTTCTTACAGCTCTTGTATCTTCGTTCAAGGTGTGTCTTGTGCTGCTTGGTCGTCTGAATTCGGCTTCTAGGGTTCTTCTGTCTTCGGTCTCTAAAGTCTAGTGTCCCGAAATTCGTCTGGCCTTGGGGTATTTATAGTTTCTGTCTGAGGGATAGATGCGGCGCATCTAATTGATAGATGCGGCGCATTGACTTAACTTCGCGTGGGGTCCAAGATTAATATATTCAGGAATATTCGTACACCGCCTTAAGATGCGGCGTAACTCCATTTCTTTATGCGGCGCATGTCCTTTGCTGTCTTGGATTGTAACTTGTGAAATCTTGATAGTGATACGCCGTATGTAAGAAGTACGTTGCGGCGTATCTGGAGCAGAATGATCTTGATCTTGTACATTTCAGTAGACTCTTAACATCTTGCTTGTTTTGCTCCATAATTAGTCCAAAATCGCCAAGTTTCACATAATACTTGTTTTTACCTGAGAATTACTAATGTAAACATTAACGTATCGATTCTCATAGATAATATAATAAAACAAGTCAAATAAATAGGTTAAATGATGATAATAAAATGTACTTATTTGAGTTCATCAATATATGAAAATAATATCGGATACGCGTGATACGCGGGAATCAACAAGCCAGCCCTTTAAGAAAAAGGACAACTTGCAAAACCCGTGAATACGATATGAGATACCGGGCAAGTGATTACCCGGGTCGTGTCCCAGCGAGGTGTGAATTGAGGATTTCGTGTAAGGTTTGGAATTAAAGTGCTTGAAGTGTGAATTTTGGATTTTTGTGTTTTATAATTCTAATTAAGATATGAAAATCAAATATACAAAGGAAATTACGCAAACATCAAATTACACTAAAAACGCAAACCGGGAATTTAAAAAACGAGCCTAAAAACTAAAATCTTTAAAAATTAACCCTACGGGTGCAAATTTATTTTTTCTACGTCCTAAATGATAAAAGAAAATTTTAGAAAAAAGAATTATATTTTTTTGACTTTTGTATTTTTTTTTATGAATTAAAAACTAAATTTAAAAGAAAAATTAATTAAAAATACTAAAAGAAACTGGAAAAATATGAAAAAATTACAGAAAACTACTTAATGATAATCTAATCCTATGAAAAATAAAATTGGGCCAACAGCTTATTCAGATAAGCAGTTAATAAGCTAAAAAGAGAAATAAGCTTAAAATGGAAAAACTTTGTTAAGTAATTAATTGTGCATGATTAAATTGAAAAAGACCCAAGGGCAGTTGGGGTGTGTGTGGTGTGTTGTGGCTTGGTAGGCTGGAGGTCCAGGGTTCGAATCCTAACCTCAGCTTTTTGCTAATCTGCCTTCTTTTTTTTTCTTTTTTTTTTTTTTTTTTTTTCTTTTTCTTTTTTTCTTTTTACCAACTTAAAAAGCACATGAAAATAAGCAAGTTTTGTAACTACAACTTATTTTTTAAAACCATTGATAAGCTCAGAAATAAGCCAATTTTATCAGAACAGTGGGCAAAATAAAGGAAGAAGCTAAGGCTATAAGCTAATGGACTGTTAAAGCTAATTTTAAGCTAAACTAAAAATGAAATAAGCTAAGGGAACCTAAGGGGAGTCTAAATAAGCTAGAAATATCAGAATAAGCCACTGAATAAGCAAATAAGCACTTGGGAATAACAAAAAGGCTATAGGGTCTGCTGTTGTGCAGGTGGGTGCAGGGGAAAAAAGGGCAGTTTCAAGCCACTCAAAAGCTACTATAACCTAATCTAAAAAATTCAGAAAAATATGTAACAACTAGATAAGCTACCCAATGGTAATTGTACAAAATTTGAGCTTATTTTGGCTTATAACGAAGAAATGAAAAATAAAAAACATGGGCTGATCTGCACAAAATAGTATGTCAAAAACATCCCACTGAGGTGATTTTTAAGCTACTGAAAAGCTATTGAAAAGCTAATATAAAAAATCTAAAAAATGTGGAATAAGTAGATAAGCTACCCAAGAGTGATTGTACCAAATTTGAGCTTAATTGGGCTTATAATGAAGAAATGAAAAATAAAAAACATGGGCTGAATTGAGTAATACTTATAAAAAAAAGTGCAGAATTTTTTGAACGAAAGTGAGTCAAAACACCTCAAGGCCTAATGATACTTGATGACTGCTTACTATGGACTTAATGAACTAAAAGGGACACAAAAATATTAAAAGCTTGCATCAAATGAGCTTATAGCAGACATAAGCTTATATGATCAGTGAATACCCTACAAATACACTAATCCATTCAAAACCTAAATATCTTTAATAACAGGCCAAATGCTCCTACTAACAACTCATATATGCTCAATTAATCAAGATTAAGCTTAGACCAAGTGCAAATGAACAGTAATTATCCAGTTTGACCCGTTTGACCCCTTAAACCAAACACCCATTAAAATGGTCTGTGTTGAGCTTTTAAGAATGAAATGCAGTTTAAGCTTAAAATAGTGAAAGACACAGGTTATATAAGCTATATTATGACTAGATAAGCAGTCCTAAACTAATAATAAGCAGTAAAATAAGCTATAAGCTAAAAGTGCTATTTTTGGCTTTTTAATGAGATTTCAAGCAAAAACTAGATTAAGCCTATACTAACTAACAAATAAACATCAAAAGGCAATCATAAGAACAACTAAGCTAGAATTAAGCAAATAAGCACATAAATAAGCTATTGAACAGTAAAATGCAAGAAATAAGCTAAAATGGTAATTTGAACTTACAATACCCTTTGCTCAAAACAAGGGTTAAATTCAATCCACAAGCTCTAGCTTATCAAAGATAAGCTAGTAAACACCTATGGGTCCTTCCATTTCTGCCATCATCCATAACTGCTTATCTTGACCAAACAGTTGACCATCTTTGACTTTTTTTGGATTTTGTGTTTGAGACAGTTTTAGGACAATGTAAGTTTCACAAAAGTTTTGTAAGCTTATATTTAGCTTATAGAAACAGAAATAGGAGCCTATTGACCAATGTAAACAGTAATGAAAGAGCTTATGTGTAAATGGAACTTGAGACTAACAGGAAATGCAATTTTTATTAATACCAAAGATTTACTACAACTGAAAACTGAATATTAAAAGTTTACAAACTTAGATTAAGAGCTTAATTAAACTAGGAAATGAAAATGACATAAATTCGACTACTGATAATTAACTAACTGCCTTTTAGGCTTACAAATGGTCCCTATTTATACTAAACTGACTTGGGATCTTCAATCCTGTGCTCTCTGATCATTTCTGGACCCTTGGATATCTCTGGATTAATCTCAGCCCTTGATTGGGTTTTTGGCGCCAAAATTACCACTTGAGTTGCCAACAGTACTGGTTAGCTTGTGAGGAGGGGGAAGCATTAAATGTTATTGGACTGGGGTAGGTTGGAGTGGAGTAGGAGGAGGGTGCAGGGTATGGGATGGAGCAGGATATGGGATGGAGCAGGATGTGATGGGAGAAGGTGGGTAGTGGTTTTGGCGGGCAAGTGGTAAAGAGGGTGAGTGGGTTTGACTGGGGTTTGACCGGTATTATTAGCTAAAAGAGGGTGGGTTGGATCCGGGTTTAATGTTGGGCTTGTGGTTGGGCTGGTGTTTTAAGGATTAGGTTTAGTTAAAAGGGTTAATTAGTTTAGGTTTAGGTAATTTAGGTTTAGGGTAATTAGATTTAGGGTGGTTAGTGAAAAATAGGTTTTGGTTTCGGGTTCGTTTTACCAAGCTCAATCCAATGCTACATCCCGGGGTTGACTTTGACTTCATCTTGACTAGATCAAATGCACAAACGTTGTCGATTCGATCCAAAAATGCCCGTTTTTTGCTCCGTTTTCAATCCTTTGTACCTGAAATACATAAAAACACAAACCAAGGATATCTGCAGTAATATTTGGTGTATTTGGCCGTTTTTAGCATTTTTTATGTATTATATGGGCATAAAATGATGAGTAAATAGGCACTCATCAGAAACCACAAAACGTTTGGCATATCAGTCAGTGGGGAAACCACAACACGTTTGGCATATCAATCAAGTGGGGAAACCACCCGGACATTCAAAGTTTCTGGTAGATGTACACCTAGGACATTCAGGGTTCCTTAAATGATTATGCGTCTGTTTGACTTAACAGTCAGGTGGGGAACACCACCCGGACAGGGAGTTCAATCCTAATAGATCTATCCACAACATTCGCGCTTAACGGGTCATGACATATGTAATATGAAATAGCTTAATGTACTAGTGTCCATAAGAAAATAATCATGGATGAAAAATGTAAACACAAAATACTTTCGAGTAACAAACCAAGTATTTTAGCCAATCAATAATATTTGAAAGACAAATCACGTGTCACGTAAAACAAGCATGAGTTTAATTAAAAACAAGCATGTATTCTCCCCCAAAACAGTTACAAAACAAGTAAAAAGAGGGGCTATGAAACTCACTTGATGCAATAGCTATGATGACAAAAGTGGATACACTGAAATGAGGCACGATCTCTAGCCGCAACCTAATATGAATGATAGGATCTAATGTAAGCAATGAAATGATGCTACACATGCAAATACGTATGTTATCGATACCACTCGTGAATTTCGGAAATAATGTTTATCGTCGAAAAATATATTTTTGACGTCTCGTTAAGTTATAAACTACTTTTCGTGTAAATATGTCGAAACGGTACTCCCCGATCCTTGTTTGGTGGTCTATTGGTGAATATAATGTTTTTGTCGCAAAAATAACACTTCCCATTACTTGAAAATGTGCCCAAATGGCCTCACAAAACTAGTCGCGAAATATTGTACGTTAAGTGTTAAAACATATACTTGACGTTTTTGAAAACCTTGTAACAATATCTAAATGTCGTTTCATTTGACTTTTGATCAAACGCGTCTTGGTTAATTAGAAAATGGGCTATCATTGTAGTGTCTTGTAAAAATACTAGTTTTTACACTTAGAATATATTTTCATATAGGGCTGTCAAAATAGTTTGTGAATCGTCGGGTTTCAAACGCGTGTATCTCGGTCGTTATAAGCTCGTTTTCTACGTTCTTTATATCCACGGCTTCGTATTAACATGTACTAACATATTTTCAATAGGTCGGCTCATCTAGGTCACGTCTAACGCCTCGTTTTGTCCTTTGAATCTCGGCAATCAGCAACTAAATTTTCATAATTTAGTTTTTCGTCGTCAAACTTTGAAAAATCATAACTTTCTCGTCGTAAGTCGGTTTTTAGTGATTCAAGCGGCCACGGTTTCGTTTTTGAAAGAAATTTCTGAATATGAAGGCCAAAATATCCCCTGAGTTACTGAGTTTTCCAGATTACACGTTTTTGGACAGTAGCTATTTCTATTGTTGAAAAATCAATGTTTAAGGTTCAAGGCTAGTTCAAAACTTAATCAAACCACTTCAAATCAACACCACAACCTATCTAATCTTACCATACACCTTCTTAGGGTGTCATGGGGTCCTAAACATCACCAACAATGGTGGATCTCATGATGATCATACTAAAAATCCATAGATCTATGTTTATAAAGAAAATGTGTAATAAGTGGTATGTTTAACATGAATATTTGCATATCTAGTTACTAATATAACTTGAAAATCAATCAAATGAAAGTATGAAAAGATCAAAAAGATGTTCTTGAAGCTTACTTGAATACTTGAGATGTTTTGATGAGAAATGTATAAGAAACCTAGGGATTTTTATTTCAAAATCCTAACTAGGGATGTAAATGGAACTTGTTTAATACTTGATCTTCAAAAATTTGATGGATGATCTTGGTGTTCTTATGTTGGCCGAACAAGGAAGGAGAGAAAAGAGAGAAAATGGTGAACTTTAGCTAGTTGATTATGTTTGTATGTGTTTTTCTAAATAAATCAAGGAACATATAAGCTACAACATTTAATGAAATGATACTTGTAATCAAGTGAAGTGGAAGATTAGGGGTTTAGGGGGGGGGGGGGCACATGGGCTAAAATGGAAGGGATTTGATGTGTAATTAAAGATCTTGTCCAAGTATTATAAGTATTAGTGTGTTGAGTGTATACATTAGGTATTATCGGGTACCGGGTTAACTAAAAATAAATCGTGACGAGTTAAAATAAAATACGACGAAGTTGTAAAAATTGTAAAATTATATTCCTTGTAAGAATCGGGTGTTAGAATAATTATCGGATTGAAATATCGCAAACCGACGGAGTTATAAGCTCCTAACGGAAAATATAGCAATTGATTTAAAAACACCGGGTAAAGTAATAATATAATCTTTATATCATTATAATTAGCATGAAAATATATTAGGATCATAGTCGGGAGTATTGGGTATAATGTTAGTAGTAATGACTGAGTGGTAACGTTAATAAAATAATTAAACATACGTTACTGAAAACCACACAAACCTGTGCATGACTTAATATGATATTGATGTTACTGATGATATGTAGACTGCTCTAGTCTATATGAAATGTCCTTACTGATGATGTATGAATACACAGCTAAACCATACTGGTTACGCGCATTTGAATACCCGTAAACCTAGTTTACGAAAGGATGAACGATAACCATGAATAGTGATTTTCCTCCGGGAATGAATAGTGTTTTGTGAATAGTAAAATTTTTGAAAACTTCTCAAAGTCTCAATCCGACTTCAAAAATGATGAATAGTGAAATGATGAATAGTGATCGGTGAATAGTAAATTCCCGAGATGAATAGTGAAATTTTGAATCTTGAAAAAGGACATGAAATTATGATTTGTGACATGATATATTCTTAGCCTTAAAAGTAATGTCATAATCGGGAATTGCACTAATTTAGTTATTTACTTAAACACAGGGACTAGTCATGTCTATAGGGCAAAGTTTAGAGTGTTAAGTAGTATAAATACCCCTCCTAGTCACAACTAGGAGCGTTGGATGTCTCATTGTAACCTTGAGGTGTGTGTTTTCTCTTCTTTCTCTCTCTAGAAAACACACACACCTTCCCCATTCTTTAATCTAATATACCATGTTTAACCTTTATTTTGAGCATCCCCGACCTCCTGAACCTGTATCTTGGTCATTACAATTGGCATCAGAGCTAACCAGGGGCGAATCGTGGGCTTTTAAGGTGAAAAAAGTGATATTTGGTGTCTCGGTTACTGTTCATCCGAAAGTTTCCGAGTTTGTGGTGATGTTACCGAGTTTCTGTTGCCGAGTTTCTGCTTTACCGAGTTTCTGCTTGCTACCGAGTTTCTAGAATTCTTCCGAGTTTGGTTGAATTTTACCGAGTGTCTCCACTTTTCCGAGTTTGGAAAATTTGAGAAAACTTTCTAGTTTCTGAAGTTATCTAGTTTCTGAAGTTATCTAGTTTCTCAAGTTACCTAGTTTCTCCAGTTACCAAGTTTCTGAAGTTACCTAGTTTCTCAAGTTACCTAGTTTCTCCAGTTACCGAGTTTCTGAAGTTACCTAGTGTAAAATCCTCCGAGTTTATTCAGAACCTTCGACTTTGGATTCTTCGACTTTGGATTTGTGGATTCTTCGACTTTGGAACTGAGCTACAAAGGACTCATTCACCACACCAAAATCACAGATAATATTATTGGTCTACATCCTCAAAATAACCACGTATAGCTTAAAAGATCCTGATCAAGATTCACAATCAAATGACAATGGCTAAATTTTGAATGTTATCAACTGTGACTACAAGGATGATTCATTATTACTTATTTGAAGTTGAAGTGGAATATCACGGGTACGTGTACTTAGTATCTTGAAGATATCGGGGTTGGTTGGATGCATGATTCTTCGAGATCCTTGTTCGAGCTGAGGTTGCTCACAGAGCATAGAATGATTAAGACTTGATTTGTCTAGTTATACCTGATGTAAGGAGTTAAGTTGTAGTGCTCAAGTGTCACAAAAAGCTGTGGATAATTCAAGATGAGTTCATATATAGTTAAGGATGGTTGGATGGGTATATGAAACGACCTATGCTTTAAGGAGTTACGTTGTAGTGCTCAGTATAGGTTCTTAGTCAGACAATAGTGCAAGTTTAAGTCACAAGTTTGGGTTATTTTACTTCAGTCTCAAGTTCGTCATAGTGGGTTTTCTCCATCAGTAGTCACTACAAAAAGCCGTTGTTTTTTATACAGGGGGTTGATAAAGAGTTAGACATTTTAAATGGTATGATGCGTGCGATGTGTCGTTGCGGTTTAGCAGTATTAATGCCTACTCAAGTTTTAAATTTATATTTAGCCGACTTATCAATAACACACACACTTAACGAGCAGTGTACCCGGTCAGTATGAATATAATGGTAAGTAGAGTGTCGATCACTAAGAGTGGAACGTATTATCTCGTTATTCTAATCAGTATTTTAATATTCTAAGTTAGCTATACAACCTAATCTAACGCAAGGGGGTTCAGCCTGAGAGACTGGCACGATTTGGTTGCAATTAAATAAACTAAACCAATAGGCACGAATCAGCGAATAGCACACACGTACACAGATAAATACTTGAGACAATAAGAAGACCTGTCCTTATGATTAAGTAGATTGTCACTTGTTTTATTGATAGTTTTATATGAAGTGTATGTAGTTAACCCTTTCTCGTTGGTCCTATTCTTATCGGCGAGTAAACCCTTAATGATTACTTATGTCTAAAAGTTATTCCTAAGTGATCAATTTAGTAACAACCGTGGGAGCCACATTCTCTTCCGTAGTCAAATGCGCAGGCCACTAATAAACACAGAGGTTATCAATGCACTAATAAGTAGTAACCAAAGACATCAACATATAAACTTTAATTGATGGGAAAGCAGTTTTAAGGGAGTGCAATCTTTCCGTTGTCACATTACACAAGCCATCAATCCTGATGAATTAAAGTTTACTAACACAATAAAACAAAACTACTTAATGAATTAAACACATGCAGCACCTTCTTACAGCTCTTGTATCTTCGTTCGGGTGTGTCTTGTGCTGCCTATTCGTCTGAATTCGGCCTTAGGTTTCTCTGGTCTTCGTACTTCGTATATAATATATCTCGAAATTCGTCTGGTCTTGGGGTATTTATAGTTTCTGTCTGAGGGTAAGATGCGGCGCATCTAGTAAGTAGATGCGGCGCATTGACTTAACTTCGCGTGGGGTCCAAGATTAATATATTCAGGAATATTCGTACACCGCCAGAAGATGCGGCGTAACTCCATTTATAGATGCGGCGCATGTCCTCTTGTATCTTGGATCGTATCTGGTGAAATCTTGATAGTGATGCGCCGTATGTAATAAGTGAGATGCGGCGCATCTGGAGCAGATTCGTCTTGATCTTGTACATTTCAGTAGACTCTTAACTTCTTGCATGTTTTGCTCCATAATTAGTCTAAAATCGCCAAGTTTCACCAAATGCTTGTTTTTACCTGAGAATTACAAAAGTAAACGATTAAGTATCAATCCTCATACATAATATAATAAAACAAGTCAAATAAATAGGATAAATGATAGTAATAAAATGTACTTATTTGAGTTCATCAAATATCCCCCCACTTGAACTTTACTTGTCCCCAAGTAAACCTTAGAATTAATCTTATGAAAATGTATCCTAAAAGATGTTAGGATTTATTTTATATTTAAGCATGTATTCATTTTTGTCATAATCACACAACCAAACACTCAACGAATTAGAAGTTAAATAAAATAATTTGATAAAAGCAAATCTAATCGTTTAATTGTCCAGTCGTGACGAATATTTTATCATAAGCTTGGCAAGTATACACATCTCCTCCACTAAAGCCAAGGAATAACAAGTCTAAAGCGGTAAAAAGGGTTTTTAGGTTTAAGGGTTAATTATTCTCCTTAATCTCTATCGATCTCAAATTCCAGAAAAGGCGACAAAATCACAAATACATGATCGAATCCACGAACACGATACTTGCAATTGCTCAAATCCTTAACTCGAATAGGCCAAAGATAGGACCAAGTAATCTTCACCAATAATATTATATCAAAAAGGGCGACAAAATCATAAATACATAGCCGAATCCACGACTACGATACTTAAGATTGCTCAAATCCCTAATCTCAATAAATCAAAGGTTTTGATAAAGAACAATATAGGGTATGGATAATATTTGGGATATAAATTGGTGTAAAATGAAAGACAAACAAAACAGATAAATTAAAATCCTAAGTGTGGTTAATCACTATCCCAACCATCCCATGAATAAGACTCATATCATTGAATAACTCACGCTTTAACACTTGAAACACACGCTTTAGGTAGACACGAATTATACTCAACAAGATCTCAATCAAAGAATAAACCTTAGTTGGTGTTCCCATAACTGCCAACTCCCATTCACTCCATAGATATAATATACAACAACTAGTGGTGATATCGACCACTTAATACAAAACTTTACATAAGTTGGTTAAAACAAACATCCAACTCTTCCTTTTTCTTTTTCTTTTCTATTTTTTCGCTTTTTTTTTTTTTTTTTTTTTTTTTTGAAACATAAACATAGATGTGTAAAATTTCACCACATCACTATAATGATAATTCTGGATAATTTTTTCATACTTTTCATAACTTCAGAAATAACGGAAATAGTGAAAGTAGTAAACACACGAAAAATAAACTCAAAGATATACAATATTTACTTTCACTCCAATTGCATTGTGCAATTTCCCGACCTAACCAAAGATAATGAATTACGCACGCGAACACAGGTAATGTAAGGAAACACACTTTGCCTAAAGCAATTAACCAACCACGGATTCTAATCTATAGGGTAGGCTAAGGTGTAAGGGTGTAACGAAACATTTTAACAAAGGTGTAAGAAACGAAAGGAATGGCTCTGAGTGTTTTTCTAGGGGTATCTTACTCTAAAAGTGAGAGTAACAAAAGGGTTTATACGGGGGTTAACTAACCAGTGTAGTTAGCTAATAACGCATAACATATAAAGGCTATTTTGGGTGTAATCCTAGAATTTTACCAATTTAGACAAGTCATTCCAATTATATAAATAATACTTATTATGGTGGTCTCGAATAGTATACAAGCCAAGTTCTAAAGTTTACAAGTCACCGGCACACTCATAGATTTGTGAATTTTGAAAAATCACAATTTTTGAAAATAACGTCATGTGTGCAGCTATGCAACTTAGACTTTAAACAAAAACATGCTAAAAAATTTTAATTTTGATATATTAAGCACATTTTAAGCATATTTTAAAAAATTTAGGACAAGTAAGTGTTAAGTGTTCTAATTCTCCAATCCCCCCACTTAAGTTAAACAACGTCCTCGTTGTTTGTATAAAAGGTTAAAAACTGGAAAATAAAAGAATTAGAACAGAAAAACTCCCCCCCGGATCTTCAAACTTTCCCCATGAACCAATAAATGCGGGGATCGAGTCTAGCTAGTGACTCGGTGATCAAAAACATTAGCCCGCACCATATGGGTTTTCACCCATATTTCTGACTTCTTTCTATTTTCTACCACCCTAGTGTGGGGGAGATGCCCCACAGGTTGTATATATGTAAATATTCCAAAAAAAAAAAAAAAAAAAAAAAAAAAAAAAAAAAAAAAAAATGTGTGTGTGTATAAAATAAAATAATGGCTATTCAGTATTTCCCTTTCACGTTCTAAGTATTGGTTTAACAGCCGGTTCTTTGAATATTGAGGGAAATATTCAGTTCTAAGTGTGGGGGGAAATTCTAACGAATTTTATCAAATGTATCATCTAGCACCCCCATTTTAGCCAAAATTTAATTTTTTTTTTTTTTTTTCACTTAGAACTCAGAAAATGGTTATCAGTCCGCCATGTCTAACCCACATAAGGATTGGCTAATCCAGGAGCAAACGGCTCTTGGTAAAGATATATCAAATCCGTTTATGGCTTGCAATTTGCCAAAAATTGTATGGTTTTCGACTCACCATATCTTTATAAGTAAAGAGTTGGCTAGCCCGCAAGGTTATGGCTTGTGGTAAAGGCTTTGGAATACCATAATTGGTAATCAGCTCACCAAAGATAATAAGTAATAATTTATCTAAGAGTTGGCTAGTCCAGAAGCAAACGGCTTCTGGTAAAGACTCCCCAAATCCGTTGACAGCTGGTGGTTTGCTCAAAATCACTTGGTTATCATTGTACCAAGGTCTAACACACCGAAACAATGGCTACTCCAGAGGTGATGGCTTCTGGTAAAGAGATACATCCATTAAATCTTCATAAAAGATTGCTAGGGACTAGCAATAGTTTAGTGTGGGGGATTGATGAGTATGCAAATACTCATCATTTCTTTCACATTTGAGCTACAGAAACAGTCAAAAACACTTTAAAAAGTCTAAAAATGTATAAAAATATCATCTGACTGTGTTTTTATAAGTTTCAGGGAAAAACAAACAATAAATGGCATAATTTGCATTTTAGTCCCTGAACTTTCATAATTTGGCAAATCTAGTCCCTAGAATCTAAAAAAGTGGAATTTTATCATTCAAGGTCCCTAAAATAATCTTAATTGTCAAATTTGGTCCTTGAATGATTCTTTGGGCAAATTACAGAAAAGGTCCCTGAACTTTTGAAAAATGGCAATTTTGGTCCTTTGGGTTTTTAAAAATGGAAAAATGCAAAATTTATCCTTGTGTTATTGGATTGTGGCAACATTGGTCCTTGTGAGCAGTTTGGAGTGTGTACAGCTTCAGTCCTCATCTTTGGGAAAATTACATAATTGGTCCTTGTTACTTAATAAACCAAATGGACCCTTTATTAAATCATAATCCAAATCCAATCCAAAACACATCCAACCCAGCCCAGCCATAAAACCCTTTACCCGGCCCAATCCCAACTTAAATAAATACCAGGGTTTGACCCCGGTCAAACCCAGTCAAACACCTCCTTCTTCCTCACAACCCCGCCAAACCATCACTGCTCCAATACCACTCAACCTTTACACCTTACCCTTCCAACTCATCACTCCAGCTCACTAATCTCTCCCCTCCACCTCCACAAACACCCAAATTTCTTTAATTGTAGAAACCTGCTCTTGATATTTTTCCCGCCAAAATGCCACTTGGACGATTGTGATGAAATTGGCCAAACCAAAGGTCAAGATGTGGTGGGATATGCTCAGAGATGTCGACAAGGAGATAAAAGGCTATAAAGAATAGAGGAGAGACAATGTAATAGATTATCTAGTTTATTTTTTAGCTTATGTATGTCGACTTAGTTAATTTTTAAATATCCAGTGTTCATTTTAGCTTCTGAGTTGTAACTTTAATGTTTTGAGTATAATAGAAACATATTTCAGTCTTTAATTTAAGTATTGCAAGTTCAATTCAGTTTTCATTTAAATGTGCTTAAAATTCTCATGATAAGCTTAATATTGTTCAAAGTTGTTATTCAGTGTTCCTTCAAACTCATAATAGCTCATTTATAAGCTTCCTTAAGTTTATAAAGCATAGAAATCAGTTAGTAATAAAAAAATCAAAAATACAAAAACAGGTCAACAAAAGTCAAAGCTCAGGTTTTATGATGAAGATGGCTGGAGCAAGGGAAATTCTGGATTGCCCTTGGGTTAGTGGCTTAGTGGGAAGCTATTAGGTGTGTTCATTGGCCTTGGTACTCAGTTGTTTGCTTGAATACAAGTTGTAAGCCATTTTCACTATTTTACCATTTTACTGTTAGAATACTTAAACTGCTTAGATCTTGTTATTTTCATGTTCCTTTGTTGTATGTTAGTGATATTGTAGAATAAAATTGTTAGTTTGTGTATTGAATATCTTAGTTGCTAGTTATATCATTTAGACAGTCAAAATAGCTTAGTTGTGATACTTAGATAATTGTTGTTAGAATCTGTATTTTTGTGCTCATTTGATCTTATAACATCAGTATAAAGTGTTTGAAATCAGTTTCATGTTCTAAGTTGTTGATTTGTAACACTAATCATAGAACAAGTCTTGCTAAGAGTTGTTTGGATCAAGCTGCTTATCTGAGTTATTGCATGTTATTGGCTGAAATACTTGTTGCTTCATGTTAGTTTAGGTTAATAAAGATCATTGCAGTCATAACATATAGGTCTTATTAGTTAAAAAGTCAAAATCAAGTTTTAAATCCTTGTTTTCATTCACTGTTAGGATTTTAGATTCCAAATCTCATCACACTAGTTCAAAACTTGTTATAGTAGCTTAAATTCATCTTATTCTAGCTTAATTTATCATAATCAGTCACTAGTTTAAGATCAAAACTCACCAAAGTCAATCCTTGTGATTTTCTGCAAAAGTCAATTCCACAGCAGACCTTGTGTTCTGGGTTGCTGATCTTTGATCCAATTGGACCTCAATTGGCTAGATTCTGATGGGGCTTTTCATGTTTTTAGATAGCCAGTAGTGTCACCTTGCTTTTGCCCCCATAATCTTCATCTTATCTGCTTATTTATAAGCTCAAAAGCTGCCTGCAAATTGGCCTTATTCCTGAGATTTCTGTGTTAAGATTCACAACAGTCAAGTGCTTAACCTGCTTAATCTCTTGTGGTTATTTGTGTTTTTTAGTTGATTTGTGGTTATTTTAGCATATTAACCTGTTCCTGAACTTTTGGCAACTTTTATTGCTTTTTAGCTTATTTTGTGCTTATAAGCAAACTGCTTATTAGCCCAAATCAGCCTTTTAGCCTTAGATAAGTTCCACTTTTAATTTTCCTAGCCTTCTAATATTAATTTAGACTTAACTTAAATTTTTCAGATTTTTCCTAAGTTATTTGGTATTTTTAATATTTTTAATTAGTTTAAAATAGTAATTAAATCATAATAAATAGAATATTAATCAGAAAAATATAAATCCAATTTTCATAATTTTATTTTGTCATTTTTAATCTAGGAAAAATATAATTATATTTTTAGACCTTAAGAAAATCAAAAATAGAAATATAGTGATAGCTTCTATTTAATAGAATTTATCTTTTTAAATTTTAATTAAGTAATTTTCATTTTTATAATTTTCTTAGCTTCTTGTCACTTTAAAGTATTTATATAAAAATTTTCAGATTTTTCTTTGATCTTTTAGTATTTATTAGAATTTTAATTAGTTTAAATAATTATTAAATAGTTTTTAATTAATAATAAGTAATTAATAAGCCTAAAAAAATAATTTTCTTTTTCTAATAATTTTCTTTTATTATTAGGATTGTAAAAATATAATTTTCATATTCATAGGCTTTTTATTTCTTAAAACTCACTTTTTATTTCGTACGTTTACGTTTATTTAAATTTAAACGTACACGTTTTAGGTTTTTATACGTTTTTAGTTAACTTGTTTTCACGTTCTTGTTTATATAGCTTGTTTAAAGCTATTTTCTTATCTCCTTAGTTTAATCAAAACCATAATCCCTTTTCTGTTCAATAGCACTTGATCACAAGTCGTTCTAAGCACAATTTCACATCTCGCTGGGACTTAAACGACCCGGGGATAAAACTATACTCCTTGGATAATTGCATTGTGTCCTCGATTGGTTTGACTTTGTTTGACCACATCCGTGGTTGATTTAAGTTGACTGTTTTAGGGCCAATCAACTTACTCCAAAAAGTCCCTCACCATGGCTTAGAACTTTGGCTCCAAGTCCAAATCTTCTATGACCATATCAATCTCTCCACGAGGCAAACCATTGACCAAGCGGCTGGTGGTAAGCTACGTGATCTAAGTGCGGAACAATCATGGGCTCTCCTAGAAGATCTTGCTCTTTATGACAACGAAAGTTGGAATGATCCCCGTGATATGAATAGAACGGTCAAGGCAATATCTTTGCCTTCGAACAATTCAAGCACTTCCGACCGTAGGATCATTGATGAGTGTCTAAATACTCATCATTTTTACCTAATCTGAGCTGCCAAAACATCCAAAAACACTCAGAAATGCATCATAATACTGAAATTATCCCAGAATTGTGTTTTATATGTTTCAGATGCAAAATGTTTAAAAACAAGTGAAAAACGAACAAAGTTTGCATAATTGGCAGTTTCAGTCCCTCAACTTTCAAAAGTTGTCAAAACTAATCCCTGGATATTCAAAACATTGAAAAATTCACCAAAGGTCCTTTTGAATCACAAATAAACATATATAGTCCTTTGGTGTGAAGTTTCATAAAATTAAAAGTTTAGTCCCTGAACTTTGCAAAATGACATAATTGGTCCTTAAAGTTTTAAAATGATAAAAATATACAACTTTGGTCCTTGTGTTATTGTTTTGTGGCAGGTTTAGTCCCTTGAAGATAGTTTGGAAGTTTACAAACTCAGCCCCTCAACTTTCAGCAAATGGCAATTTTGGTCCTTGTGATTATACTATAAACCAAAATCCGGACCTAAACTATTAATAAAACCCACTACCCTTAAATAAAATACCCAACCCAATCTTATTCCTAAGCCCAGCCCATACCAAATACCCAAACCCGACCCAACCTTTTATTTAAATAAAAAGTTTGACCAACGGTCAAACCTTCTTATCTCTTTCCCCTAAACCGCCAAACCAGTCACCATACCACCTCACACCCCAGCTGGCTTCACCACCTCATTTCCCCTCCAAACAAGCTACCTAACACTCCCAAAAGCAATTAATGCTTCCTCCCCACTCTCACTGACCAAACTAATACTTATCCCACTTTTCCTGTTTTCCCGCCAAAAAGGAGATTGGACGAATGAGATGATGTCAGGAGAAATCAATGGTTCTAAAAGATTCAGAGATGTGGACTTAGGGTTTCCCATTTTAATTTTGTATAAATAGAAGCAATGTAGCTCATAAAGAGCAAGTAGCTAATTAAATAGAATCGTATTTTTAATATCAGTAGTTAATTGTTGTAATTCTCCTTTCCAGTAATCAATATAAGTCATATTCAGTCACTTGGTTCTCATTTACATACAACTTGTAGTTAATTTTAAGTTACTTCAATATTTCAAGCTTTTCTGTGATACGAATTAAGCTAATAAGTTGTTAATAAGTTACCACAAGCTCAGTTAAGGACTATTATAAGCTCTTAAAAGCTCTCAGAAGCTTTTTGCAAGCTTTTATTCAGTTTCAACAAGTTTTTCCAAGATGGTCAACGAAAGTCAACATAAGCTCAAAAATAAGCTGACTAGGGTAATAAGCTGAGTTGGAAGGCATTTTATGGGTTTTCTAGCTTGTGTGAACAAGCTAGGTTGGTTCTGATCTTGTCTTGCTATCCCTATAGCCTCGAATCAGTTGTAAGCCATTTTGAGTTTTTTAGCTTAAATTTCTAGTTAACTGTTACACTGCTTAATACTGCTTATTTCTAGATAATAATCACTTATTAGTTCATAATTTAGATAAATAGACTTAGTTTAGTTCATGTCCTAGCTTAAAATTACCATTTGCAGTTAAAAAATCAAAACAGATAGTCCTTAAGGGGTGTTTGGTTTAAGCTATTACAAAGGCCAAACAACCAGTTACTGTACATTTGCATTTTCACCAACTTTGCATCAGCTTTTTTAAGCCATAATAAGCTGTTTTGAAGTTCTCTTTAGCTTATTAGACAGATAAGTTAGTTTTATATCACTTGTGGAAATTTCAGTCTGTCAAATACCCATACAAGCCATAATTAGCTGCAAGCTTGTTTAGCCATATCCTTTGGCTTCTCTGAGCTCCAAATAGTCCATTTAGTTAGTTCCTATAGGCCTGCACCTTTGCACAAGCCTTGTGCACATCTGCACAGACAAACAGACAAAACAGCAGACTCAGTTGCTGAACCTGCTGATCTTGCCCCATTTTTGGCTTATTTAGAGAAGCTATGGCCCTGCTTTTTGTGTTTTTCAATAGCCCACACTACTAGCTTACTTTTGCCCCCCTAAGATTGCATCTCAGTAGCTTATTAGACTGCTTAAATTGCCTTGCAATTTGGCCTTTTTCTGAGTTTTCTGTTGAATTTTGCAACTGATTAGGTGTCCAATTGTTTAATCTGTGGGATAATCTCTTATATTTAAGTTGTTTTGTGCTTAAATTAGTATATTAAACTTGTTCTAAGCATTTGGTTAAGTTTTGTGCTCATTAGCTTATTTCTAGCTTATTTGCTTATTGCTTATCTGCCCAAATCAGCTCTCCAGGCTTATTAAACTTTTCATTTTATTTTTCCTATCTTTTAATTTATATTTTAGAATTATCTGTAAAGTTTCATAATTTTATGAATAGTTTTAATATTTTTAATCTTTTTTATTAGTTTAAAATAGTAATTAAATCATAATAAATAGAATAATAATCAGAAAAATATAATTTTAATTTTCATAATTTTCTTTTGTCATTTTTAATTCAGGAAAAATATAATTATATTATTAGACCTTAAGAAAATCAAAAATAGAAATATAGTGATAGCTTCTATTTAATAGAATTTATCTTTTTAAATTTTAATTAAGTAAGTTTCATTTTTATAATTTTCTTAGCTTCTATTTACTTAATAATATTTTTAGAAAAAGTTTTAGATTTTTCTTTGTTCATTTAGTATTTTTGATAAATTTAAATAGTTTAATAAGTAATTAAATAAATAAATAATTAATAATAATTAAATAAAAAATATAAAAAATATAATTTAAGTTTTTAAATAAGTTTTAAGTAATTTTATATTTTTAGGTTTTAAATTTTATAAATTTCAGTTTTTGTCCCATTTTAGCTTTTCCGTTACGCGTTTTAGTTTATTTATTCGCGTTTAATTTTCTTGTGCATATCTGTTTTTAAATTGTTATTTAGAATTGTTAAAAAAAGCAAAATCAAAAGCAATCTAAATCATCAATCACTCTAATCCAAAGCTTTTCACAGTTTTCCATTCACACCTCGTTGGGAAACGACCCAGGTGATCACTTGCCTGGTTTCACACTACACACGAGCATTCGTTCTGAGACTGTTTATATTTATATATACGTTTTCAGACGGATCAAATTTTGGCGCCGCTGCCGGGGAGGTGTGCTGCGACTATTGTGAAGAATTTTAGCGATTAGTGATTCGAGATCCTTCTATTAGAAGTTCCTATTTCCCAAAAACCATATAAAATACAAAAATATTTTTCTTTTTCTTTTCTATATATATTATTATTATTATTATCATATAAAAAATAAAAACACCAAAAATAATTTCCGTTTTCTTTGTTAAATAATAAATAACAATAAAAAATTACCATCGAGAACCAAGACAGAGTACTACCTAACTGGGGGTACGACCATAATAAGTTCCCAAACCAAAGATTTAAAACTTTACCTCTGTATCACTTGCGAATATCGGCTCACCTTTGATTGATAAACAAACTATAACGGAGGTTTAAGGATAGTCTGACATTAAATTGTCGGACTGAAAGAAGCGAGTTTTTAAGGAGCTTAATTGCCCACCTTTGCTTCTCCGCCACTCTGTGCGTTTATCTTTTAGAGAGCTACCGTACGCTTGTTGATTGTTGGTTTAAGTTAACTTGTGTTTTGCTTCTGTCTTGTTTTAATTGGAATATTTTACTTAGTGCATGCGCACTCGTTCTTCCACGTCATCAAGCCCTTTACGTGAACTCGTAGAAATTCCGAGAAGACGTAATCGTAGACGTGCTGCCCAAATAGTCGAACCCGAGATTCGTACTGTTCTCACTGAAAATATGGCAGACGAACGCACAATGGCTGAAATGCTCCAGGCACCCACCGAGGGTTACGGAGATGCCATCATTTTACCAGCCATCGATTCTGATCATTTTGAACTGAAAACACATTTGATTCAGCTCGTGTCCACAAACCAATTCCACGGGTTTGAACGAGAGGATCCATATGCACACATTCGTTGGTTCAACAAACTGACCTCTACAATCAATTACAAAAATGTGCCACAAACAGTTATCAAATTGATGCTATTTCCATTCTCACTTGAGGGGGCAGCCCGAATTTGGCTGGATAAAGAACCCCCTCGATCCATTGAAACCTGGGAAGATCTCGTAAAGAAATTTGTAAATTATTTCTTCCCTCCATCAAAGACGACTAATCTAAAAAATGAAATTGCTGGATTTCGTCAAGGTTTTGATGAAAATTTCGGAGAGGCATGGGACAGATTTAAAGATCTCCTAAGAAAATGCCCACATCACGATTTTACGGTGTTACAACAGATAAATACGTTTTATAATGGGTTAACCCAAAATGATCAAGATGCACTTAACGCAGCCTCCGGTGGCAATATCTTGAATCGTAAACCTAGAGAGGTGGTTGAAATTTGTGAAAATAAATCAAAAGTTCCTATTTCTCGAAACAAAGTGAATGTTCCTGTCACTCCTGCTTCTTCTTCATCCGGTAACTCCTCAGAGTTAGCCTTTTTAACGGATTCAATGCGTTGTATGATGAAAGAAATGAAAGAATTAAAAAGTGAAATTCATAAACCGGAACAAATCAAAGCAATAAACAAAGTGTGTGAAACTTGTGGTGGCCCACATGCGTATTATGATTGTCAAGCAACCGATGCTTCTCTTTACCCAGCTCCCGTAGCTGCAGTAAACCAAAATCAATACCGTCCGCATGCTGAGACTCAGTACCGAGCACCGAATGCTATGGTCCCACCTGGTTTTCCACCCGTGCCAAATCAGAATAATCAAAATCGCTTTGTTCAAAATCAGGGACAAAATTTTAACAATTCTCAAAATTTCAATCAAAACCGAGGTCAGAATCAGGGTAATTTTAACCAAAACCGTGGTCCAAATTTTAATCAAAACCAAGGTTTAAACCAAAATCAGACGTCCTCAGATGAGTTGCTTAAGCAATTCATGAAAACCCAAGAGGAAACAAATAAGACACAATATGAGACAAACCAGTTATTAATTGCCCAATTAAACCAGATCAAAAAGTCTTTAACTGATATACCTTCTACCTCGGGAGGTCTCCCAAGTAACACTGTTGTCAACCCTAGGGGTGAACTCAAAGCTGTCAGTACACGTAGTGGTAAATCTCATGTTGGATTCAAGGTGATAAAGGACCCGGTACTTCCCACTAACAATGGAAGTGCTAAATACGTCCAACCTTCGGTCATCCAACCTTCTGTCATCCAAAAATCTACACCCACAATTGCTCCTCAGCCGTCAAGAATCGATCCTACTCTTTCACGATTTACGGTTAAAAGTTTGTCAACCAAACTTAGTGAGCAAAGATCAGCCAGATATTATTCCGAAATGCTCAATGCTGTTCCTGTTAGTGTACTTGATGACAGTGATGATGACGAAGATACCACTTACGTCAAAGCTATCACCACTCGGAGTGGTGCTTCTTATAAGGGGCCAGCTGGCCCTATTCCTCCTCCGTTGTTTGAAATGGAGAAAGAGACGGAGGATACAACAGACAAAGTGCAGATTCCAAGCCCACCAAGTACAGCACATGTCCAGCCTCCGATTGTCCAGAAAAAGAAATCCAAACCAGGAGTTGTCTTTGAATCTGTAGAGACTCCTGAAGTCATTGCCCAAAAATCCAAACATTATATTCCTTACCCATCACGCTTAAATGAGCAAAAGCTCCGTGAGAAAGCTAGTCAACAAATGGACAAATTCTTTCAAATCTTTAAAGAATTACATTTTGACATAAGTTTTGCGGATGCTATCATTCTGATGCCCAAGTTTGCATCAACAATCAAACACTTGTTAAGCAACAAGGAAAAACTGATTGAAATGGCTAAAACTCCATTAAATGAGAACTGCTCAGCGGTTATCTTGAAAAAGCTTCCGGAGAAGCTTGGAGATCCTGAAAAGTTTCTAATACCCTGTGTATTTCCGGGAATGGTTGAATGCTATGCCTTAGCAGATCTAGGTGCAAGCATCAACCTGATGCCTCATTCAGTATGGAAAAAACTCTCTCTTCCGGCTCTTACTCCTACCTGCATGACTCTTGAGCTTGCAGACCGAACCATATCTCATCCTTGCGGCATTGCCGAAGATGTGTTTGTGAAAGTAGGGAAGTTCCACTTTCCAGCTGACTTTGTGATTGTTGACTTCGACGCAGATCAAAAGGTTCCTCTAATTCTTGGAAGAGGATTCCTAAAAACGGGCCATACTCTTATTGATGTATTTAAGCATGAGATCACATTGCGTGTGGGTAACGAAGCTGTTACCTTTAACCATGATCAAACTTCGAAGTACTCCTCAAATTTTGATTCTGCTTCGGTTAACCGAATCGATGTCATTGACATTACTTCAAAGGAGTACTCTCAAGAAAATCTTGGTT
The DNA here is from genome assembly GCA_021014915.2 of Artemisia tridentata subsp. tridentata. NCBI lineage: Eukaryota > Viridiplantae > Streptophyta > Magnoliopsida > Asterales > Asteraceae > Artemisia > Artemisia tridentata. The sequence goes on along the minus strand of CP139509.1, from coordinate 524,465,856 downwards.
ATTTTCATAATTCTGTGAGTGGGGAACCCACCACATCTTCTCAACTTATCATAGCCGACTCTTCCCCTTCTCTCACTTCGGTTGAGGGAAGTGATCCCTTTTGGGATGAAGTCGATGCTTTTCTTACTCTAGATAGTTCACTTCCGCATGAGGTTGATGATGACTATCTTGATCCTGAGGGGGACATTCTTTTTCTTGAAAATTTATTAAACGAAGAACCGTCTTCCCCTCTTTCACCAAAACAACTTCATAAGAAGGAAATCAAGTCAGTTGAGAAAACTGATAAATTTCCTGAGATCCAGTTTAAGGACTTGCCTCCCCCACTTGAAATTCTTAAGGAGGAAGTTCTTGTCTTAATTGCTATTCAGATCTCTCTTCTTCCCTTCACCTACCCGGTGATTTCTCCTATCCTTCACTCATTCGGGAGTGAGGATGTTACTTTTGACCCTGGCATTTTCCATATAACATTGGTTTAATGCCAGATATATCTCTCTTGGTGTGGAACTTTCATGTACTTCAATGTGTATACAAACATCTTGAATGAAAATCCGATGGAGATGGTCTCTTCCACTTACTTCCCCATAAACTTTTAAATTGCTTTTTCTCCCGGGCTGTTCAGGAACCCTTTGTTACGGTTGACCGTTCACAAGCGGTTAGCTTGCGTGATAAACCTGCCTGTTCGGGAGGAATCAACTCAATGCGGGGTCGAGTCAAGCTAGCGACTCGGTTAATAAAAACAGTAGTAAAATATGGGTTTTCACCCATGTCTCACCCTAGTGTGGGGGAGATGCCCCACATATTGTAAATATGTATAGTCAAAAAAAAAAAAAAAAAAGTGTATATAAAATAATGGCTATTAGTATTTCCCTTTCACGTTCTAAGTGTTGGTTTAACAACCGGTACTTTGAATATTGAGGGCAATATTCAGTTCTAAGTGTGGGGGGGAATTCTAGCGAATTTGATCAAATATGTACCTTTTAGTGCCCTAATTCCCCCATTTTGGCCAAAACTTTTAAAATTTTTTCTCACTTAGAACGCAATAAATGGTTATCAGTCCGCCATGTCTAACCCACATAAGGATTGGCTAATCCAGGAGCAAACGGCTCTTGGTAAAGATATATCAAATCCGTTTATGGCTTACAATTTGCCTAAAATTGTATGGTATTCGACTCACCATATCTTTATAAGTGAAGAGTTGGCTAGCCCGCAAGGTTATGGCTTGTGGTAAAGGCATTGGAAAACCATAATTGGTAATCAGCTCACCAAAGATAATATTGATAATTTATCTAAGAGTTGGCTAGTCCAGAAGCAAACGGCTTTTGGTAAAGACAAATCAAAACCGTTGACAGCTGATGGTTTGCTCAAAATCATTTGGTTATCATTGTACCAAAGTATCACATACTAAAACATTGGCTACTCCAGAAGTAATGGCTTTTGGTAAAGAGAAAAATCCATTAAAAACTTCATAAAAGATTGCTAGGGACTAGCAATAGTTTAGTGTGGGGGATTGATGAGTGTCTAAATACTCATCATTTTTACCTAATCTGAGCTGCCAAAACATCCAAAAACACTCAGAAATGCATCATAATACTGAAATTATCCCAGAATTGTGTTTTATATGTTTCAGATGCAAAATGTTTAAAAACAAGTGAAAAACGAACAAAGTTTGCATAATTGGCAGTTTCAGTCCCTCAACTTTCAAAAGTTGTCAAAACTAATCCCTGGTTATTCAAAACATTGAAAAATTCACCAAAGGTCCTTTTGAATCACAAATAAACATATATAGTCCTTTGGTGTGAAGTTTCATAAAATTACAAGTTTAGTCCCTGAACTTTGCAAAATGACATAATTGGTCCTTAAAGTTTTAAAATGATAAAAATATACAACTTTGGTCCTTGTGTTATTGTTTTGTGGCAGGTTTAGTCCCTTGAAGATAGTTTGGAAGTTTACAAACTCAGCCCCTCAACTTTCAGCAAATGGCAATTTTGGTCCTTGTGATTATACTATAAACCAAAATCCGGACCTAAACTATTAATAAAACCCACTACCCTTAAATAAAATACCCAACCCAATCTTATTCCTAAGCCCAGCCCATACCAAATACCCAAACCCGACCCAACCTTTTATTTAAATAAAAAGTTTGACCAACGGTCAAACCTTCTTATCTCTTTCCCCTAAACCGCCAAACCAGTCACCATACCACCTCACACCCCAGCTGGCTTCACCACCTCATTTCCCCTCCAAACAAGCTACCTAACACTCCCAAAAGCAATTAATGCTTCCTCCCCACTCTCACTGACCAAACTAATACTTATCCCACTTTTCCTGTTTTCCCGCCAAAAAGGAGATTGGACGAATGAGATGATGTCAGGAGAAATCAATGGTTCTAAAAGATTCAGAGATGTGGACTTAGGGTTTCCCATTTTAATTTTGTATAAATAGAAGCAATGTAGCTCATAAAGAGCAAGTAGCTAATTAAATAGAATCGTATTTTTAATATCAGTAGTTAATTGTTGTAATTCTCCTTTCCAGTAATCAATATAAGTCATATTCAGTCACTTGGTTCTCATTTACATACAACTTGTAGTTAATTTTAAGTTACTTCAATATTTCAAGCTTTTCTGTGATACGAATTAAGCTAATAAGTTGTTAATAAGTTACCACAAGCTCAGTTAAGGACTATTATAAGCTCTTAAAAGCTCTCAGAAGCTTTTTGCAAGCTTTTATTCAGTTTCAACAAGTTTTTCCAAGATGGTCAACAAAAGTCAACATAAGCTCAAAAATAAGCTGACTGGGGTAATAAGCTGAGTTGGAAGGCATTTTATGGGTTTTCTAGCTTGTGTGAACAAGCTAGGTTGGTTCTGATCTTGTCTTGCTATCCCTATAGCCTCGAATCAGTTGTAAGCCATTTTGAGTTTTTTAGCTTAAATTTCTAGTTAACTGTTACACTGCTTAATACTGCTTATTTCTAGATAATAATCACTTATTAGTTCATAATTTAGATAAATAGACTTAGTTTAGTTCATGTCCTAGCTTAAAATTACCATTTGCAGTTAAAAAATCAAAACAGATAGTCCTTAAGGGGTGTTTGGTTTAAGCTATTACAAAGGCCAAACAACCAGTTACTGTACATTTGCATTTTCACCAACTTTGCATCAGCTTTTTTAAGCCATAATAAGCTGTTTTGAAGTTCTCTTTAGCTTATTAGACAGATAAGTTAGTTTTATATCACTTGTGGAAATTTCAGTCTGTCAAATACCCATACAAGCCATAATTAGCTGCAAGCTTGTTTAGCCATATCCTTTGGCTTCTCTGAGCTCCAAATAGTCCATTTAGTTAGTTCCTATAGGCCTGCACCTTTGCACAAGCCTTGTGCACATCTGCACAGACAAACAGACAAAACAGCAGACTCAGTTGCTGAACCTGCTGATCTTGCCCCATTTTTGGCTTATTTAGAGAAGCTATGGCCCTGCTTTTTGTGTTTTTCAATAGCCCACACTACTAGCTTACTTTTGCCCCCCTAAGATTGCATCTCAGTAGCTTATTAGACTGCTTAAATTGCCTTGCAATTTGGCCTTTTTCTGAGTTTTCTGTTGAATTTTGCAACTGATTAGGTGTCCAATTGTTTAATCTATGGGATAATCTCTTATATTTAAGTTTTTTTGTGCTTAAATTAGTATATTAAACTTGTTCTAAGCATTTGGTTAAGTTTTGTGCTCATTAGCTTATTTCTAGCTTATTTGCTTATTGCTTATCTGCCCAAATCAGCTCTCCAGGCTTATTAAACTTTTCATTTTATTTTTCCTATCTTTTAATTTATATTTTAGAATTATCTGTAAAGTTTCATAATTTTCTGAATAGTTTTAATATTTTTAATCTTTTTTATTAGTTTAAAATAGTAATTAAATCATAATAAATAGAATAATAATCAGAAAAATATAATTTTAATTTTCATAATTTTCTTTTGTCATTTTTAATTCAGGAAAAATATAATTATATTATTAGACCTTAAGAAAATCAAAAATAGAAATATAGTGATAGCTTCTATATAATAGAATTTATCTTTTTAAATTTTAATTAAGTAAGTTTCATTTTTATAATTTTCTTAGCTTCTATTTACTTAATAATATTTTTAGAAAAAGTTTTAGATTTTTCTTTGTTCATTTAGTATTTTTTATAAATTTAAATATTTTAATAAGTAATTAAATAAATAAATAATTAATAATAATTAAATAAAAAGTATAAAAAATATAATTTAAGTTTTTAAATAAGTTTTAAGTAATTTTATATTTTTAGGTTTTAAATTTTATAAATTTCAGTTTTTGTCCCATTTTAGCTTTTCCGTTACGCGTTTTAGTTTATTTATTCGCGTTTAATTTTCTTTTGCATATCTGTTTTTAAATTGTTATTTAGAATTGTTAAAAAAAGCAAAATTAAAAGCAATCTAAATCATCAATCACTCTAATCCAAAGCTTTTCACAGTTTTCTATTCACACCTCGTTGGGAAATGACCCAGGTGATCACTTGCCTGGTTTCACACTACACACGAGCATTCGTTCTGAGACTGTTTATATTTATATATACGTTTTCAGACGGATCAATCATAGAACTTGAAGACCAAGTCAAGTTTCTGATGAAATCCTACGAGGCTCCTAAACCTTCAAGCCAAGTGAACAAAATCACTTCTTCATGTGAATTATGTAGTGGTCCCCACGACACTCGTGATTGCATGGAACTCCCCGAACAAGCTTTTGCGGACTACGCATCCTCGCGTACCGACGGAGCGGGAGATAAGTGGTACACTTTCAAATCCGAGCAAAACCCCTACGGTGATTCATACAACCCCTCATGGAAAAATCACCCAAACCTTAGGTGGAAACAAAACCAAAACGCACAACAAACCAATTCTTCCAACCCACCTAATCGTTTCCAATCAAGCGGTTCCAACTCGAACTGTACTTTCAATAACAATCCTTCCCACAATTATGGTAGTACCAATAATCTTGAAGGATTGATGTCCAATTTTATGGCATCTCAAGAAGCTCAGATAGCCAGATTCGAATCCGAATTCAATCAACAACAAACGGAGATGACCAGTAAAATTGACAACTTATTGAAAGCCCTCAATAACCAAGTGCTATCACCTCCACATAAGGACGCTAGGAACACAAATGGCGGACCCCAAGTAAAAGACCCCTCTTCATCCAAACATGTCCACTTCGTCAACATTGTCACTATTAAACCAATTGATAGGAATGAGGATAATAGTGCACCTAAGGATGAGGTTAAGAAAGTCGAGGTTGATAAAGAAGTTAGGAAAAGTGAGATTGAAGAAGTAGATGATGATGAGGACTACTTCGATAGGCTACCCACTAAGGAAGAGCGCGCATATCATACAAACTTATTCGATGACCCCGAGACACCATACTTCCTAGGTAGACCAATTATAAAAATGGGCGACCCTTCTAATCTCAACATACCATGCAACATCGGACATTTGCATGTATGGAAAGCTTACATCGACCTAAGATCGCCCATAAACATCATGACTAGAGCCCACTACAACTTGATAATGAAAAATCAACTTGGGTATAGGATGTTCCCTGATAAGGGTTGGATGAGTAACTTCACGGGAAGAGTTAAGGGATTACCGGTTTATGTAGGAAACTTCACCTATGTCACCGACTTTGTAATTGTAGAAGATATCCGCCCAGTAGTCGATGCATGCTTAACTCAAGTAGTTTTTGGAAAACCATTTGTTGAGGTCTCTGGAATGACTTATGAGCCTTCCTTAGGGATAGTTAGATTTAAGGATGAGACCGATGAGATAAACTACCAAATGCCATATAAGATAGATCAATTCCACCACTTGTCAAATGTTGAGAAGGAGCTTAAGCAAGCAGTCTACTATAGGAATGATGGAGATAGAAGTAAAGGAGTAGACTATGTTATGGGAAGGATATTCGGTTTCTACAAGGATTGTTTGAAATTAGGACCGGAATATAGAACCGGACATGAGGATGACCTAGAAACCGTGACCAATGATGGAATCACGTAATGTACGTGACTTTGAGTCTAGCTACAAGACTCGTTAATAAAGAAAAGCGCTTCTTGGGAGGCAACCCAAGCTTTATTTGCTTTGTGTGTTTAATTATTTGTTTGTTTGATTTTATTTGTTTCCGTATGTGTGTTTAATTTTTATTATTATTGATTCATGTTCAAAAGTAAATTGTGAAAATGCTTTATTTTGTTTTTAACTTCGTCTTAACTACATATAAAGGTATTTTGCAAAAGTTAAGTGTAAGGGAAATCCAAATCGGTTTATTAGAACAAATGAACATGAATCGTAGTAATATTAAATTAACATACATATTAGTATTTGTTTGAGTCAAATGCTTGTATCGAGTCATATTGATGTTTTGCAGGATTTCCAGGAAGTAAGGTATAGGTTTTTCTAAAATTTTTCCGGAAACTTAACATGAGAATTCTGTCAGATTATTTCTGACGGCGTCAGGATTTACAACCTGACGGCGTCAGGTTTTAATTTTCTGAAAATTTTGAAAGTTTTGTTTTCATAAAAAGTTTTTATTAAATCTCTAACTTATAATCTCCAGGAATCTGCAAAATTATCATTCCACAAGCATTATATCCTTATATATAGAATTTATCCCGCCGATGTTATGCAGGTTTTCGTGTTTGTTTTCTCAGGTTTAACAGGTTATTTTGGACAAGGAAATGTATGTGGAATCAAGCTTATGGCGATGCATTAGTCTTGGAGCTTTTACATTCTCTTGGAAGAAGATCTAACCATGTTACCACATTATCCACCGAACGAATCAGGGGAGTATTTGATTTCATTCTTTTACCTTATTTACTTTTACATCTTGTTATTTGAACATTGGGGACAATGTTCATCTTAAGTGTAAGGGGGGGTAAAAGTACGACACTTTAGAGAATACAATTGCGCTTGATTTTTGTTTATTTGATGGTAGATGTGTAATAAAACTGAGAGAAATACCTGTTAGGGCTATTTTAGTGCCAAATTTAAATTTTTTTACAACATTTAGGAGTGAAACTTTGATCTTAATAAGCGTCTCACGGATAGGAGTTATATGACTAGCACAAAAACCGTACCACTAAAAAATTTTCCACCCCCAAATATGTGAGGTTCGCCCCTAGAATTGGTAGGAAAAGCATTTATGCTATGATGTGTGTACCGGTAGCACTTAGATTCTAGAACTTGCGTTAGGACCATTCCGAGGCCACAAGTGAGACTACATTCGTGTAGTTAGATTTACTACATGATAAGAGGCATTAGGATTAACCCATTTTTTTACACCTGTGTTTTTGTTATAATTACTTTGGCTACATTGGTCAAGTAATTCTCCCACACCCTTTGCGTTGTACTCATTTTTAGTACACGATACCCCTAGTACACCCCTCAGAGCCTATCTTTTCGTTTCGACCTTTAAGCATTTTACTTAAAGGAAGAATTTGTTACACCCCACTTAAATGTACACCCAAATCGCCTTAGCCTACCTTGTATGCACTCATCTTTAGTGCATTATTGTGACAACATTTGTTTAAACCCAAGTTAATTATCTAATTGATTACATGGTTGCTAAGTCGAGTCATATCCTTGTACATATTGTTTTGGGACGATTGGGACTCATGGGTAAAGTACTAGTGTAATGGAGTAATGGGGAAGAACATCATTTATTACCCCCATATGTGCTAAATATTTTAAAAAGTACTCCAAGTGTTTCAATTATCTTAATTCGAGTCATTAGAATAGTTATTTGTAAAGTTATGTAAAAGTTCAAGTGTAAGGGGAATGCAACGCCCCTATGATGTATTATTTTGGATGGTAGGGCAAGAGTGTATGAAAAAAAAAAAGAAAAAAAAAATCAAGAAAAATACAAAAAAATGATAAAAAGAAAAATAGAAAAAACATACGGACTACCATCCCGTTTCATTTCATGTTTATTTTATGTTTTTGTTATTTTGTTTTTAGCTTAAGATCGAGTCTAGTCTTGGCTTAGCAACATTGTATAGTACATGTAATTAATCAAGATCTTTAACTCGCCACCAGTAAAATATCCCTTATCCAACAAAACCGTGTTTATCATATCCCTACACCTCACGTTATAACCCATTTAAAAGTCCTCTTTGATAGTTTATCTTAGGTGCTTACGCCTAGTGGAGGAGGTTTTTGATCCTTTCCCAAGCCTATGGTAATCTATTTGCTATGACAGGTAGTGAGAGATATTATCCGTTTTCATTTATGAGATTTATTTTGATGACACCTGAGAGATGTGAGTATCTAAACACTACTTGTGAGGTGCTAGTATGTAATCTCCGTGCTTATTATGATTAAAGTGGAACGAATATTTGTTGTAATTACTTTTATGTTAGCATTAAATGACCCCTAACTTGTATTTTGATTAGAATAAAAGCGCATTTGCTTGAGGACAAGCAAATCTCAAGTGTAAGGGTATTTGATGAAGCGAAAAGTGTACCGCTTTTAGGGGGTCATTTAAGCCCTAAATCGTATTTATTTGATCAAATATTGCCCTAAATCGTTCCTTTTGTCATTTTTGGTACTTTTGAGAAGAAATTTGGAAAAGGAAGCATTTTGGACGTTTTTGGAGCATAAAAGTGAAGAAAACGACAAAGTCTCAAAATTATGCTGGAAAGTACCTTTGACGGCGTCAGGGATTGCCCTTGACGGCGTCATGGCTTGGCAAAAAAAAAGGTGGATATGAAAATTACTCATGATAAGCCAGAGAATTTTGCAATGAAAAATCTGACGGCGTCACCCTTTGAAGTGATCAAGGCCATCACGGTTTAACTTAAAGAGGGACGGCGTCAAGCCATATTCTGACGGCGTCAAGCTTTGATAAGCCAGAGAGGATTTTGGAGGTCTAAAGAGGGACGGCGTCAAGAAGGCCATCCGGGAACCCTAGACACGGCGAGGTGACGGCGTCAAGTCCTATAACGTGACGCCGTCAGCCCTTAAACTCTATATATAGTTTTGCAATTTTTTGTCATTAGTGTGCAACTTTGTGAGGAGAAACCCTAAAGACGAATTTCTGCCATTTTTAAGGGTTTTCATACCCTTGGATCTCCCATGTTTAATTGAAGATAAGTTATCATTTAATCAATCAATATGTCTATGTGTTGTTTGATTATATATTGTTCTTGTCTTTTGATTAACATGCTAGGCTAGATTTATCTTGTGTTTGCTTAGATCTAATGAAACCTAGCTATTGATTATTGGTTATTAGTGTGTTATTAGTTGTATTGGATGATTGTTCATCGATGTTAGGCTTAAGAAAACTGGCTAACTTCCTATTCGGTAACTTGCTTGAACGTCTTAAGAAACATGAACCAATGCGTACTAAGGTTTTTATGGTTGTATTTAATGCATGAGCGAATTCTAGTGATCCCATGTTAGGAGCTTCCTAGCCGGCTTGACATAGGAGTGAAGTAGGAGCTTGTAGAGTTGGGGAAGTACGTACGCCACCCCACGATTGGTATTAAGGAATACACCCGTCATCCACGCAATTAATACACACTAATCAACCGGTAAAAGATAGTTAGGGAGTAAGGAAATCTAAGTAAACACATTTCTCTCCACATAAGTTTCACAACTCTTTTCATTTTCAGTTATTTTATTTTATTTGCATTTGTAGTTATTTGGGTTAGTTGACTAGCAACTAATTCCGCCCACTCCTTCAAATCCGAGATTTTACTTGCTTTCATAAAAAAAATATAAAAATACAAAAAGAATCTTCCCTCACCCTTAGACCTACTAAAGTAGTTTTTCATACCTAACGAACACTATTCCCTGTGGAGAACGATCAATCCCCCGTACTTACCACTACACTATACTACATCGGTCAGGTACACTGCCTGGTGGGGTTGTAAGCCTCTTGAGATCCCTCGAGAGGTAAAACCTGTTGTAAGGTTGCAAAACCACGCATCAACAATAGAAGGTGATTGGAGATCACACAAAACAATATGCTCAGTTGAGACAATATTGCTTAGAGTTGAAAGAGAAGAACCCAAATACAACAGTCAAGATTGATGTTGAAAGAAACTTTGAAGCTGATAGTCAGACAAGGAAGTTTAGAAGAATCTATGTTTGTTTAGGGGCTTTGAAAAGTGGATTCAAAGCTGGGCAAAGAGATCTTTTAGGCCTTGATGGTTGCTTTATGTCTGGGCCATTTCCTAGTCAGATCTTAACAGCAGTAGGTTTGGAACCTGGGATACCTGAGTCATGGGTACACCCAAGTTATTGGCTAGCAACTTGGGAGGAAATGTATAGCTTTAAGATCAACCCTTGTGCTGGTCCAGATATGTGGCCTCCATCAGATAGCCCTATAATTATAACCCCACCAGATCCATTGGCAGGCCTCCAAAAAAGAGAAAGAAGAGTGCTGCAGAGTTGTATGATGGAATGGTAAAGAATGGTAAACTGAGTAGGGCTGGGAAAACTGTGACTTGTATGAAATGTCATCAGAAAGGTCACAATAGTAGAGCTTGTAGAGGTAGAAGAGAGTCTCAGTCTACTGAAAGAACATCACAGTCAAGCCAAAGAGCAACACAAGCAAAAAAACCCACTAAAAGACCATCACAGTCAAGCCAAAGAGCAACACAGTCTACCCCATCTCAAGTTGCCCCAGAAGTGGTACCATCTCAGTCTGCAAATGTGCCATCTCAGTCTGCAAATGTACCATCTCAGACTGCAAATGTGGTACCATCTCAGTCTGCATCAAGTTTCAGGTTTTCCAAGAGAAGTGCAAGCAGACTATCACCTATCAAAGCTACTAAAACTGCACCAAAACCTTCTGAAGGTCCAAGTGGAAATTGATGTGTTTTAAGACTTGTCTTTTGTTTATGTATTATGACTGTTGACTATTATGACTTGTGTAAGACTATTATCACTTTTGTATTAGGAAATGTTTTATGAGTATGGTATTTGCAGTATGTTTGTTATTTGCAGTATGTTTTATGACTTGTTTGTTCATTGTTGTGTGACTGGTTTTACAACTACAAACAAACCAATTTGACCCATTTGACATGTTAAATAAGTCAACTACAACAAATCTTGAAAAGTCATAATAGCATTCCATTAACTTGATGCCAAAACACAAAAGACCTACTGACATTATCTAATACATTACAGTCACTTCAAACCAACAACAACCAACTTCATTTAAGAAGAAAATACAACACAAATAACAACCAACTAAACCCTAACATGATCTTCAATCTTCTTGCTTCACCTTGGTATCTTGCAACAGTACCTTGTAACCCATTCATGTTTCGTAAAAGCCCAGGAATAATCTGAACAGCTCTTTCACAAATTGGTGGGTCGTACCAATCAATAATACCACAATTTGTGCCCTAATAAAAAACATCACCAAATTAGGGAAAGTATGTGATATTTAAAAGATCTCATAATTAAGGTCTTACCCTTCTAGAACAGCAATAGAAACGCCTTCCTGGATTAATATCAGTCCATGATGTTCGAACAATTGCTCTCGAATGGCACCTTGGACAATGAACCATGGTTGTGTGTTATGCGTGTTTTTGGATTTAGGTTTCACTATAAGTGAGTTAGAAAAGAGAAGGGAAGAGTATATAAAGAGGATTGATAAAGAATGACTAATTTGCCCTCAAATTTTAGTCAACTAAATGAGTTAACGGTCAAAGATAACGGGAGTGTTAAATTTGGACCAAACCCGTTACGGGTCAGACAAAATATGACATGATCCGTTACAAATGAAACTATTGGACCAAAATCGTTATACCCGGTAAACCACGAGGACCAAAAATGTAGTTAACTCTTTATTAAATGTAAATTTGTACCAAACAACTATTATTAGGAATGAACGGATTCCTTTAATCCAAAAGTGTCAAACCAAACTGGCCCTTAATTGTCATTGGAAACACTTTCAAGTTCTCATATCTCATCTGAATCATGTTATTGCTTTAATCAAATTCATATTCATGTGAGGTCGGTATCTTTAACAATGCCAATATAATATTATACTAGTGTTTTGTTTTATTTCTTGGTCACACGCTCACATTAGATATTCTTTTTTTAAACGATAATTAGTCATGTAGAAGCTCTTACCGACCGTTGAACGTATAACCTTCATTTTACGTTGCATGTCCTGATATCATAACGTAACGCGTGACATCATGATTATAGGGACGCGGGGCCAAAATTTGAACTCATGACCTTCACTTACGTTGCATGTCCTCTATCATTAGGTTATAATAACGCGTGACGCTATGATTGTAGCGACGCGGGGCCAAAATTTGAACCCATGACCTCCGCTTTACGTTCTCTACCGTTAAGTTATTATTACGCGAGGATCGTGTCTATTTGTCATATTATCCCAAACGTTCTAAATGCACAACAAAAGACATTTTTGGAGTAGCTTGTTTCTTTTTCTCAAATAAAAGAATCTCAATATGCACAACACAGTCTTTATGGTATGATATAGATTTCTAATGCATGAATTAAAATTCTTGTGAAAGCGCATACGAACGTAAAAAGTACAAAAGAAACAAAAAGCAAATGATTGAATACAAGTTTCAAATTCAAGTTCATATATATATATATATATATATATATATATATATATATATATATATATATATATATATATATATATATATATATATATAGTGTAACTTTATTTTCAGAACCCTGTTAAGTGCGAGAACTGCGAGAACCCATTTTAAACTGTTGGATTAGTTGATCTAAGGGTTGAAATGACTTGTGCCATTAATGTAACTAATTGAAAGATTAAGCCATTGATTGGAAATTTAAAAGGGTATTATTGGAAGTTTACGTCTAGTCTTTTCAAAAACCGTCTCATATTTATCGGGATATGAAGAATTATTTGTTCACACTTCACAGGTTTTTTCTCTCTGTTGTTTTTAGATCTGATTCATCATCAAAACCAACACCATCATCCTTCATCACGATTGTTCTTGATACATCACTTGAAGAAAAATTATCACACATCTCTTTCATATCCTCCCATCTTTCAGAATTTATTAACACACTATTGATGATTATTTTCTGATTGGTTTCACGAATCTGATACAAGATCGCATTCATGTATCGCAAGTTTCGAAGACGACGGTTTGTTGCTTTTGTTTATTTTCTGAATGGTTAAACCTAAAATTTAAAAAAAAAAAAAAAAAAAAAAAAAAAAAAAAAAAAAAAAAAAAAAAAAAAAAAAACTACCGCCTCCTTCCCAAAAACATTAAAAAAAGTTGTTATAAAAATTATTTAATTTAATTTAGATAAGATTTGATTTAAAATAAATATGATATGGGTTCAATATGTGAGGTAAATATGATTTTGTTCAATTTCGGATCTTGTTCAATCTGTGTTCAATATGTAATATAAAATAAATATCAATTCGGTTTATTTCGTTCTTGTACACCGAATCTTGTTCAATATATGAGGTATCTATTTGGTTTATTTCGATCTGTTATATCTATTCGGTTTATTCGATATGTGATAAAAAATAAACATGATATGTGTTGTGTTTGTTTCGATCTATGTTCGGTTTATTTCGATCTGCTGTATAGGGGTGTTAATTAAACGGTGTATTTCGATCTGCTATATAGGGTAGGGGTGTTCATTACTTCGATTGTTGGGTCTACCGATTTTGGCTTAATTTGGTTTGGGTTGGTGCATACGTGTTTTAGGGAATGGTGCATACGTGTTTTAAGAAATGGTATATACATGTTTTAAGGTACGGTGCATAAATGTTTTAAGGTGCATACATGTTTTAGGTTAACATACATGTTTTCTGTTTTCTATGAACATTTATGTTTAAGGTGTAGGGTAAAAAACATACATGTTTTCTATGAACACGCATGTTTATCTATTAGCTTTATTAAGGTGTATGAAAAAAATATAAATGTTTTATATATACATAAATGTTTTATATATACATGCATCTTTAGCCAGTATGTTTATTAGGGTGTATGGTAAAAAACATACATGTTTTCTATGAACATGCATGTTTATCTATTAGCTTTATTAAGATGTATGGTAAAAACATACATGTTTTTTATGAGCATGCATCTTTAGCCATTATGTTTATGAAGGTGTATGGTAAAAAAACATACATGTTTTCTATGAACATGCATGTTTATCTATTAGCTTTATTAAGGTGTATGGTAAAAACATACATGTTTTCTATGAATATACATGTTTTCTATGAACATGTATGTTTATCTATTAGCTTTAAATGGTGCATATGTGATTAAATTTCATTTTCTATTTGTTTGTGGTTTAATTATTTTTGTGTATTATTCTTTCAGATTAATGAAGATGATGATAATTGAAGACCTAGAAGTTGATGAACATATTTATACATGGAGATAATTTGTGATTTTTTAAAAGATGCGATTATTTCATGTGTTTTTTTGTATTTGTAATTAAATGGAATGTAACATGTAAATTTATGAATCTTGTTTTTTATTTTATAAATGTTTATGTTTTTTTATTTGTGTTTCAAACTTCCAAAAAAAATAATGGTTAGGCAAAAGTATTGGTAGGTCGATAGAAAAAGTGTAAACAATTATATAGTAGAAACATATTTAAATTTACATTATTTAAAAAACATACATGCACCTCATCTTTTTCAGCAAAAAACACATATGCACTTGGAACCATGCTAAACTTAAAAAAAAAAAAAAAAAAAAAAAATCCGAAAATTTTGGAATATTTAAAATCCGGGTTTAACAAAAGAAAAATCAAAAAGAATATAAAAAATGTATTTTACTATAATACCCTTTTGAATTAATAATAATTTTTAATGCTAAAAATTTTTTGATTGGTTTAAAAGAGTTCTCGCAGTTCCCGCACTTAAGAGGGTTCTGAAAATAAAGCCTATATATATATATATACATATAGGGGAAAGCTTAGCTACATTACAATGTAGCTAATTGGCGACATTTTCTTTGAAAAAAAAGGTAAGGACAGAGGGAAAACATGTGTCAGGGACTTACCGCAGGGACTCAACTGTACATTTTAAAAACTTTTTTCAAATGAAATGTAGCCAATTGGCTACATTTTTAATGTAGCTAATATTTCCCCATATATATATATATATATATATATATATATATATATATATATATATATATATATATATATATATATATATATATATATATATATATATATATATATACTAGACTTCAAAGCCCGCCCAATGGGCGGGCATGACTTGTAATTTTAGACTGGATGGTTGTAATGAATTTTAAATCATGCCTTAATTTCGTTACATTCAACATAATAAAATATGACTACTTTTATACAAAAGCAATAGAACGCGCGTTAGATTGTTTTTTATTGTCAATATTTTCCTCTTTCATATTCGCACACAATAGTCATTTACATGTTAACACATTAAATAACATTGCTTATACATTTTGATGTGATAAAGTTATTTTATTTCATCATTTTCAAGAGAATAATTATTATTATTAAATTTAATAGACAAAAATATTTTTTAAAAAAATGCGTGTCTGGATAAAGAAAACGTGAGTCTACATTATTGATCTTATATTATGAGTTACCAATTGCATTCATGTATTGTATTATGCAAGTATATTTTGATGTAAATAATATGATGGATTTTTATTTTTATTTTTATTAGTATTATTTTATGACATGAAATTCTGATTGTAAATTATTAAAAGAAAAATCTTTGTAGAACATGCAAGTTGTGTAGGATACTCATTAATAGGCTATTCATATAGGCTCGCTATCTTATCAGTTATAATTACTCATAACTGCTATTCACACAAAGTATCATCACATTATCGAAAACACCAACATCTCACTGCTCAAATTATTTTTGCCCAGATCAACAAAAGGTGAATTACATATTCTTGATCTAATAGTTTTGTTCGTGTTTTGCTAACCTTTGTTACCTGATTTTCGTATTGAAAGAATGAAATCTTGAATATTTTGATTGACTAATTGTATTATATTTATCTGTATATTTAAGCTAATATTTTGCAATCGCATGTTTTGTTTTTTGTGTTTAATTGTATGTTATAATTAACTTAAGTAATTATTTTATGTGTAATTTTAGGGATGAAATCTCGTTTATTAGAGCACCTTGAACACTGGCAGTACGATGTTCCGTTACATCAGTAAGAATGGCAGTACAATGTTCTGTCCCATCAGAGTTTAAATGAATCTGATTTTTAACCTTCAACACTGGCAGTATCATGTCCTATTACATCATTGACACTGACAGTACCATTTGCATCAGGTATCTTTCTACTTACTTACACCAACCACCAAATTCAACGTATAAACACCAAAACTCACATATGTCGGCAACATTTGCTCCTTTCTTGTTCACATGAATATGAAGCACTTTATCTTATTTCATGCGAGCAAATATGCTTGAGGAAAGAGATATTTTACAAAATGCTTCATGTTCATGTGAAGAAGAACCGAGTGGATCAGAAGCAAGGAAATGTAAAGGAATCGAGACAAAGTACGAAGGCAACTGAATTATGTCTTGAGTTACTGTGGACGAAGGTAAATTTTATTTGTTTTGAAACATCTTAATTGTTGGTAATTGGGGGGTTTTAGTTAGATCATGGATTAAAAATGCCACTGTGTTGTTTAATGTTTCTTAAATGTAGTAGTAGGTTTAACAACCATTCCTCATGCTTATTATGGAAAATTTTGTTCTGGAAAATGAATGCGTCATTTTTTGAAACAGGTTATGTACTGTTATATTTTGTGTTGATATTATTATGATACTTGAGTGGAACTATACATGTCTAACTCATAAGCTGTTAGTAAAAACACAAATTTAATGTGATTCAAAGGTTGAAATACCTTTTAAATTCGAAACAATGCTTCTTTATACACAACATTTGTCGTTGATTTTGTGTATTTCCCATCCTCGTCACAACAAAGGACTTTCAAACCTTTCTTGTTCTTCACTCGAGACACTGCTACATAAAGCTGGCCGTGCGAGAAAACAGGACGCTGGAGAAATAGTCCTACATGTGTCAACGTTTGGCCTTGGCTTTTATTAATTGTCATTGCGAAGCACGGTGATACCGGGAATTGTCTTCGATTAAATTTAAAAGGCATTTTGGTATCCGAAGGACTTAAAACCATACGTGGTATAGCGCAAACAGTACCAACACTTCCGCCCGATATTATTTTAGCCTCAATTATATTAGTACCAAGCCTTCGAACTTGGAGCCTGGTTCCATTGCACAATCCAGCTATTTGATCAATGTTTCGCATGCACATAACAGGTGTACCTATTTTCAGTGTCAATGAATGACGTGGAAGTCCAGATATTTTAATGCTGTTGAGAAAGTCACATGTGTATAAGTCCTGATTGAAAGTGGAGTCTTCATCAACAATACCAATTGAATCAGAACTTAGATATGTTTTTTGATCTCCTTCAAGTAGCGTAAGCATCCTGTCATTGATCATATCCACAAGTTCATGTGTAGGCGCCAGTATGGCCCTTTCCTGGAAAAAGGTCGGGTTATAGAGGTTTTTGACCACATGCGGGTAAGTCTCTTCTATTATTGCACCAACATGATCTTCAGAGTCAGGAATCAACATATCGTTCGTGAATTCAACATTTGCCTCTCCATCGTTTTTACCTCCGATCGTTCCATTGCCAATTGATAATATCCAGTCCGCAAAGTCTTGTATTTCTTTACGTTCGGATTGATTTGTACCTGCTCCAAGTCTCATGTTGATAGTCAAGCGTAACACTGTACAATGGTCCCATAGATATGAAGAATTTATTGCCGAGTGTACAACATTGTGTCGTGAACCACCTGTGATGACCGGAAGAATTTGTCGAAAGTCACCCCCAAACAAAACTACTTTTCCTCCGAATATTTGATCCATTGGGGTTGAATGATGTGTCCTACATATGTCTCTCAGTGTCCTATCGAACGCTTCGTAGCAATGTCTATGTGTCATTGGAGCTTCATCCCATATGATTAGTTTGCACTCCCTTATCAATTCGGCCAGTTCACTATCTGCTGGGATATGGCACATAGAATCATCGACCACATTGATGGGAATTGCAAATCGAGAATGTGCAGTTCTCCCTCCTTCTAATAAAAGTGCGGCTATACCACTTGACGCGACATTTAATACTATATAGCCTTGTGATCTGATTGCAGCGGATAATGTTTTGTAAAGATAAGTTTTACCCGTGCCTCCATATCCATATACAAAGAACATACCCCCCGTTTGGCCATTAACAGCATCCATTAAAGTATTATATATATTTTTTTGCTCGACGGTCAACGTACCAAAGAGTTTATCGTGTTGTTCTTGTAATTCTTCTGGGTTGTATCTTAACTCTTCTGCTATCAGTCTGTTGTAATTCGCCATAGAAAACATTTCGTTTGGCAAAGGCATGTTTGGGATACTCCTTAAACTTTTATTGTTACAAAGAAGCATGTGCTCAATATATGTAAGGCATATATTCTTTCTTTGTTCGTCCGAAAGTTCCAAATCTGCAAAAATAAATTTTATTTTTTTTAGTTTCATTTTATGAAACATATATATATCAAATGCATGTTTAATATCTTAGACGTATTTTATAGGTTATCATTGTGGCTATTTAGTTTACTGTTTTGACTATCATCTTTAACGATTTTTTCATTTTCTGAGACATGGCTTATCAGTTTTTGATGAAGGTTGATTACTGTTATCGGAAAAATCAGGTGTGTAATAATTTGTGGTTATTGTGTACATAGTAGAATGCTTAATTTAATTTTGTGCTTTGTTTCTCCAATATTTGTTAATACATAAGTCTAATTGTATTATGGTTATGTTGTAGACACTCCCTGAATGGTTTCATGAATGTCAAAAATGTTATGGACGACAAAGCTATGTTCTATATGGGGAAAATGAAACAAAGATTCCAGTGTTTCATGTTTGCTGATGCTGCTTTTGGTATGTTTTTCTGGGTACATAAACTTTTAATTTGGTTATGGCGACCATATGTTATGATAAGTATTTGTTGCGTAATGTGGACACGGTAGTGGTAGTTTCCTTTGATTATGGATATAATCTGTAGACTTATAGACAGAGTTTGTGGTCTAATATAATGTCCTGCTTATTAGTAGTTATGTTGAATTACATTGTTTTTAGATAACAAATAGTGAGCGTATTTTTTATAAATCATGGAGATATGTTGTTTTCAATTTAATATTTTACATTAAAAGTATCATACCTGGATCATTCCTTTTTATTCGTTCTGCATGTAACACGTCAGTAGCCATTACTTCCCATGTTTTTTCATAAACAAACTCTGGTCGAGACATGCAATCTGTCAGGATTAGTATGACATAAAACTTACGCAGGTAGTTTCCGGACCCCCATAGACTGGCTTCTAACAACCCATCAATATATTCTTTGTCATCTTCCAATAGACCCCGCGCTTGGCAAGCCTCCTTGTAGGTATTGTACGTAACATTTTCGAATTTTCTAAAGTCAACCCAATCTTGTGCGCCTGGGACTTTGTTAATCAAGACTCGTAAATAAAACAGCTCCCCGGTTGACGGCGACACGTGATGTACGCGTCCAATGCATGTGCCTTTCTGTCTTTTTACCCAAATTTTCTCTTCTTGTTTCCATACATAGTGTTGTGGAAACTCGTGGTAAAGTAGGCTTCTCGCTTCTTGATCCGTCCTATTTGTTTTCATCCATTGGACAAATTTCGTATCATTTACGGATGCTTTATCCAAAGTACAGTCAATGCTTTCTGAAGCATCAAATATAACCGACTGTTCGCCTTCCAAATGAAACGGCAAGCGTTCAACGGGAGGAAATCTGTAGTGGATGTCAAATTTGTAAATCCTCCATGCCGCCTCGCACGCTGAAAGATAGCGACAATCGTAATAGTCCTTGACTTCATCTACATCTTGGTCTTCTACGGCCGCCGTGGCCCTATCTGGACCCTTGTTTATATACTTGAAAAGATATTTTATGGACGTCGCCTGATTGCACCACTCCACATTAATATGTGATTGGTAGCGTCTCAACAACGCTGGATTGTAAGGTACCACGTATCCGTTGTGTAATTCTGACCCGCTCTTTGTTACTGTACATCCATCGTTCCTCCTTTTATAAAGTGCGTATCCATTGTCATCTATGACTGTCGAATCGTTAAATTCCTTAGGGAATCTCTTTGTGCACTTATTTTTTACGGTACAGGGGCAAGTTGGCCGTTGGGGGCCACATGGCCCATGCATCATATGATCAGTAACAATTTCATACAGTTCCGGGTCTTCATTTTTATCCGGTATCTCCGCTGAAATAAATTGATCAATTTGGCTTGTTGTATTGATTTTATCTTTTTCTTCCAAGAAAAGCAATATATGAGCATGTGGTAGACCTCTTTTCTGGAATTCAACGGTATAAACAGCTGCATCAAGATGATAATGTTAAGTAATGTATATAATCAATGATAATTGACGCAGTTACTCTACATTTTTATAATAAGAATATGATAATACCTGCTTTTAAATGTCCAAAAAAATGGCAGTCTTTAAAATCTCTCATTAGCCTGTCCAACTTTTGTTTAAATACCCTGACTATTGCATCAGGCCTATCCTCAGACTTCAACCCCTTATCTGCGACAAACCGTGCAATTTCTGGCCAATTTGGATTGCATGTGAATGTGATAAACAGGTCAGGATATCCGTAAACCTTGCATATTGTCATTGCATCTAAATAGTTTTGCATCATATATCTTGGGCTCCCAGTAAATGACGATGGTAATATAACCTTTTTCCCACGTAATGTCACCCCAGAATCTTCTTGCTCTGCCAATTTTGCAAGTTTAGAATATGTTTCACTCCTCAGATCCTTCTGTTGATTTTTAACAAACGACATCCTTTCAGATTCTATCATAGTGTAAGCGTCAACAATAAATTGTTGGCATAACCTCCTTGCATTGAGTATCATCGAGAAAACTCCTGCCCTTTCTTGTAGCCGATATGCAAAATACTCCCTCATTGTTACGCGAGTTTTTTTGTTTGTTGGTGTGTAATCAGTAATGCCTACATGATATATGTCTGTCCAGTAACCATCTTCTGCATATGGGAACAACAATGGGTACTGTAATGCCAGGTATGACGGGTGCAAACTCACTAATTCTTCTAAGCCCTCCTTCTTGTAAGTGCAAAATAATGTCTCTTTTGTGTGTTGTAGCGTCAAAGTCCCCAACTATGAGTCCTCCAATTTCATCAGCTGTGGGTAGGTTATAATTTCTACCATCTCGTTCTCGTGTACCGATAAGGCGTAATTTGAATTTGTTTTCGTCACTTTTCCTGACTAATCGTTCCCCAGCCATTCTGAACTGACCAACTAATGGATTGATTGTATCCAGCATGTCCCGTAAATCTACAGTCAGCTGGTGGTCTATGTTATAGTTGGTTGATTTCGATGTGCTGTCGATGGTACTGTATGAAATGAATATAGTTATATTAGTATGTTGTTGTTTATGCAAGTAATATATAAACGACATGTACAAAATGAAAAAATAATCAACGTTATCATACCTGACACAATTAATTCTATTCTGTATTTCATTTTTTGAATCGTAAATATATAATTGTGCAAAAACAGGAGGTTTGTTGCCCTCTGGTAACAGACTCCCCATTCTATGATAATTTTCACCTTGTATCCTGTAACAATATGCTCCATATCCTTGATTAACAGATGTGTCCTGTCTTGCACCCATGGATGTGAATGAAAACATCGAATTATATCGTCTGATATTATCAACAAAATCCTTGCTTTTTGGATGTTCACCATCCATAAGCTGTCTCAACAATTCAGGTGGATTCTTAACTTCATTTCCTAATTTCACTTTTCCTTTTGCACAACATATAGAGTAAGTATCTTCGTTTGAAGACGTTGATCCTACCATAGCCTCAGCATGCCACAGTAATGCATCGCACGATTGACATGTGTAAATAGGATCTCCATGGTCAAAATAATCTGTAAAAGTATAATGAATTAAATTAATTATTATTTTAAAAAAAATGAAAAAATAAATAAAATAAAACTTATATATTTTTTTGGTACTGAATGGTGTTTTTTTTATACGGATTTGTCTAATGGCTTTACCATTAGATATGCCTTTAAATTGGTTTTTATGTGCTTCTTGATTGTTTGCAGAAGATGTGGTATTTAAACCCTCCCGTCTCGGTATTTTTTGCACGGGTGCTTTCATTTTATCATGTAGTCTCTGTGATTTGCGTTTTGCAATGTGTACACCAGGTTGAATAGTTCCAAGATAGGTAGGCTCTTTAGGCATGGCTGTAAAAAAAACGAATAAACAAAAATACGAAGCGGAAATAACTGTTAATTATTTGCTGGAGGAATTGTAACATTATTACGTGTTTTGGTTAGATCTTTGAATGGACGTCCCCTCGGTCTTTTTGTGGTATCTGTGGCTGTTGTTGTTTTGGGTTGTGAAATCGTGCGAGTTGGCCGTATGCTTATATCGGTAGGAGCTGTTGTAAAATGAAGTTGTATTAACATGATCAAATAGTTTTCATTGCAAGCAAATATAGTGTGTAAATATCATGTTGGATAGTTTCAGTTAATTAAATGACCTGCTTCGTTTGGGTATATCGGTGGTCGGCCTATGCATTCAGATGTTTTTTTTTTTATTTGAGAAGGCATGCGAGTTGGCCGTAGACTGAGATCATTAGTATCTGTGTCAAATTGCATCATGAATGTTAGTTGAAACTACAAAACATGATATTTAGATGCTGAATTATATTACAATGATAATTATTTGATAACGTTAATGCAAATTCAATTTACAGCAGATCCTCATGATATCAACATACGGCCAACTCACACGCTTTCACAGCCCAAAACAACATCAGGCACATAAACCACAAACTGAACCAAAACATATAACATAGTTATTATTCCATCAACAAATAATTAACAAATATTTTGTATCGTTGTCTTTTTATTTTTCACATCTGGTACGCATGTTACTGGCATATGCGTTAAGATGTTGTTGACATTGTTTGAAAAAGGCGCGCATGTTGACCGTGTGCTGAAACTATTGGTACCTGTCGTAAATTGAAGTTGAGTTAACACAATAAAATATTTGTCATCGAACATATACAGAGTATATAAATATAATGATGTGTAGTTGTAACTAACTGAATTACCCATTGCCATTGGATATATTGGTGGTCGTCCTCTGCTTACATTTGTTTGTTGCGCCTTTCGTTTTGGTTTTCCTGTTGGTCGAATTGCTAAATCATTTGATATAGTTGCCATGATGCCAATAAATCAATTATACTGTAAACTCGTTTGAACTGTTCACAGTATCAAATGGTTGTGGAAAGATATTTAAAATATTTAACTTGAAAAAAAATATATAATCTATAATCAATATCTTTTAAATTTAAACAAAGTTTGATATGCCATATATATCTATTACTATAAAGTAGCAATTTTATCAATGTGTTTTCAGTATAAACTTATCTTTGGAAATTATTTAAGCATATCATATATGTAGGGTATAAGATAATTGACAAAGTTTAAATATATTTAGATACTTCTACTATTTAAATACAATAATATATAATGAAAGATGCCGATCAACTGGCATAATGTTTCCAATGGCACAATTCCAAATTTTAGATGATCTGATGAAAATTTCTGGCTCGTCCAAACTGCATGATTGTATGCGCGTGTGGTTTGTGCAGCAGTCACATGAAGACTCGTTCTGTGCAAAATTGATACACGCTTGTTGTGAGCATCTCAGGAGAGTTATGGCGAAGAACCGCGTGATGATAGCTGACATGGAAGCATTAGGGCACCGTGGAGTCGCATTAGACTCACTCGATGCTTTGAAAAAAACTCAAGAGAGGCATCGGGCATTGCTTGAACTGCTAGTTGATTTGTGTGCTCAAGCCAAAGCCGGTGTCCGCGAGGAAGAGGGTAATGCCATGAAGATGAACGATTTTAACTAAGTTGTTTTAGTAGTTTTTTCCCTATACAATGTTTGATTTCGATATATGCTTTATGTATTAAGTCAGTCAATTGGCTTGATCTATTTATTTTGTCGATTTGTTACAAAACTTCCAAATAATATCTGTTGATTTTCAATGGACATACAATTATTTTGTCGTACGCTTGCATACATCATCAATTTGAATTAAAGTGGCGTTCGTGGCACCAACGCACACTGCCGGAATATCATCGTCTATCATTTCAACAACATCTTCCATACCGGTTAATATTATTTTTAAACATCACCAATGTTAATACTGCTGGTTACGTTAGTACTGTTGTATTTGAGATAATATAGTGTTAAATTGGTGCTTCCTATAAACCTGTTTATGTATTATAGATTAAAAAACTAAATCATAATTTTCCTATTTAATAATTATGCTCGCACATCTGCACAAACAGTTAGTACTGTTGGATAGACGTCCCTTTAAAGTTTCCGCAGCTCATAATAATAAAGTTTAGTACTGCTATCAATATATTTGTACTGTTAGATAGACGCTGGTACTGGGCCGAATTAGTGATATATCCGTTGAGGACTTATGTTGATTGTGTACATGTTATTGGGTACTCTTATTATTTGGATTATTTATTTGTTTCATTAATACTGCTGGCTCAAAAAAGTTAATACGTTTTAACTCATAAGAACCAAAAAATGTATTTTTAAAAGAATCAAACAACAATATACCAACATTAAACATAAAAGATGTATTTTTAAAACAATAAAGGCTGACAAATACGATCGAACACGAAAAAAAAAACTACAAACAGTTATAGTTGTCCATCTGTTTTTTAACATTCTTTATCGTCTCTTGATACTCCAATATCTTCTTCTTTTGTTGCTCAATAGCCTCTTTACACTCCAACACTGTTTGTTCATCGCGTGCGATTCCTGCCTCCATCTCTGCTATATGTCGTCTAAGTTGGGAAATATATCGTATTGGTAGGAAATATCTCACAACCGCTGCGTCTGTTTTTGGATCTGATGAAATCTCCTTTGTTGGGGAAACGCTTCTCGGACGTTTGTTTGGCGGATTTGATGAAGAAAAAAACAAACGACCCATTGGAAACTATTATTGTTAACCTAAAGTAAAAAAGATTGTAATTGTTTGATTGCTTTCGAATTCGATCCAGCATTTATAGGTGCGGAAAGGGTGTATAAGCTATGATGAGTATATTTTAAATTTAACCAATATCCTGTATACCATGTTTATCAATTACCATATATTTAGCATGCATATTATCCTATTTAAATATAAGATTGTATATTTAAAAGGCGTAAAGGTTGTATAAGCTATGAGAAGTATATTTTAAATTTGACCAATATCCTATATACCATGTTTATCAATTACCGTATATTACCATGCATATTATCCTATTTAAATATAAGATTATATCCCGTCATGATTTACGCATATTGTGTATTTAGAGTAAAAAATTATTTGCATCTAATAAAAATTAAAAACGATGTATGAAACTGCTGAAGAAATTCGATTAACTAAAAAACATTCAAATCGTTAAACATCAATGAAAGTAATGCGTTATTTGAACTACAATTGAATTTGGCTGTGAACAACGATTACTAATAAGATGATAAAATTTCAATCTTCATCACTAAAGAAGTTTAAATCCACAAAATAGTCATCAGTTAGTTCATGGCCCATCCCACGTAATTCGTTGATCATAGTTTCCGCCTTTAGGACCTTTGATTGAACCGCATTGAGAACTTGTAAAGACTCTTGAGGATCTCCAACGTTCAATTTAAGCCAATCAAGGAAAATAGACTCAGGTAGCTCATCTAATAAAAAAAAAAACAAAAAAACAAAAAATAGGCTAATAAGCTTAACATGAAAACATAAATCTATTTAGAATATATTATAAGCATTATATACAATACCTTTATTACTTTGAGAAGATCCACCTTCTTCAAAAACCGACGTAAGAAACCTCAATGCATCGTCCACCTTGGTATTTGGACCTTTACTGCGCCGATCATGTACCCCATCGTCAATGCTTGGTTCTGTCACATGTTTTTTTCCACGAACCGTTTGCTCTTCGCACTTTGAATCAGTGCGAGGCGCATGTGATTTTTTATCTTGAGATATTTTAGGGTTTGATGAATCCATCGGAAGAGTTATTTTACATATAGATCATCATTGTATAATTTCAATTATATAGCTCATCATTAATTCGGAATAGTCATTACTGGGCTCGTTTTGTTGGGCCAGGGTTTTTCATATATTTATTAAAGAGACGCATGGAAACCATAATGATACATGGTAAAATAAACCAAATTAATACATGATGTATTAAAAACTATATAACAACAAAATACCTCATGAACTTTCAACTAAATACCTCATGTACTTTCAACCACGTTTACCGTATGTGGAGGTTTACCTATCATAGAAACATAAACATGGATAGTAAAAATACTAAGATTAATGCACAACGCATGAAAACACATTCACGGTATGTGGACGTTTACATATTATACAAACATAAACATAGACATTAAAAATATTACTGCTATACTATACTATATGGTTAGTACTGCTATACTATATTGGTACTGCTAGACATACTTGATACCGCTTATGTGTATTTATTTTACACATGTTGGCACTGCCACAATCTATTAGTACTGCTCGATATACTTGATACTGTTTATGCGTGTTTCTGCAACAAAACATTACATGGCTTCAACAACAATATCATTAACAATACAACAACAATACGAATAGATTATTTGTTAATAAATGATGGTCTATGTAAACATTACATTAGTTATACAACAACTACATAAAAATTAAAACAACCCAATGGTTAAATTATATGTAACAAAACATACATTCTGAAAGCAAGTGTTTCGTCTGAATAGCAATGTTTCTGTGCATTAGATTGCTTCAACAACAACATCAATAAGAATATAACAACTTACAAATAGATGTTTGTTATATTTACGACTGTAACATACTTGATACCGCTTATGTGTATTTATTTTACACGTGTTGGCACTGCCACAATCTATTAGTACTGCTCGATATACTTGATACTGTTTATGCATGTTTATGCAACAAAACATTACATGGCTTCAACAACAATATCATTAACAATGCAACAACCATACGAATAGATTATTTGTTAATAAATGATGGTCTATGTAAACATTAGATTAATTATACAAAAACTACATAAAAATTACGACTGTACATGCAACCATTAAATTAATTATACAACAACAACACTAAAATTACATCAACACATTGATTAAAGTATATATAAAAAACACACCTTCTGAAATCGTTGTGCAAATGCTTTTGGCTTGAGAAGAAACGTTATATTTTCATCCACATATAGTGTAAAAGTAGCTATATGATCTTAAATATAGGAATAAAATATTTATACAAAATACATTGTAAACTTATCTTTAAAATCATATCTTCTACAAATTAAACATATTTTGAAAAATATAACGGGATACATGTTTAGAAAATACATATATCTTTCCAAATATTCCGCATGGTCATCAAAAAAGAAGATTATAGTTATTTTTTTTGGTAGCTATAACACAAAAAATAATTTGGTCTAATGGTAACATTGATATATATTTAAGACATGTAAACAACCCAAGTTCGAATCTTTAGAGACTTTTTTAAAATTTCGGAATTAAAAGTCAACATACGAATTTTATTCGGTCAAATCTTGCTTAGGTGGACTGCTTAGGTGGAATAAGAGCATGATTACTCATCAATCAAGCGCTTATTCATCAATCATGCATTTGATGACGTCATACGCATCCTGTTATATATAATATGTAGAGAATATATATATATATATATATATATATATATATATATATATATATATATATATATAATATATATATATATATATATATATATATATATATATATATATATATATATATATATATATATATATCCTATGTTGTATTTTCGCAGTAATAACAAATGCACCCTTAGTAGCATATTTCCCTTATTCGTTACGACAAATACAACCCGAAAATGAGGCACAAAAAGACCAACAACACACCCTCTTGGGGTTTAACGAACCGAGGACAATGAAACCCGGATGAGAACTGTGACAACATTCAAGAACAAGCTACTAGGAATCTAAGTTTAGTAGCCAAATTCAATATAGCTCAAGCTTTACACTCTAATAACCTAAGGTATGTAAACTGAACGAACCCAAATAGAAGGAAAATTCAACACAGGTAGTTTTCAAAATACGTCCAAGAGTAAGCTTAAGAAGTATGAGTCGAACACGAGACCAAAACGAACCAAACACACCTTAATCGAATCCTACCAAAGTCATTAATCGAGGCTATTATCGACTAACCTATATTAAGCCGCAAACAAAATAAGCAGGAAGGAAAATGAGCTTATTAAAACTCAATAAGATGATAACTTCCTATATGAGCATACCCAAATGCCCAAAACAACATCAGTAGGGTTGAAGGTCAAAACCACCAAGGCTCATGGCCAATTGGGTCTGACCGACTCTTATTTACGCACCCCTTTTAGTCATTATTGAACCAAGACAAGGATCCACATGGAATTAATTCGACCATAATAACGACAACAAATATGAGTCGCCAAAACTTATTGAGCTCAAAATCAAAACAAGTTTATTCGAGTTTTTAATCCACGAATTCATCAAGTTTTAATCGGTTTCTTAAAGAAACCAAACTCAAGATTTTAATGTAATAACAAACCAATAAGAATGAATCAAAAAGAATCCAAATCAACCTTACAGTGGTGTAGATCGATCAATCAAAGAGGAGACCAAAGAAATTTAGCACGAGCAAGTCCCCAGCCGATCCAAGTAGGAGTACCACCATGTCGACCTCTTTTAAGTTTTTGATAACAAATTTTGAGGGGTGGTTTACCTATGAATCGTTGGGTGGATTAAATAGGGAAAAAGAGGAAGAAAGTTAAATTGCCTTTCTTTGCTTTGATAATGGAGAGACTGTCCCGAGCAAAAGTCGTTATTTCTGGTCGTCTTCAAGGCCGACCCGTGACCTGTTTTGGAGAAGAAGGAACAGCAGAAAAAGAAAAAGAAAGAAATGATAGGGATGGTTCAATGTTGATGGTGATGTACAGAGAAAAGAGGGAATAAAAAAAATAAGAAGGGAGTGTGAGTGGGGCGGTTGAAAATTATTTATTGGGTGGGGGGGTTAGGTTTTGTTTTATTATTACCCGAGTACCCCGTGTCCCGTTGAGTAAATTTTAAATGTGGTCCATCAGTTTGGTAAAAATACAAAAATATATTTCTGAAAACGTTTTTATAAACATTATTTAAAAGCAAAGTCATTGACTTCGGAGATTAATTATAAATTTAACCGTTACTAATATGCTACAGTATATGAAAGAATTTTCTGAAATAGCTAAATATGTTCAAAAATGCTCAATTAAATTGTCAAGTAAAATAATTAAATTTTTATTATTAAAACAATGTTTGGAAATTTACGGGTGGTTACAAAAATCGTGTTGCGGGAACATTGGAAACGAAGCCTATTTTATCCATAACTAAAGATGTAACGAGGTCGTGGTTACTCCAAAAAGTTTTACCGGCTATTCGAGCTAAATGGCCACAAGATCATACGTGTTCAATCTTTATTCAACAAGGTAACGCGAAACCTTATATTGTTGATGCCGAGTTTCTCCAAGAAGTGTCTCGAGATGGCTTTGACATTCGACTTCGCTTTCAACCACCAAATAGTCCGGATTTAAATGTGCTAGACATTGGTTTTTTCATGCAATTCAATCACTTCAAGAGTTTTGAGAAATACTGATGAATTAGTTTCCGCGGTTGAAAGATCTTTCGAGAGAATGTCATCACATGAACTTAATAACGTGTTTCTAACTTTACAAACGTGCATGAAAGAAATTATGGAGGTTCGTGGTAGCAACAATTATAAAACGTCACATATCGGTAAAGCTAAATTGGAACGTCAAGGAAATTTGCCACTACAAGTTGATTGTAATGCAAATTTGATACACTAAGTTGTTGCGTATTTAGCTCAATAGTAAAAAAGTTATGGAAAAACACTATGCATTGCATTTTGTAGTTGTAATGTCTTTTGTAACTCATGCGTGAAGTCTTTTGTAGTTCATGCATGAAGTCTTATGGAAATACACTATGTAATGTCTTTTGTAATTCATGCGTGAAGTCTTTTGTAGTTCATGCATGAAGTCTTATGAAAATACACTATGTAGATTTGATCTCAACTCTTGATGGGTATGAATGAAAATGAGGAGAGAGAGGTATTTGATTATTATAATATTATATAGATGTTACTAAAGTTTCCAAAAAATTTGATTTAAGTTACTATACTTTTTTTGGTTGAGTTAGGTTACCATTGTTTACGTGACTGGTCCCATATGTCACTCCTTCCATTGCAACTCATTACAGCCGGTTAGTATCCACGCTGGCATCCTAAGTGGCAATAATCCATTTTTTAATTGTGTTGACCATGACCCGTATTTTATAATAACGGGTTGATCCCCATCAATTGTTTAATCCCTCTTTTTATGCAAAACCTAAAACACACATCTCTCTTCCATAAAAACACATCTCTCTTCCAAAACCTGAAACTGACCTTGATTTATGGTTGTCATCTTCCCAACAAGGTAATTTTTGGAGAGTATTTATTAGTTTGAATTGTTTATTAACCTTGATTAACCCTTTTAAAAATTAGGTTTTTGCGTAAAAATTTAGGGATTTGTGAAATTAACACTTTTTTATTTTTTATTTTTCTTGTTTCAGATGGCATCTTCCTCATCAACTTCCAATTTTCTCATAAAATTTCATCGTGGTGGTGTATTTGTAAGGGATCCTTTTGCTTATGACTATGAAATTTTGAGTGAAATTCCTAATGTTAATGTGTGTGAATTGGGATTTGCTGGTTTAGTCAAGGTTTTAGTAAGTGAATGTTCTAGTGACATCAAACAATTTTTTTATGTTGTTCCTGGTTTTGACTTAGAGTTAGGACTGAGAACCTTAAAAAATGATGCTGACTTACAACAATGTGTTGAATTAGGTGAAAAAAATAACAATGTCTTAGAGATATATGTGTCTCACTCTGTGTTTGAATTACATGATGCCACTTCCACTAGTGCTTTACCAGCTATTGAAAATGTCCAGCCAAATGATGATAGTGATAGTGACTTAGAGGGTGACTATAATATCTTTGAGTATGATACTGAAGAAGAGAGTGACACTGCATCAATAGATCACTTATCTGATGGTGAAGAGGAGGTTTTTGAAGTTAGGACTAAGAGACCAGACCCTGCTCCTAAAGCAAAAAGTAAGAAAATGTTTGATGATAACTTTTTGACTAGGGTTTACAATGGGTTACCTAGGGATGGGTATGCTGAAGATGATGTGTCTGCTAAGCATAAAAGTGTTTCACATGATGAACATGATAAGTTAGGCGATCATTGGCCAGTCCATGATCCTGATATCAAATGGAAGTTAATGAAACCTCATTTAGGTGAAAAGTTTGAATCAATTGAACAACTTAAAAGAATGTTGACATATTATGCTTTGGCTGGTGGTTATAAGTTGTACTATAAAGTAAATAACCCTAGGAGACTTCTTGCTAAATGTTCTAGAGATGAGAAGGATAGAAAATGTCCATTCAGATTGTGGGCATCTTGGATGTCAAATGAAAAGACTTTTCAAATAAAGACATTGAAGGATGAGCATGCATGTTCTAGGACTTATGAATATGGTTCCTTAATCACAAGTAATTGGATTGCTTTCAACTATGCAAAAAAGATAATGATCAATCCTTGTATCAAAGTAAGAGAGATAATTGATTTGATTCTTAAGAAATATAAATGCAAGGTCAAAATCAGTCAGGCTATAGCGGGAAAGATGAAAGCTTTAAACCATTATGAGACTTGTTTAGAGGATCATTATGGAATGTTGTGGTCATATGCTAGGGAGATACTTGACTCTAATCCAGGTTCTACTTGTTTGATGAGTGTTGATGCAATGCCTGATGGTAAGAATTACTTTAGTAGATTTTATGTATGCTTTAAGGGGCTAAAGGAAGCTTGGTTGGAAGGTTGTAGGAGAGTCATAGTTATTGATGGTTGCTTTCTTAAAACTATATGCAAAGGAGAACTGTTGTCAGCAGTAGGAAGAGATGGGAATAATAAAATATTTCCTATTGCATGGGCTGTGGCAAGGTTCCTAATAGGGGTGGCAAGGTTCCACCACCTCCTGGGTTTGAGGTGAATGCAACAACTAGTGTTGAGACCAAGGGTTGCAAGGTTCCTAATAGGGGTGGCAAGGTTCCACCACCTCCTGGGTTTGAGGTGAATGCAACAACTAGTGGTGTGAGGACAAGGGGTGGTGGTGTAGGGTTGAGGGGTGGTGGTGTAAGGTTGAGGTAAAACGATAAACTTTCCACTTCCCCTTTCATCCTCCAATTTATCGTTCGTTGTTCCTTTGTTTGTAGTAGGAGAGTTTCGAAGGCGTTGAACGAGGGTGTCTCCTAGTCTTCTGATGTGAGGAACAAAAACCAATGCTTGAAAGTTAACCTTACATCGAAGAAGCTGAATCTCCTTTGGTAGGTTATCAAAACCTAAACGGTGCGAGAATGGGGCAATCGCAGCAATTCCATGACTGAAACATTGTAATTTGAAATTGTTTATGCTCGAATTGAATTACAATGTCAAAGAAAAGATTATAACGAACCTATTTAGCATTGGCAGCACATTTTCCAGATACCAATTTTGATTCTAGTAGGTCGTATGCCAGTACCATAGTAATCCCTTGTGCTCCAAGAGTACATGCTCGGCAGCTCTATAACTATGGAGATTTCATCTTGCAAGACCTCAATAAAGTGGTCGACATCAAATATATCGGTGAAGGAACTGCACAGTAAACGTAACATCTTACCACCAGTCTGCGAGTTAACTTAAAAACACGATATAAATTCAAATAGCGGCCGTAAAAATACCTTGTATCTTGCCAGACCGGATTAACTTCAAGGTGTGGTATTACTAGCGTCGCGTTTAAGATTTTAGCAACAGCTACTGCATCACAAATCTTTAACACAGGCAAGAAATTTAGGAAAAAATTGTTATTTACTTACTTTTTTTCTTAGGGGGTGTTTGTTTTAGCTTATATTTTTGGCTATGGGCTTATTCAACTTTTGAAAAGCTAATAAGCTCAACCTTTTAGGCTTATGAGCTTATGAACTTAGATAAGCCACAAGCTCAAGTTGGTAAGTTCATAAGCCTTGAAATCTGAGCTTATTAGCTTTTCAAAAGTTGAATAAGCCCATACGCCAAACACCCCCATATGTTTGTTTAAGATACAAAATAGCGCGTACCCCCATTCTCTGCTAGTTCAATCCTCCATCCAGAAACACCTAAATATATCCCCGTGATTTCTCTGGAATGGCTTGAAAAATAAAATCGGGATTCGATTACATTATGATGAGAGATGAAACAGGAGCAGTTATATAACTCACAACAAGGTACAAAATATAAAAAAATGCAGGTTAAGGATCTCACATGGAACGGTAGACGAGTCTGTACAAGCTTTCCATCCTTGGTCAGGCAACGGAGACCAAATATCAGAATTTTCTTTCTCCGACTGGTTATAAAGAAAGTATGGGGTATTAGATTACATAAACAATAACTGTTGAAACGAGTTTTAGATGAACTTAATTCATATATGTTGAAGCAAAGCAGCCTCTAATAAACGAAGGTGCTTAGCACTTGGAGCATTCCATTCCTACAAATCAGCATAAGTTTACATAAAAATTATCTAAAAGTAGTAGAGCGTGTGGTGTGTAATCTGTGTCAGGGGAAGATACTAAAACACGTAATTTCTAACTCAATAATTGAAGCCTAAAACCGGTTATTACAGAAACACTAAACGCTAACCGTTGAGATCGTTAGGGATTATTATTATCAATGCTATTCTCTGCGAATGATTTTGTTTTAAATAATTATTAACCTTCTTCATTTTCATCAACTGTTTTCAGCAGTTACTACTCTCCCTCCCTTCAGTTCAAACTTTCAGGGGAGGGGGAGGAAACACATTTAAGTAGTTAATCAACCATTTATATTCATTACTGTTGCCATTCTTTATACTTTAATAGCTTCAACCAAGCACACTTTAACTTTTATTTGGTGCAAACATATACACTCACCATGTCTCCAACACTAAAAGTTACAATATCAACACACAAGTTTTGGATGACGTGAAAATGACAAAAAGTCGAAACATTAATAAGTACTATTAACTGCAGTGAAAATGACAAAAAGTTCGTATCCCGTATGAATTTACCAATTACTATGATTCGATGTTCTTTATTTTTCTTTAAAGGACATTCGACAATAGAAGTCAACAACATAAGTGTATCTCGACCTATTTATTGTAGTCAAAATGACAAAAAGGTCCAGATTTTCTATGAAATTTTTAACTCTAGTCTTAGCAATTTTTTTTTTATTTCTTTAAACAACATCTAAGAATAGAACCAACAATATAATACTAATCTCAGCTTATTTAGACATATTTACTAGAGCATATAAGTAAGCTAAACTTTTTCTCTTTACTTGTGGGATTGCAATTTAAAACAAGTTTCACAAGAGTAACTTCATAGAAAATGTAACTTTTAATTTATTGACGTAATCAAATCTTATTTCTCTTCCTATCACACATTCATTTTCTTTCTTATGAAGCTAGAGAAAATTGATACCAAACTCAAGTTCGGTTATTTAGTGACAATGTAATCAAAGTTCACCATTCACTATCAGAGCAGAGGGTATCGTCGTGCCGTTTATGTGGTTCCGTTCTCCAAAAGTACTGCCACGTCAGCAAAACATAGAACGGCACCAGAAAACCTTTGGCACCACATTTTCTTTCAACAAGACCTATCATCTATGATTTAAAACATATAATTCAATGCTCCAACAAGCTCTGACTTAAACTAAACATCATCGTTTCCACAATGATTTATTTATTGCTAACTCAAATGTATAGTTACTAAAAAATCAAAACAGTTCACATGATCACTTACAGGCAACATAGATATTTAGGATTACTGCCAGAGCCCAGAACATCCAAATCTTAAAACTAACGTAGAATCCTACAAACGATTCATCATACATTTCCCATGCTTATAAATACTTACTGTATTGAAATCAGAAAATACTGAAAAATACCTGAATTGAATTTTTGGAGACGGAACAGGGAACCTGTGAGAAGGTGACCCTACGCCAAACTCACCACCGTAGCCTGATGTCCTCCGAATAAGACCAGCAACACCTTTTACGATATTCATTCTTCCACCGCCAATATCATACACAATCAAGACTTATACCCATCAAACTTCAAAACAATAAGATCCAAATTAAAACAAAACGAGAAAGAGGAAAAAAAACGATTTGATTCAACATTAGTGATCAATACCTACAACACAGCATAGAATAGAACAGTTTAGTTCAACTCATATAACAGCAATTAAATCCTCATACCTACGAGCCTATGGATACTGGCAGGCTGGGAGCTACTATTTCCATATGACTTTGAGTCTTACATAAAATCCCGGATAAGGGCGAAAAGAGAAGTTAATTTCACGAGCTCATTTAGACTCATAAATCAAAATCCAATCAATTGGGAAATGCTCAAAGGTTACAAACACAGTTTAAGTACTGCTTTCCTTTTCCCGATTTTATGTGTTAACATATCATTAGCCTCCAGGGAAGGCACAAGGGTAGGTCCCGCGAGACCCATAGATTTTTGTGGCAGATTTTACAAATGGATAATCGCAGGGGCCCTAATTAAGATGTAACATGTTAATTTCATTTTCGTTCTAATAAAATCGTACGTTTTAGTTCAATTTCTTTTTTTCCCTCACATTACGGGTCAAACAAATTTGTGCACCTAGTCACTTCTAGTCTGTTGGCCTAGGAAATCAACTTCATGGACAAACTTTAACTACGGAAAAACATTCATTTCTCAAATTCACGCAAAACTACAGCATCACTTTTGCTTTCACTAAATCTATAAATAGCAAGTAGTTGTTTAATTGCCAATTTACCACACATTATATCGTCAACTCTCACCAATACTACCAACATATCCTCGCAGTGCGCCACATAACCATCCCTTCTCATTTTCCCTACATCTTCGGCTTATGTCTAAATCCAGATTAAATCTATTTCCTAACTTATCAAAACAGTGTCCGACAACCTAGACTAATCCTATGAACTATCAAGGCTTTACAAACTACGATTTCAGCATTACATACGCAACACTAAAATCCACATTTTGTATCACTTAATCACCATACTGTTAGTTTTGTGTATAATGATATTAATATTTGTATGTCCGGTTTCGAACCCGAGACTCGGGATTGCACACAATACGTGAGAGTTCCAATGGTTTGAATAATTAAATATACTTTTTATATTTATATTTATTTATTCATTTCACTAATAACACTTAACGACGGTTAGTACTTAACGGTGTTAAAGATAACGACCGTTAAAGGACTAAAAGTGTAAAGAAGGATCTAGAAACCCATGGTTGGGTTGGATCGGCTGGAACCAAGCTTGGGCTTGGGTTGGCCGACTTTTAGTGGCTTAGGGAACAAGTTTGTGTTTTTAGGTTTTGCCTATAAATACAAATTCACTTGTTTTGATTTTCACCTAATCAAGTATCCCTAACTCTAGCCAAACTTCTCTTCTTTTCTTCCTCTTGCTATACCTTGATCGACCCTATTTTTAAGTTCACTAGAACTTGGCGATTCAAGTGTTGCAACAAAGTGTTTGGTTTGTTAGTGATCTTGAACCTAGCTTTCCCATTGGAACGCTACTATCGCGTGTGTACAAGAACGAGTGACAAGCTTATTTTAGCTTGTGATTCTTGGTGTTTTTCCCTTGTTTGGTTCGATCCATATCACACCCAAATTAGGGTTCTTGTTGTTCTTGGTGATTACGCGATTAAGGTACGTATTTATTTAAGTTAATTAATTACATGTTCATTAGATCTTTCCGCTGCGTGCTTTGTGATGTTTTATGTGTTTATGATTTATTATAGTTCACATATTCCAACAGTGGCATCATGAGCCTCGTTTAGAACTTGTAATTAATTACTAAAACCTAAAAATTGGATCTTGATTAGATACATGCATTTAATATTCTAGGGTTTTAATTTGAAACCCTAATTTTTTATATATGTGGATCGATCCACATTTAATTTTTTTTTAGGGTTTATGTTAGTTTTTAATTAAAAACTTGTTAGAAACCCTAGATTATGCATGGAAAAATTTTTAGGGATTAATTTGTGAATACTATGTGATGTCACCAATTAATTAAATACGTACTAGATATTAACATGTTAATATGGATTTCATGATTATGTGTTAATATGGTATCCATGACAAAATCTTGCATATTTTGTCATGGTTTGTTGTATGGGACGATTTGAATGTATGTATTATGCTACATGTTTTGTTTAATAAATCTTTAATTGGGGAAGACCTCAATATATTAATTAATAAATTATGTGCAATGTGGTATTAAATTAACTAAAACTTACGCGGCCAAGTTATTTGGTGTCTGTGGACCATTGGGCACAATGAGCTCGAAAACCAATGGGAGTTTTGTTAGTTTAATACATATTTAATTACACATAGAATTAATAATAGGATTTATTGAAAAAAGGTTTGCATGTGGCTATATGATATCGTGGATGATCATATATTTGTTATTATGTGTTTATTTATTTTGTGATTACTTGATCTTTTGTGTTTTATATTATGATGGATTGTAAACAACAAAAGAGGGTAATTTTCATAATAAAAATAAATAAGACTAATAACTATGAAACCTTTGTAGTAATTTTATTCATTGCCAAGTCTTATGTGCCGACAGTGGTTCGCTTCGCACGGTAATTTGCTCCCAGGCGAGACTAGCAATAATAAATTTACTACATTAATTGTTTTAGCAAGAAAATTATATTCTTTTAGTTGATTGATTGCGACTGTACTAAGTGGTCGAAGCGGCGGACCTAAAATTGACAAACTAAAAAGTGGGTTCTAGTTGGTACGCATTAAATTGTGACCTTAGAGGGGCACGGTTTTAACCAGCTTCGGCGGCTGTCGTCCCTACGCCCGCCTGTGCGTCAATTTTAGACTTACCAAGTACACCACGATAAATACGAAGCATCTTAAGGCAATGTTGTAATTTGTTCAACGCCTCAATTAAAAGATTTGATGATTTGAGCTACGAATGAGTAAACGGTTTTGTTTTTGAAAACATATATGATACAAAGATGAATGCATGACATCTTTGTACATATTTTTTGATTTAACACATCAAAATTTATTACCCTGATAAATTTAAGTAATATGCCACCCAACTACAAAAAGAAACACCTAATGTTTCATCCTACATCACTAGCAGCCAAAGCTGAATGTTGATGTTCAAAGGGTGGTTGTCTAAGGGTAAATTGAGTACTTTATTGCTAGCAGCCAAAGCTGAATGCAATAAAGCGACGTCAATTTACAGTTTCTTAAGTTGGTGAACTTAATTGGGCACTTTCATTACTAGCAGCCAAAGCTGATGTAATGGGACGGCGCCAAGGCATAAAGATTTGGGGATGAAACATGCTTACATTTTGCAACCGAGGTTGGCAATATAATGTAAGTCCCAAGATTTCTAGGAATTGCAATTGGATATTGGCAATTGGGTGATCCCGTACCTTATTGAGCACTTTCATTGCTAGCAGCCAAAGCTGATGTGATGAAACGGCGTCAATTAGGATCCTAATTTTCAATGAAAATTAAATGGTGAAATTTTATTTACCGTGGGTGTTTAATTTTCTTGAAAAGTTATTATCAATAATACTAAATTGAATTTTGAAAATTCTTTTAAAGTATTTAATGCAACGTTAAAACCGTAAATATGGAACATTCTTTTAGTAGTAAATTGATCTGCACCCTTAGGGGTCTTTGGATAGAGTCAATTTTTACTGAAAAGAATAAACCAAGTCTGCTTTCCGTGTGAAGAGTAAGACTTAATCCTATTCCTTTTCATGAGTGAGAAAGGTATAATAGGAAAATTGGAATCGTCTAAATTCTAAGAAATAACTCATGGCGAATTTCTTCAGAAATTGCATGGTTAGGAGTTATTAAATTAGAAACTAGACTAATTACCGCAAAATTGGTAAAAGGCAAACTAGAATGTTTGATCTAGTTATTATGCCTTAGCCATTTAAAGGTGCTACATACCATGATGGGGATGGTAGACCTAACTAAGGAAGAAATTGCATACCCAATTCTTTCAAGTTAATTGCATTGATGGATATTCCATCATTTACAAAGTAGAATACATTCCTTGAGTACCTTAGTAGTAGTACGTAAGGAATTCATCAAGGGTGTAGGAAAGTAAAACAGCACGCTATTTGCTTTTACTGGTAATGCAACACTTACAATGTTGTCAAAGCCAGTGGGAGCATAGTGCTGAAATTACTGAATAATGAGTTCATGCAGTGATCTTAAATTCAGTGGGAGCTACAAGTCTTGGTAGTTACCCGGATTATCTCTAGAATTTCTTGAGGTGATTACTTTCCAATTATAGACACTTGTGGTATTAAGGATAGTCGTGTACGTTTTCTTACTAGACGAGGTGATTCTATATCTACTTATATCTATGACACAATCATATTGATCAAATAAGCTAACTATTGACATGTTGTTTATTCGATACGTGATGTTGTTCCATGCACAAGTGGGAGAGATCTTATTGTGTGCAAGCAACAACATAAAGGAATATGATTTAAAGGGATCTCTTGACTGTAAAGTAAGAGATCAATGTTCTAATGTGTTTTATACACATTCTAATTTATGGAACACTTGAAGTTAATATCTACTTTCATTACTAGATATTAATGACAAAGTAAATTACATACTTTCATCATATCAGCCTCGACTGATGAAATGAAACTATGTTAATTTACAAGTTTCTAAAATAAGATAATTATTAGAACAAGTGTCAATATGATAATAAGACTACTTCTAATGAGAATATTTATGTATTGTTGTAATGACATAAATAAATGAAGTAATCTTATACTACTTCATATTCAGATGTTTATGTATTCTTGGAATGACATAAATATATGAAGTAATAAATTAACTTGAAATACTATTGAAACCAAGTTGTGGGTTTCATAATTACTTTAGTTATACATGTTTATATTGTAGATATAAATATGAAGTCTTTTATTGCTATAAGACTTATACTGAAGTAAGACGTTAACTTGTTATGTTTAGACATACAAGAAGTCATTGAGTTGATCAATGATCTATAACGTAGATTGGGATTATAACAGTTTATGTCTTTTGTTAAGACATAGAAATTAAGTGGCTTGGGCTAAAAGGCACTTATGTTATAAAGTATGCAATTGGCTTTGAAAATCTATTGTACCATTAAAGTGATTTAGTTGGTAAATAGGTAAGCCAATACGATATGTATATTTATCTTATATATTGTAAGATTAACTTACAATATTAATCCTAATGAAATACATAAGTTTATGGTATGTTCAGTTAGGAAAATCAAACCCTTGAAAAATTGTTTGATTAAAGATAATCATATCTTCTAATCTTCCTTAAAGATATCAAGGTTAGAAAATTGAGTATGAATTGGATATACTCAAATTAAAACTCCAACCTAGAAGATTAATAAGACACCTTTGATTATGGAATGTGTTGAATCACATTAAGTCTTAAAACTGAAGTTCAGAATTTGTTAAACTACTTGTTGGGTAGGTCATTAACAAATTAAGATTAGGAACTATCAATATGTATTTGTAAAGTCCCAAAAAGAGAACAAGTTTTGTGTTGCTCTATTTGCTAAGCATTTATAGGTAATCTATAAATTGCAAAAGGCGAGTGGGAGTTTTATCTTCAAAAGATAAAAATTACAAGATACATAATCTTCTAAATACACTAGCAAAATCATAATGAGGATTTAACATGTTAGTGTTAAATCTCAAGATGATGGAATTCTTATTCATAGATCCGTAAGGGTATCTCAAATATTTGTAGAATATGTTGAGGGTTATGAGTTACAGGATCGTGATATGCCTGTTAATAAATTGCAAATATTATTTGGCAAATTACTCATATTATGAATAATTAGATACAGTCCAAAAAGATAACTAGTTTGGAAACGTAGTTAATCTTGAACTCTATAGTTACACTATAGAATGAAAATGAATTTCTACAAAGGAAATGAAAATCCTAGTGATTTAAAATTCTTGTGTAGAAATCATATGGACAAAATTTGTATACATATTTAATATGTGAAAAGATTATCAATCGCAATTAAGCAATTAAATGTGATTGAGATTCTTTCTAAGCACATTAAATATATAAAGATTATGATTGTCATTATTAGTTTCATTTATATGAAATTAATAATGGAATGTCAAAACTCTTTCTTTAATAATTACTTGAGCGAGGACGAAAAGTAATTGAAAGGAGTGTTTGAATTCAAATAATCTTTAATAGTATACAAAAGTGCAAATCATTTGTAAATGAATTAATGCATGCATCTAAAAGATATACTTATTTTAGTTATTAAATCTAGTTTTGATTTATAATTAAAATTAAGATATTTCTTAATATTCCTGAAAGCTAGTGGGAGTGATGTATTTATTTTCTTATAGGAAGTAACATTCCATTAACATTTATATGTTAAGTTTTAGTTTGGAATGAAAC
This sequence comes from Artemisia tridentata subsp. tridentata, assembly GCA_021014915.2. Classification (NCBI taxonomy): domain Eukaryota; kingdom Viridiplantae; phylum Streptophyta; class Magnoliopsida; order Asterales; family Asteraceae; genus Artemisia; species Artemisia tridentata. Next base: position 524,423,956 of record CP139509.1, on the reverse strand, counting down.
TTCATATAGAAAATAAAACCTTGAAATATATGTTTATTTGATTATAAACATAAGCGGTAAAAATAACTGATTCTAAATGGACATGATATTCTATTAGAAGATCTAGATAGAAACATATCTTTGAAAAGATATGACATGAACAAAATCTAAGTTTGACACAAGGATTTTTCATGTACATCATGTTGCTTGTTGTATCATGCTTGGATGCAAGATGATTGACAACATTAGTATCTAATTGTAATTATTAGATAGCTAAGTGTAATGGATATGGTTTAGAATTTACATCCTCAGCCTGGATTTGCTCAAAAATTCTAAATATGAACCATATGGCAAGTTATTGCTTGATTGATATAGTGGTCAAATCTTGAAGGATTTGAAGATATCAAACATTACACGATGAAAGTTTACGGAACTTTAAAAAGAGCATATTGTTGTTTGATACAATGATGCTAGTAAGATTGAGATGACACTCAATACTAGTCATGGTGGGAGCTCATCCTTATTAGGAGACCATGTATACTAGTTATGCTCAATATGAGCATAGTTGCATTATACATAAAGAATTAGAATACTTTAACTACAAAGGTTTGGTAGTTTAATTGTCATAAATTCGTGCATGAGGATGTCACGTATTTAATGAAGTATGTGTCAATATCTGGATAGATGAATGAACACATACAAGAATTTCATTATTGAAATAAGTATTCTCAAAATTCCGATAGATCAAATTAATTGATTTATGCCTTGTCAACAAGTATGGTGGTCATGACTTGTGGCATAATTCATTAATGGAAATTATCATGCTTGATCTGGTTAGTATTTGGATAAGGGACATGTAAACAATTATTATTTTAATGAAATAAAGTGCGGATAACGTTTATTATCATTATTAATATTTGTGTCCTATATTTGCATGTTTAAATCCGTGAATAAATTAATTATTCTAAATAGTCCGTTGTCAATTAATAATATGGGAATATTATTGAACTAAGACAAATGTGAGGATTGGTAGAATGTACTGTAAGGTTAAGACACCAATGTCACATGATATTCAATATTGGATAAATTGAATATAGGACTTATCCCAACTACATGATTATACTTTATGGATCATAGTCATTAAGTATATCATGAATATTTATCCTCTGACTTGAGATGCCAGGTAATTGCCGAGGATGTAGCTCATTTTCTGTAAGATAGTCTAACGCTATCCGTAAAAGGTAGTTATAAGGGCTATTTTCAGAAATGATGCGAAGTTCAAGGGTTATGCTCGCAGTCAATAAGGGATTTGTTCCTTCAACTTTGTGTTGAAGTTTAATACTGCTTGGCCACTCGTATGATTAAACAAGATGTTTGCGTGCGCACGCCCAAAGTCTATCTGGAAGACGTTCAGATGTTTTGGTAATCTTGTTCAATTATGTATAAACGAGAAACTACTGTTAATTGTGGAATGACAAGATCCATATCCAAATTAACGCGGTATTAGTAACAAAAGGATAAGTATGATGATTATATCATCAAGTGGTTTTTCCAGGAGAACCACAACTCGGATCGAGCTGGGGGCATTGGGATCTGTTAAAGCTAGACTAGCCCATGTCATTACAATATTAATCATTATCCAAGTGGGAGCTGTTAGTTTTGTGTATAATGATATTAATATTTGTATGTCCGGTTTCGAACCCGAGACTCGGGATTGCACACAATACGTGAGAGTTCCAATGGTTTGAATAATTAAATATACATTTTATATTTATATTTATTTATTCATTTCACTAATAACACTTAACGACGGTTAGTACTTAACGGTGTTAAAGATAACGACCGTTAAAGGACTAAAAGTGTAAAGAAGGATCTAGAAACCCATGGTTGGGTTGGATCGGTTGGAACCAAGCTTGGGCTTGGGTTGGCCGACTTTTAGTGGCTTAGGGAACAAGTTTGTGTTTTTAGGTTTTGCCTATAAATACAAATTCACTTGTTTTGATTTTCACCTAATCAAGTATCCCTAACTCTAGCCAAACTTCTCTTCTTTTCTTCCTCTTGCTATACCTTGATCGACCCTATTTTTAAGTTCACTAGAACTTGGCGATTCAAGTGTTGCAACAAAGTGTTTGGTTTGTTAGTGATCTTGAACCTAGCTTTCCCATTGGAACGCTACTATCGCGTGTGTACAAGAACGAGTGACAAGCTTATTTTAGCTTGTGATTCTTGGTGTTTTTCCCTTGTTTGGTTCGATCCATATCACACCCAAATTAGGGTTCTTGTTGTTCTTGGTGATTACGCGATTAAGGTACGTATTTATTTAAGTTAATTAATTACATGTTCATTAGATCTTTCCGCTGCGTGCTTTGTGATGTTTTATGTGTTTATGATTTATTATAGTTCACATATTCCAACACATACACTATATCATAATCACCTCTCAATAATAAAGAATACCTAACTAGCATTCTAAAAAAAAATACTCGCACATAATTATTCCTCCTCAGTTTCCATCTCCGATCAAAATAGTATTATCACGACGGATGGTACTAGACCTATACAACAACGAATATGATCAAACACCTAAGTTATTTCTAATATAGCAATATAGCATAGAAATAAACTACCATCTCATCATCATGAACATACGCTCTTGAATAACTTAATAAATGAGCTAAATATATGCTTTATAGTATAGTATCACGACGGTTAGTACTAGACCTACATAAAAACGAATATGATCAAATACCTGGCTAAATTATTTCTAACATCACCTACGCGACACAAAATATTTAGTATCACGACGGATAGTACTAGACCTATACAACAACGAATATGATCAAATACCTAAATTATTTCTAATATAGCAATATAGCATAGAAATAAACTACGATCTCAACATCATGAACATACGCTCTGGAATAACTTAATAAATGAGCTAAATATATGCTTTATAGTATAGTATCAAAGTCACTTCTAATTGCTAATCACTTTACAAAAGGATGTGTTGATCCCACACTGTTTATACAAAAACACGGGGAGGACATCTTAATTGTTCAAATTTATATTGATGATATCATTTTTGGTTCAACGCATAAAAAGTACCAAATGCTTTGGCAAAATTAATGAAACAAAATTATTTCTAACATCACCTACGCGACACTAAATTCACGCTTTCTGATTAGTAATTACTTAACTGCTAAATATATTCAAGTAGAAATTATAAAATTACGCGAAAACGAACACAGCGAAACATAGCATAGAAATTAACTGCTAAACAAATTGAAGTAGAAATTATTATTATTAGGTCAAATTAAAGTATCTAGTTGAATGTTAGTTACAGATCATTATTTATTAATATAAAATAAAAATAAAAATAAAAATACCTAAATTTACCAAGCTTTGAATGTGATCTCCGATTACGGAATCATCGATAACTGATGTGATATATATAGTTATCCATTATCCAATATATATAAAACCCAGGAACTGGGTGCATAAAAATTTGTACCGCACAGTTGAAATAACAGTAAAAATGCTTTAAATGGTTGTACTTTGGAATGAGTTGGCAAAAAAAACGGTCTCCCATTGGTTGGGACACTGTTATTTCAACTGTTGATTATCCACACCTCCCAGTATTATTTCCACACACTTCCACACACTTCCGCCATTCTTCATCTGCCTCATTCGCTCTCCCATCTAAATTTCTCCCTCTCCCAAATCTTCCTCTCCCTAATCTTTATCAGCCATTAAAACTATTGTGTAGTCATGATCAATGTTAAAATTTATTTGATATTTACTTCATATAATTGATAACATGATCAAAATCCTTGACCTTCCTACCTATTAAGCATTTTATTTTATGAAAATAAAACCAGGGAGACTGGTGTGGTAGGTTTATATTACCTTTTACCTTATATATTAAAAGCCCAGGATGGTGGATGCATCAAAACGTGTCGTGTTGAGAAAATATGTTTTTGGTTTGATCAATTTCAGGTAAAAGTGGTAGCAACAATACGGTTCCATAAGGATGGCCTAAATTTGAAGGTCCATGGTTGGTGATTTCTACTAACTTTTATGGAGTCAAAACAGTCCTGTGGTTCTTGCTGCTGCAAACATCTCTTCAAGGCCTAGAAGTGAAGCAACAAGATGCAAAGAGAGCGAGTGTCTTTAAAACTTTGTTGTAAGTGTAATCACAAATTCAGTGGTCAATGTTATCAACAATTTCATCACAAACTTGGACTAAAATTTGGTTAACGACTTTAATTTCAACTAAAGAGTAATAGCTTAATGAACACAGATTACATTATCACAATTATTGTTTTTTGAAAGCACACCAACCGTTTGATAAAATGTTTTGAGTAATAGTGAGATTACCTTTTAATTAATTTGGTTGTTGATGATTGTACAGGCTGCTAATGTGAGTTACGTTCGAGCGCTTTCACTGGTAAGTGGGGTCTGCTTTGTTGTTTTCGCGGTTTTAGATATGGAATTATGAATATTCATGTGTGTTTGCAAGCTTACAAATATTATTTATTGATATATTGATAGGCGAAGCCAGAGACAGGCCCATGATGAATAAATCAATTTCCCCCGGTTCATACCAGGTAAGATCCGAGGTAGAGAGGTGTTTATACAGTTTTTTTTTTTTTTTTTTTCTTCTTCTTATTAATGAAAGTACGAGGAAGATGTGGGGAGATTAGTGAAGAAGAGTTGAAAGGGTATGATGGTAACGATGTTAACAAACCAATTCTTATGGCATCAAAGGTCAGATATATGATGTTTCTGAAAGCAGTTATTATTATTTTTTTTATTAATCTTTTAAGTATTTATAATTAGAAAATAGGCTTGGGGTATACACTATCACCCCATTTGACTGTCTAAATTTTATCAATAATAAAAGTTATTCCTCTTGGAGTGCCAAATGAAACCTATGAAATTAGCTTATGTGGCATCATCCACTCTATAGTTGGAGGGCAGCCAAAGGTGTTAATGTATACATTTATGTTCAAGTTTGCAAAAGATCAGGAGGCTACATTTGATAAAGAAAAAAAAACATGATGGAAGTTTATTTAAAGGCTATAATTGAATTTGATATTACGGGTAAACGATAAACCTTCTTGCTTTTTGGTTTTTGACCTTACTTTTGTACTGAAAATGGTTTTTCTAAATGCTATTTGAAGGATATAGTAGACTATTCGTGAATAATTTAGAATAATTGTTGTAATGTAGGAGCTTACTTTATTTCACTTAATGACGACAAAAACTAACCGCGTTCTTTTTCCTTTTCATATGTGCTAGGTTGCACGCTGCAGGCCTACATCAACCTACAAGAACCCGTCCACCTTTAAGGTACTTTAAAGTTTTAAACTTTTCATAGTTTTTCCATGCATGATTCGAATGGAATTATGGTAGTCTATTTGACATTTAACGGCTTTTTTTGGTCATCGTTTAGCCTGCAATTGACATTAATAAGTGTGGATCTGTCTTTATAACAAAATTTATATTCAAGGTTAATAGATATCAAAAGGAAAACAATAAGCCATTTTAGAGTCATAATTAGAATTTACAAAATTTTGTTGCAGATTCATTTGGGGAGTTTGTTTATCTATGTTTTGAGAGTGGAAATCGGTTTGCTAATGAAGATGAAAGATATGTATATTTTATTGGAGCTAATGAAGATGCTGTTGAGAATCACGGGAAGTGTTTTAAGTTTCCATCAAAAAAAACACAAGAACCAGGGTTGCTGTAAGATGTTTTTTCTATGTTTGCAAGTATGATTTAATTGAAATTTAACACCTGTTCCCAATGATATTTTTCATATGTTTGGTTTTTCTGATTGGTTAAATGTAAAATGCACAGGGGAAAGGACTTTTCGTGTTTTGACAAAGATCGATCTCATGGACAAGGGTACTGATGCAGATCCCCGCAATTGGTCGATTCGGAATCGGCTGGATTGGAGTATGCTAATAGTTTTCGACATGGTTACAGGTATTCACATAGTAGTGATTATACACCAGCAGCAGTTACAGGTACGTGAATCTGCAATTTGAATATCCGTTGAATCTCATGGCCCAAACAATGTTTTGAGCCTATTGACTAACGGTTACAAGAAAACCAAAAAATTAAGGTACTCGCGGTAATGACAAAAGGATACAGCTGAAGCGGCCTGAAGGTCAGTTTATTTGTGTTTAAATTAAATATGTTTACAAATATAAAATTATTGCAAATGGTAACATTAACTACTCGAACAGATGATTTGTGTAACACCAAGTTGTTGACCCGTGCCATAGTTAATGGTTGTTTGGTATCAAGAACTTTGCAAAGAAGACCGATATAGTTTATGTCATGCTCTCTGCCATCAGGTCCGTACATCATGAAGTTAGTTACCTATTTGTTTCAAGTTATTTATAAACAATTTTTAGCTATACATATAAATTTCTAACTGTTTCACTTTAGCTAATCTCTTTTTTATCACTTTTTATTTCAGTGGAAATATGATGTATATGGCAGAAAAAGTGAACATCAGCACTGATGTATCCAAGTGGGTGCATTGGAATGTATGCTAGGCTGAGTGTTTATTGGTAAGCAGGGCAGTTTCAAGTTAGACACATGTCAAATGTGTTGGGTGCTTGGCCAGAAAGCCATAGGGGTAGGCGGAACCTGTCAGCTGCGTTATGCACTCAACGGATTACCTAAAGGTATGTTACAACTTTTGAAACAAAGAAAATAACCTACCTGAGACCCTAATAATATTCGTCGTTTCGAGGTTTTGCAGGTCAAGTGGGATGAGTGGTTGACAAATTATAAAGACGCTTGAGCAAAAGGGTAGGTGTTTGGCTAGATATAGTTTCTTTCGTGTTTATGCATCCTATGGCGCTCCATGACTGCAAAATCAGCCTACGTACGTAAATGCCTATGTTTTTTAGTTTTCCAGAAAAAATAGCATCAACCATTGTTGTAATTCAAACCTCTTATCATACCCAGTAAGTACCATGATGCTAAATTGCTAAGTACAGTCTTTGTTCCTTTCTAAATCTTTTCTCCTGTAATTGCAAATCAGTTAGGGAAATTGTTAACCTGGACAATCACATTGCTTTCGCTTATGCTGGACTCAAAGCAGATGCACGCCTTATTAACAAGGCAAGCATTGGTCAAGTCTTTGTGGCATGATGGTCTTAAGCTATATATCCATCATTTATCTTATAGGTTATCTACTAATAAACTACTATACATCATTGTGGATGTCATTGTTTATGCTCAAAATTTTTTAGATATATTTTATTATTTTAGTTTGTATGTATAACTATCGACTACGAATACAGTTTGGGTTTTGACACATTTAACATATAACGTGTTTATTAGAAACCGTTAGTCCTAAATACTAATTCAATTTAATTGTACGCCAAGACGTTCAAACATTTGTATTAGACATGAACTCGAGATAAAAAAACGAAAGCCAAAAACTCCGCAGCAACGCGCGGGTTTCCCCGCTCGTGTGATATTAGATCTATAGTTTAATTTTTATTAATTTTTAAGATTTTGAGTTGGAAGAATTTGATGATTAAAAAATTTGGGGAAAATAAATGGAAGAAGATGATGATCTAGTTTATTTGTTGAGGTGATTTTACGAAACTGCCCCTTTGCTTTTTCCATTTTTTTTTTTTTTTTTTTTTTTTTTTTTTTTTTAGAATTTAATTTATATCCTTACAAAACATCAATATCCTTTCAAAACTTTAAAATTCCCAAATATGTCCAAATGAACAATTAACCTCTAAATAAGTGTCTTTGATATCTAAGGGCCTCTTTGGTTTGTTGATGGGTTTAGGATTCAGATTTTGATATTTGTCATAGATCCAATTAACCAATCCAATTCTGGCTATTCATTTTTTTATCAAAAAAAAGTTAAACTTTCACCCTTCTTTAAAAAATTAAATATCTCGCAAACCGTTAATCGTTACGCGAAAATGGATATACACTTCTATATATTTTCAACGAACTTTTTTTTTTCAAAATTTTCGCTTAGAAAAATTACATGTGATATGATTTTTACAAATCACATGTGATATTCATGCATGAAGTCTTTTGTAGTTCATGTATGAAATCTTTAAAAAAAAAAAAAAAAAAAAAAAAAAAAGCTTCTCAGTAGCATAAAAAAATGAAAGCAACTTGTGTTTTCACTTTTTGATTATTGCGTAGGATTTTGTGTAGGCCAATGTGCTTTATTACCGTAGTGTACAATAGTTTTCTTTCAATAATTAGTAGCATACTATTGTGTCATTTATTGAAGGGTAGATTTGAAAGTTTGCTTATTTTTACTTACTATTTTTGGAAGTGGACATTTAATATGAGACAACCAAATATAGTAACGTGGACAATTATAATATATATTGCTACCATATCATAGAGAAAGTATGATGACGTGGAGTACTTTTTGGTTCATTGGATCATGTTATTAATCAATCTCAGCCACATAAAACAACTATTTATTCTTTGCCGCCAAAGAAAACCCTGCTATGGATATGCAGAAGCTATATAACAAACTCCCCTACAAAAAAGTGAATGTACATGTACCATTTCCTAGCCTAGATGCCTAAAGTTTCAACTTTTAAAATTTCATTATTTTGGCGCCTATTACCCATGCATCTCCTAGAGTTTGTGTTAGTTTTGTAGTATATATATGAGGGTCACTTTCACTGATCATCTACAAAACACAAACAAATATTAGCAATTGTCACTTTCACACTTTGCATACATATCAAAATGACAAACCATCAGGTACATATCATGTGTTCATAAATCATATACGAACAAGTTTAAGTATCATTTTCCTTAAATCATGCATTGTAATCTTCTATTTTGATTAGGATCTTGCTGAAATCATCCATGCTATGATGGAAAACAACCACAACAACAAGGTGGTAGGTTCATTGGATCATGCATTTTCACCTTTTTTTACTTCATAGTTATTATCTTAATTTACTTTGTTTTATACTACGATATCGCTGAAATAATTCATGAGGAAACGAAAAAAAGAAAGCGTGAACATAACCTAAAGAACTGGAACTGGAGCAACGTGATTGACGTTGATGAACTTCCAGATGAAAATCAAACTGTTGATGAAGACAAAACTGATGAAACAACAATTGTTCAAGAGGTCACTGCGTTTGCAAATAACACTATTGTCACTGATGTGCCAGTTCCAGAACATGTTAGTTTACTTATGATACTATTTTACTTTTGTTGTTACGAAACTCTCACATACTGCATTAATTGATACTCTAACTTGGATGTGCAGGAAAGTAGTGATGATGATGTCCCAATGGCGCCCATCAAACTAAAGAAGAAAAACCAAATCAAGATAACGGAACGAAATAGGTTGTGTCGATTATTTGATGAAGATTCAAACGAAGAAGCTGAACACAGTGAAGATGATAGTGAAGATGATGAATGGATTTAGGAGTCTCTTTTTTGTTTTAGATGGCAATATTTCAATTGTTAAGCTACTATCTTAGTAGTCTATTTATTTTCGTCAGCTAGACATACTACTATAGTAGTATGTGTTTTCCTTTTGTCTCATTTTAGGTGTTCTTCAATAAAGTTTCTTCAATAAAGTTTGGGTAATACTTGCTTGCATTATCTCATGTTGCTTGGGTAATACTTGGTGTTTTTTGTGTAATATATATCTCATTATCTCATAGAACAAGCAAAGTGGCCTACACATAAAACTGCATGATGAAAAAAACGACTGAACTTCAAAAAAATGAACCATGAACATTTTAAATGGTTACCTACTCTGTTAGTCTGGAAAAAAAATATACAGTACAAAAATGGTTATCTATTGTGTAATGTATACTTTACACTACAAGAAATATATTGACCCATTTTCACAAATTGACCCACAATGTCTGTAACTCATGGTTATTACTCCAAGTAACCATACTTTTGTGCAAAAACGTGTATACCTACTGTCTTAGTGTCTTACCAAGCTATAAAGTACAAAAAATGTTAGGTTATCACAATCATACTTTTATGCAAAAATGTGTAGAGCAACTGTGTTAGTCTACCTAGAAAGTACAAAAGTGTTATATGGTCAACAAGGAATAAAGGAACCACTTATCTCTCCCATTCAATCCTTTTGTATTTTTTTCATAGAACAAGCAAATTTCCCTACACATAAAACTGCATGATGAAAAAAAAAAGACTGAACTTCAATATCAGTATATGTTATCTGTTTCCCAAATATTTATGATTCAAAATTTGACTTATTCAACATTCAACATGATAATATTTAATTAACAAAAAGAAATGCTACTTAAATGGAGATTTTGTTATATTTTAGCTAACATGATAATTAGGATGTAAAACTAAAATACAGATATTGTGGTAAATTTAAATTTTGAAAGTTAAATTTTTTAACCCAAATTATTTTACTAAAACACATATACTGATATCATTTTTGGCGCCTTCTTTACCTTCTTTTACCTGCAAATATTTCAAGGTTTTCTACTCAATCTTTGCATTCAATATTATGGTGTGTTAGTTACATTTGTTACAACAGTTAGCAGTTTTTTGATATTACATGTTCCAGTTATAGGTGTTTTGTTCATGCACTCAAAACACTTTATTTATAGGTACAAGTGTAACGCCCCGTGCCCGTTTAGACTAAAATTTAAAACTTTTTACGCAAAAAACGATTGACCTTTATGGACATACGACCACTCTTTTGATGATTGACAAAAATGTATCAACATTCAGCCCTTGAGGCTATTTTTAAATGAAAGTGCACTCAATTACCTTCGAAACGATAGGTGGTACGACCCGTGACGACTTACGGATTAAAAGATATGAATTTTTGAAATCGGAAAAATCTGGAAAATGGCCCGGACCGCCGGCCAAGGGTCCTGGCCGCCGGCCCAACCCCAAAAAAGAAGTCTGGCCGCCGGCCTCAGCCCCGACCCAGCGGCCTAGACATTCTGGTCATTTGGGAATTTTCCCAACTCTTCCCGGCCGTGGGTTTGGCCTCCAGACCTCCGGCCGAGGCCTGCAACTTTCAAAATACACTTCGTTTACATTCCGTTTTCGCTATAACCGACCCATACGACTTCCGTTTTACACCAAACTTGACCAACTTCATTTATTTAACATATCAAACATGTTCCCACAATACTTGACCCGTTTACTACCCAAACTGGATACATTTACAACTAAACCAAACTCCTCTTTAACTTTACTCACAAACACATAAAACACACTTTGATCCATGTTAGACTCCCAAATCGTTATGACCTCTTTGACATACATTTTGACACCCGACTTTACTATACAAACACTAAAAGACTCTCGGGGGTACAACCTTGACACTTGAGCTCGGTATTCTATACTAAGCTCCTAATTGCAATTTATCATCCAATCCGCTTCCAAATCCTTAAGCTACAATCCAAGTCCTTACATTTCGCCGCACATGAACCTACAAAACATTAACAACTAAAAGGATAAGCTTACGCTTAGTAAGTAACCCAACATAAAACATATCTCATACACATATTTCCACATAAGCATCATAATCACATAAAAGCCTCTAAACTACTTCATACCGCCCATATCACACACAACTTCATAATATAATTGCATCCATTCATCATGACCATAATTAACAACATACCTTAACTAGTCCAAGTCCATCAAGCTAACATACCCTTAGTCAAGATCACTAGCCAACCATCCTTAGCTTACAATCATTCTAAGTCCAACTCCTATACTCTTATACAACCACAATACATACATGATAAATACACATATAATACATGTTTTAGTAAGAGTTACTTACCTTCAATCCAAGCTAGTCTATCATGTCACCATTTCACCACCATCATCATCATCCTCACTAGCCACCAACATCACATCATCATCATTATTCCTACTAAATTAACATACCAAATACTTACTTTCCCATCAAACTAACACTTTCTAACAAGGGTTTACCAAACCCACCATGACCCTTATGAATCCATCTCATAATCATTAAAAACACTAGATTAGGTTTACTTACTTGTGGGGATCTTTGCTAGAGATGATCATAACCACAAAGTCTTCATCTTCTTCCTTCCTAAGCTATCCAACAAGTGTTATTTCCCTCCTTTTTCTCCCTTCTAAATCCGGCCTTTCCAACTCTATCAATAATGAAAGAATTATCTAGAACAAGCTAGATATAACTAGTTAGGTGTCATTTTGGGATAATGGCAAGAATGGTCCCTCTAGTCTCTTTCCTTCTACTTTGGCCACAACCATTCTTATAATACATATTTACAACTTAACAACTTAGGTCCCTTTAGTTTATGCATCATACTTTATATTACTACATTAGTCATACTTTGACTATTAGATTGACTATCGGGTTTGACTCCCACGTAACTTTGTTGACCAACCAATCACATACGGTCTTTATCCACTTTCATCTAGGGTGGGGTCCCAACACCTGGGATACGGGTGTTACATTTCTATCCCCCTTATTTAGATTTCGTCCCCGAAATCTTTCGTCTATTTCTAACCTAACTTAGTCTCATAACTCATCTCATTCTTAGCACCTTATTTCCTAGTTTATTTAGTGCAACGATCTAAATGATCTTGCAACTCTATGCATACTATAACATATCACATGTCCTAATCCACATTACTCCCGCTTACTTCTATACCATATAACTCTTGCTTAGATTTTACGTAATACAAGACATACTTATTACCACTAGTCATCCTTCTAATCCACTCTATTACCGTTACATCACAATCTCACTTGCTTCATCCTCTACCCTCATTCTTTGACTACTTGTTACTTAAGAAACTCGTACTATTTGACTTTACATGATCACACTCGACTAATACATTCACGTTCCATTATTTTCATTCATCATATTTTGTACTACGCCGCAAGGCACATTATATCCTCATTACAATTTCTCCATCCCATCAAGGTTCTCCTAAGTCTCCATTAAAAGCCATGCTCTAGTTCTAATCCTCCTATCTTAGTCCTTATAATTCCTAACTAATTCTAAACTCCCGCTTTCTACTTCTCTAGCCCTACTCGTGTCGTGTCGACAACACATAAGCCCACTCATTTATATTTCCTTATTTACATGGAGAGGCGTCCCAATCGATGTAAATCAAGAAATATAAACTCATGGTTATGTACTCCCGACATAACACTACTACTCCTATTTCCAATTTTTAACTTTTATTATTTCATCATGTTTATACTTCATATTTCCTTTTTAGTCTTGGATCCATATCATTAACACATTCATTATGGGGATACTTTTATTGCCAAGGATATAGGCAACCCCATTTGCCGATGAAGGCAATACTTTTCATCCCGAAGGATCTTTAACATTCATCCCGAAGGATTTCTTAACATTCATTTACTTGGTCATCCTGAAGGATACCACCTTTAACATTCATCCCGAAGGATCATTAACATTCACACTTTATCACATTAACAATGGATCCAAGACATAAGCACCGCACACACATAATTACATTCATTTATTTTAGTGAAATGCAAGCGCATAGAGCATATGAGCCTGCTTATTATATTTACACACTTCTATGTGTTTTACCATCCTACATTCTTAATCCGCTTTAGTTATTTTCACATCTTTACTTTACCTCTTGCATTCTTAGCCTACATTAATCATTTTCACATTCTTACTTTACATTTTAGTCCACTCGACTCATTTACATCTAGACTTCTCACATTTTACCAACCGTAACTCATACATTCATTATAGTAATTACCGCTAATCGCCTTAGCCGTAATATGATAATTTCAAGACAACGCCTTTATCTCATACACACTACTCTCATTCTTTCTTACATTTTTAGTCCATCACATTCTTATTCTCGTATCTTATATCTCTTCTTTTATTTTTCATATGTTTAAGCAACTTCTTTCTGTCTCGCCTTCCCTATACAAAACTATCATTCACTTACGTAGCATACATATACATAACATGTATTCTGTCTCATAATCTAAATGTTGAAAACTTTAAAAGAACAAGAGAACTAACTACTTATAAGTTTTTTGATCGTTTATGGGCTCTAGGCTGTTAAGCCTTTGATCTAGGATTTTGTTTATTAAAAGTACAATGATAATATTGACGGAATATTCAAACAAAGAACACAATACTATCACAACAAGGTTTTTCCAAGTTTACCGTTTGTTTATTCCAACTAGCCCCAATGTTACATGATCAATATAACACGATTACTATCTAATCAGGGATCGAAGATCCTTGAGGCTAAACAAACCTAAACAACATTAGACCCCATGTCCAATGTTTATCAGACCCCATGTCTGATGTTCATCACACACACTCTTTAAGTGCTCTTACATTTTAACACAACTTTGTGTTATTGTAATATGAAAGTACGAAGCACTTTGGTTGATCACTAATCTCACAGTGACACACTCACTGTCCACAGTGACCTACACTTTATCTAAGGGGTATGATCTTCCTTTTATAACATAAGGAGATCATTTACAAATTGATAAGATTTTAGTCATCCACTTGCTTTTACATGTGTCAGTCAAGGAGATACAACTTGTATCTTTGTTTGCACACCTTTGTTGACTGAACAAATATCTAGATATTATCTTTTGTATAAGTGTGACTCATACAAATAATATCTTCTTCATTCTTATCCATCTAGCAGCAGAGTGACCCATTGATTCAGCAGTTACTTCATTTGAACTATCAGCAGAATTGTAATACTATCAGCAGGAACACTAATCAGCAGAAACAATACACTATCAGCAGGAATGAGGTTTTTGCACTATCAGCAGAGTGTTCTGGTTAATCAGCAGAGTGCTCTGGCTAATCAGCAGAGTTCTCAGCAGGAACAGAACTTTGCTCTTGAATCAGCAGTACCTTTATGGTCTAGCAGTACCTTGTTCTTGAACTAGCAGTACCTTGCTCTTTGGACCATCAGTACCATAAAATACACTATCAGTACCATCACTTTAGCGTATTTTGCTTATCATTTCAGTATATAATATGTTTCATTCTTCTTGTTTGTGATCATCAAATCTATGGAATATTTAATTCCTTACAATCTTCCCCTATTTGATGATTACAAAACAAACACATTCTTGTACGAATTTCCCTAGACGAAGTAGAGAAATTAAGATAACTAAATCTCACCATGAATGAAACTATACTGTCTTCCCCTTAATCTATGCTATCCACCACGTCTCTTCTGATCGTTTAAAAGAACAAGAGAACTAACTACTTATAAGTTTTCTGATCGTTTATGGGCTCTAGGCTGTTAAGCCGTTGATCTAGGATTTTGTTTATTAAAAGTACAATGATAATATTGACGGAATATTCAAACAAAGAACACAATACTATCACAACAAGGTTTTTCCAAGTTTACCGTTTGTTTATTCCAACTAGCCCCAATGTTACATGATCAATATAACACGATTACTATCTAATCAGGGATCGAAGATCCTTGAGGCTAAACAAACCTAAACAACATTAGACCCCATGTCTGATGTTCATTACACACACTCTTTAAGTGCTCTTACATTTTAACACAACTTTGTGTTGTTGTAATATGAAAGCACAAAGCACTTTGGTTGATCACTAATCTCACAGTGACACACTCACTGTCCACAGTGACCCACACATTATCTAAAGGGTATGATCTTCCTTTTATAACATAAGGAGATCATTTACAAATTGATAAGCTTTTAGTCATCCACTTGCTTTTTCATGTGTCAGTCAAGAAGATACAACTTGTATCTTTGTTTGCACACCTTTGTTGACTGAACAAATATCTATATATTATCTTTTGTATAAGTGTGACTCATACAAATAATATCTTCTTCATTCTTATCCATCTAGCAGCAGAGTGACTCATTGATTCAGCAGTTACTTCATTTGAACTATCAGCAGGATTGTAATACTATCAGCAGGAACACTAATCAGCAGAAACAATACACTATCAGCAGGAATGAGGTTTTTGCACTATCAGCAGAGTGTTCTGGCTAATCAGCAGAGTGCTCTGTCTAATCAGCAGAGTTCTCAGCAGGAACAGAACTTTGCTCTTTGAATCAGCAGTACCTTCATGGTCTAGCAGTACCTTGTTCTTGAACTAGCAGTACCTTGCTCTTTGGACCATCAGTACCATAAAATACACTAGCAGTACCATCACTTTAGCGTATTTTGCTTATCATTTCAGTATATAATATGTTTCATTCTTCTTGTTTGTGATCATCAAATCTATGGAATATTTAATTCCTTACAATCTTCCCCTATTTGATGATTACAAAACAAACACATTCTTGTACGAATTTCCCTAGACGAAGTAGAGAAATTGAGATAACTAAATCTCACCATGAATGAAACTATACTGACTTCCCCTTAATCTATGCTATCCACCACGTCTCTTCCCCTTTTTGTTATCAACAAATAGGAAATTTACAAATATGATTTTTACAACTATGAATTAATACTACACATCTAATCTATCCTTCTAACATTTCAAATTACCCTCCATTAAGCTTTCCGCACTAAAAATGAACTTGAGACATCAAAAATCAAAACTATCAGTAGCAATACGAATCAAAAAGTAAGAATCAATAACTTTTCCTGTGGTGATATACAATAAATGGTTAAACATCTTTAACATTGAAGCTTCCCCTGAAACTAATATGTTAACCATTCGAATCTCCATTCTGTAGGCTTTTATGACTGATGAAGAAAAACCAATCATTACCAACTTGTTGATGAAGCTGAATAAACCAATCTTGTGTCCTATATCTTGTACTAAAATTGACTTTGAACTTATACTAACACCATATAAGTAGATCGAAATCTCTTGACTAAATCCTCATTTCCAATGAGACACTGAGCGCGACAAAGCAACTCCTTTAAGTGATAGTTAACTAGGTCTTCGTCCATCCTCCCCTTGACCTATGAAAACTAGATTTAACAAGTCATCGCCATAATTATTTAAGCACAAACAAGTTATCTTTTCTTCCAAAGATATGACAAAACACAATCTTGAAAAACTCAACCTCAACTTCAAATAAGCAACAAATAACCTTTTTCACCAATAATAAATTGATAAACAAGCCTTTTTATCTTTTAAGAACCAACTCTTCTCTGTGTGTGATTCTTCCCCTATGTGTGTGTAAACCAAGAAAGAAAAACCAAAAATTCGACCATACCTCAACTGTTTCTGCAGCAGTATTTAACGATGCATATCTTGCAACCTAAGGCTCAGATTGAAGATCCCTCTGGTGAGAATCTACCTTGATATACCAAGAACCTTCACCAAAAATTTTAGCCCAATCCAACGGTTAACGAAGGATTTATAGCCTTTGCAAAACTGCTCTGCAGAAAGTTGCGAAAAATTAAGCAAAAACGAATTTTTCTTCTTTCTTTAGCTAAAACCTTTTCTTTTCCTAGATTCAGAGCCCCCCGCTCTGATACCACTTGTTGAAAACTTTAAAAGAACAAGAGAACTAACTACTTATAAGTTTTCTGATCGTTTATGGGCTCTAGGCTGTTAAGCCGTTGATCTAGGATTTTGTTTATTAAAAGTACAATGATAATATTGACGGAATATTCAAACAAAGAACACAATACTATCACAACAAGGTTTTTCCAAGTTTACCGTTTGTTTATTCCAACTAGCCCCAATGTTACATGATCAATATAACACGATTACTATCTAATCAGGGATCGAAGATCCTTGAGGCTAAACAAACCTAAACAACATTAGACCCCATGTCCAATGTTTATCAGACCCCATGTCTGATGTTCATCACACACACTCTTTAAGTGCTCTTACATTTTAACACAACTTTGTGTTATTGTAATATGAAAGTACGAAGCACTTTGGTTGATCACTAATCTCACAGTGACACACTCACTGTCCACAGTGACCCACACATTATCTAAAGGGTATGATCTTCCTTTTATAACATAAGGAGATCATTTACAAATTGATAAGCTTTTAGTCATCCACTTGCTTTTTCATGTGTCAGTCAAGAAGATACAACTTGTATCTTTGTTTGCACACCTTTGTTGACTGAACAAATATCTAGATATTATCTTTTGTATAAGTGTGACTCATACAAATAATATCTTCTTCATTCTTATCCATCTAGCAGCAGAGTGACTCATTGATTCAGCAGTTACTTCATTTGAACTATCAGCAGAATTGTAATACTATCAGCAGGAACACTAATCAGCAGAAACAATACACTATCAGCAGGAATGAGGTTTTTGTACTATCAGCAGAGTGTTCTGGCTAATCAGCAGAGTGCTCTGGCTAATCAGCAGAGTTCTCAGCAGGAACAGAACTTTGCTCTTTGAATCAGCAGTACCTTTATGGTCTAGCAGTACCTTGTTCTTGAACTAGCAGTACCTTGCTCTTTGGACCATCAGTACCATAAAATACACTATCAGTACCATCACTTTAGCGTATTTTGCTTATCATTTCAGTATATAATATGTTTCATTCTTCTTGTTTGTGATCATCAAATCTATGGAATATTTAATTCCTTACACTAAACAATCCATAACCCGTTTCTAACTCATCACTTCTATATTCAACTACATCCATATCACGTAATAATTACCGACACAACCCGAGGTGCACGGTAATCCTATCACTCACACACCAAGTCATATATCACATAAAACACATCCAAAAGTTCTCATCATTATACTCATATAGCAATCACATAATTCATTTCAAAACTCAACATTCACATCCTATAACTTACATAATATTTACCCGCATTTCTTAAACTTAAACTTAACGCGTCTACGAGTGGTTTAAGTCTAGGCAACCTATAGTGGAAACCTAATTCACTTAAACCGAAGCTCTGATACCAAGTTGTAACGCCCCGTGCCCGTTTAGACTAAAATTTAAAACTTTTTACGCAAAAACGATTGACCTTTATGGACATACGACCACTCTTTTGATGACTGACAAAAATGTATCAACATTCAGCTTTTGAGGCAATTTTTAAATGAAATTACACTCAATTACCTTCGAAACGATAGGTGGTACGACCCGTGACGACTTACGGATTAAAAGATATGAATTTTTGAAAATCGGCAAAATCTGGAAAATGGCCCGGACCGCCGGCCAAGGGTCCTGGCCGCCGGCCCAGCCCCAAAAAAGAAGTCTGGCCGCCGGCCTCAGCCCCGACCCAGCGGCCCAGACATTCTGGTCATTTGGGAATTTTCCCAACTCTTCCCGGCCGTGGGTTTGGCCTCCAGACCTCCGGCCGAGGCCTGCAACTTTCAAAATACACTTCGTTTACATTCCGTTTTCGCTATAACCGACCCATACGACTTCCGTTTTACACCAAACTTGACCAACTTTATTTATTTAACATATCAAACATGTTCCCACAATACTTGACCCGTTTACTACCCAAAATGGATACATTTACAACTAAACCAAACGCCTCTTTAACTTTACTCACAAACACATAAAACACACTTTGATCCATCGTTAGACTCCCAAATCGTTATGACCTCTTTGACATACATTTTGACACCCGACTTTACTATACAAACACTAAAAGACTCTCGGGGGTACAACCTTGACACTTGAGCTCGGTATTCTATACTAAGCTCCTAATTGCAATTTATCATCCAATCCGCTTCCAAATCCTTAAGCTACAATCCAAGTCCTTACATTTCGCCGCACATGAACCTACAAAACATTAACAACTAAAAGGATAAGCTTACGCTTAGTAAGTAACCCAACATAAAACATATCTCATACACATATTTCCACATAAGCATCATAATCACATAAAAGCCTCTAAACTACTTCATACCACCCATATCACACACAACTTCATAATATAATTGCATCCATTCATCATGACCATAATTAACAACATACCTTAACTAGTCCAAGTCCATCAAGCTAACATACCCTTAGTTAAGATCACTAGCCAACCATCCTTAGCTTACAATCATTCTAAATCCAACTCCTATACTCTTATACAACCACAATACATACATGATAAATACACATATAATACATGTTTTAGTAAGAGTTACTTACCTTCAATCCAAGCTAGTCTATCATGTCACCATTTCACCACCACCATCATCATCCTCACTAGCCACCAATATCACATCATCACCATCATCATCATTATTCCTACTAAATTAACATACCAAATACTTACTTTCCCATCAAACTAACACTTTCTAACAAGGGTTTACCAAACCCACCATGACCCTTATGAATCCATCTCATAATCATTAAAAACACTAGATTAGGTTTACTTACTTGTGGGGATCTTTGCTAGAGATGATCATAACCACAAAGTCTCCATCTTCTTCCTTCCTAAGCTATCCAACAAGTGCTATTTCCCTCCTTTTTCTCCCTTCTAAATCCGGCCTTTCCAACTCTATCAATAATGGAAGAATTATCTAGAACAAGCTAGATATAACTAGTTAGGTGTCATTTTGGGATAATGGCAAGAATGGTCCCTCTAGTCTCTTTCCTTCTACTTTGGCCACAACCATTCTTATAATACATATTTACAACTTAACAACTTAGGTCCCTTTAGTTTATGCATCATACTTTATATTACTACATTAGTCATACTTTGACTATTAGATTGACTATCGGGTTTGACTCCCACGTAACTTTGTTGACCAACCAATCACATACGGTCTTTATCCACTTTCATCTAGGGTGGGGTCCCAACACCTGGGATACGGGTGTTACAACAAGTTAGTGATAAAAGTAAGAGACAACGGAGAGGATATTGATTGTGTACTTTTTAACTCGGCTGCCACTGAGATTTTAGGCTTTACAGTGGAAGAGTTGATTACCAAGACTTTAAAGGAGGTGAGCTTTTTAAAAGAAAATATTTCAATTTTTATGAACACATGTTACAACTGTATTTACAACCATGGTCACAAGATTATGTTAGTTACCATGGTGCTCATATTATGTTACTTACTATGGTCACAAGTTTATGTATCCGTAGTACTAACTAAGTATCATATGATAATTCATAGGGAGCAGACGACCCAAACTGGATAGTGGATTACTTCGTTGATAAACTCTTCACTCAAATGGTTGTTCTCGAGATCAAGATTGATAAATTTAATCTACCACCTACGTATGTCAAAAGATATAATGTTACAAAATACTATGGTAGCGATGTCAATGACTTGAATAAACATCGTGGGAGTTCGTCAATGTCTGGATCGGTAACAAGGCTCGCAAATTCTAATGTATCATCGGGATTAAACTATTCTGATATGGTTGATTATGCTATTGATTATGAAAATTTGGGAACGACCATAATCGAGGATGAAGAAAAGTTGATGGATCAAATTGAGTGGAGTTGTGCCTCCGAAATAGTGCCTCCTACAACTCATACAATTACAAATCAGCCTCCTCATGCACCTAATACAAACATGAATGATCCCGTTGATGATCCCGTACATGATGAGGTTAATGCTACTGTTGTTGAGGCTCCTGTTGATGATTCCGTACATGATGTATCTCATGCAAGTAATGAACTTACAATTGCTGTAAACACAGTTGTGTGTCCTTCTTCAAATGTTACTGTTGTAAGAGAAATTGATGAAATGCAGATGAGGTCAATGTAAACAACATGAACATTGAGGTTAATGAGGTTGCAGTTCCTCAACGTATGGAGATTATGCAGGATGAGGGAGATGAGGAAGTGGTTAATCGTTCGTAGGGTGTGTTTGGCGCAGCAGATTATGATAGATTGTGGAGAGATTATGCTTATTTTTTTAAAAAATAAGCTACTTAAAAAATAATCTTTGTTTGGCAAACAGAACTTATAAGAGATTATAAAAAAAAAAATCTTTCATAATCTCTGAAAATCAAAGGTTACTTCATGTAGCTTATAAAAATAATCTCTTTTTATAATCTCCATCTCCAGCACCATCTTCAGCACCACCTCCAATTCCAGCAACAGTTACTTTTGCCGAACATACCCGTAGTCCTTTACTTGAATTGTTTAGACAATTTGCAGCCATTTAATCCGTTCACAAATTTACTTTGATCATTTAGTACATTATGAAAATAATAAGTTTAGACCATCATACGTTATGCTTTATTTTATTATTCTCTTAGAGTTTAATTATGATTTTTTTCTTCAACTTTTCGATGTTCTATCTCTTCCTAACTTATTGCAAACATCAGAAGAAAAAAAAACGTCTACCCGTGCAATGCACGGGTATTGTTATTGTTAATAAGGGACGGAGGGAGTATATACTAATATATAATATTATAATAATCAAATACCTTCTCTCTCCTCATTTTCATTCATACCTATCAAGAGTTGAGATCAATGTAGATCGAATATAGATCTACATAGTGTATTTTCATAAGACTTCATGCATGAAATACAAAAGACTTTACGCATGAATTACAAAAGACATTACATAGTGTATTTCCATAAGACTTCATGCATGAACTACAAAATGCAATGCATAGTGTTTTTCCATAACTTTTTTGCTACTGAGCTAAATACGCAACAACTTGGTTTATCTTTGCATCACAGTCAACTTGTCGTAGCAAATTTCCTTGACGTTCCAATTTAGCTTCACCGATATGTGACGTTTTATAATTGTTGCTACCACGAACCTCCATAATTTCTTTCATGCACGTTTGTAAAGTTAGAAACACGTTATTAAGTTCATGTGATGACATTCTCTCGAAAGATCTTTCAACTGCGGAAACTAATTCATCAGTATTTCTCAAAACTCTTGAAGTGATTGAATTTCACAAAAAAACCAAGGTCTAGCACATTTAAATCAAGACTATTTGGTGGTTGAAAGCGAAGTCGAATGTCAAAGCTATCTCGAGACACTTCTTAGAGAAACTCGGCATCAACAATATGAGGTTTCGCGTTATCTTGTTGAATAAAGATTGGACCCGTATGATCTTGTGGCCATTTAGCTCGAATAGCCGGTAAAACTTTGTGGAGTAACCACAACCTCGTTACATCTTTAGTTACGGATAAAATAGGCTTAGTTTTCAATGTTCCCGCAACACGACTTTTACTTGAACGCTTGGTGGGTTCTAAGGTTGTGAAAGGGAATATACCAATATTTTCCAGAAAATATTTCATTTCCCGATGTATCAAATCAGGGTCGTGCAACCGCGGCAAGAAACATTATTTTTGTTCTAAAAAAAATTATTTACATGTTCTTAACAGCTCTTCTTCACTGGGAAGAATGTAATATCGTTTTGTTAGTTTTGACATGTAAAACCATTTTTCATCAATGTGTATAACATTAAACATATCGGTAAATTTTGGAGTAATACCTGATAAAGATGGAGAAACCATAGAAGCAAAATTTCAATCTTGTTGTTTTATTCTCATTGGTGAGAGCCGGCTTGATAGCATATTTATGTTGCCTAGCGCACTGATAACGCTCAAATCTAACATGTTTTTATAGCGTTATTCTTATGATTATGCATGTTATTTGGTTGTATTTGTGAACATTTTACGCTTAAAAGGTGAAAAAGATGTGTTTAGGTTCAGGTCCAACTATGTCGAAGGAAATAGAGAAAAAGATGAAGAAAATTCGACAAAATCAAGTAAATATGCACGAAGTGAAGTTTTCCGTTCAAGATAAAGATTCATGCTATGATTATGTTCAAGTTCAAGAGAAAGATGTGAAAATGAAGTCAAGATTAAGTGCCAAGAAGTGTGTTAAAAGTTGGAGCTCCATGCTAGCTTGAAGCCAAATTATGTGAAGAAAGTTGGGTCCAAACCCAAGGTTTAAGTTTCCAAACCCAAGGTTTAAGAAGGGGAGCTCATGCCTGAGGTTTAGGATCCATGCCTGAGGTTTAGCCGTCGCCCATGCCCAAGGTTTACATTTCAAACCTGAGGTTTACAGAAAAACTGAAATGAAGAGTTGCATTAACTCTCAATTTTAAGCACCATAAAGATTAGAGGCCGACCATATACTCCTATTAATTAATTTTCCTGCATCTTAATGACCCTTTGTGGCCAAGGAACATGCTTGGTGACCAAGTATTACTCAATGATGAAGCGAAAAGTGTACCGCTTTTAGGGGGTCATTTAAGCCCTAAATCGTATTTATTTGATCAAATATTGCCCTAAATCGTTCCTTTTGTCATTTTAGGTACTTTTGAGAAGAAATCTGGAAAAGGAAGCATTTTGGACGTTTTTGGAGCATAAAAGTGAAGAAAACGACAAAGTCTCATAATCGGCTAAAAAGTACCTTTGACGGCGTCAGGAATTTCCCCAGACGGCGTCACGGCTTGGCAATAAAAAGGTGGATATGAAAATTACTCATGATAAGCCAGAGAATTTTGCATGAAAAATCTGACGGCGTCACCCTTTGAAGTGATCAAGGTCGTCACGACTTAATTTAAAGAGGGACGGCGTCAAGCTTATTTCTGACGGCGTCGAGCTTTGATAAGCCAGAACGGATTTTGGAGGTCTAAAGAGGGACGGCGTCAGGAAGGCCATCCGGGAACCCTAAAAGCGGTGAGGTGACGGCGTCAGAATCTACAACGTGACGCCGTCAGCCCTTAATCTCTATATATAGTTTTGCAATTTTGTGTCATTAGTGTGGAACTTTGTGTGTGAAAAACCCTAAGACGATTTTAGCAGCTTTTTCAAGGCTTTTTGCCTTGAGATCTTCCATGTTACATTGAAGATAAGTTATCAATTAATCATTCAATATGTCTATGTGTTGTTTGATTCTATCTTGTTCTTGTCTTTTGTTTAACATGCTAGGCTAAGTTTTCTTTGTGTTTGCTTAGATCTAATGAAACCTAGCTTTTGATTATTGGTTATTAGTGTGTTATTAATTGTATTGGATGATTGTTCATCGATGTTAGGCTTAAGAAAACTGGCTAACTTCCTATACGGTAACTTGCTTGAACGTCTTAAGAAACATGAACCAATGCGTACTAAAGGTTTTTATGGTTGTATTTAATGCATGAGCGAATTCTAGTGATCCCATGTTAGGAGCTTCCTAGCCGGCTCGACATAGGAGTGAAGTAGGAGTTCATAGAGTTGGGGAAGTACGTACGCCACCCCACGATTGGTATTAAGGAATACACCCGTCATCCACGCAATTAATACACACTAATCAACCGGTAAAAGATAGTTAGGGAGTAAGGAAATCTAAGTAAACACATTTCTCTCCATATAAGTTTCACCACCTTTTCATTTTCAGTTATTTTATTTTATTTGCATTCGTAGTTATTTGGGTTAGTTGACTAGCAACTAATTCCGCCCACTCTTTCAAACCCGAGATTTTACTTGCTTTCATAAAAATTATAAAAACATAAAAAGAATCTTCTCTCACCCTTAGACCTATTAGAGTAGTTTTTCATACCTAACGAACACTATTCCCTGTGGAGAACGATCAATCCCCCGTACTTACCACTACACTATACTACATCGGTCAGGTACACTGCCTGGTGGGGTTGTAAGCCTCTTAAGATCCCTCGAGAGGTAAAACCTGTTGTAAGGTTGCAAAACCACGCATCAAGTTTTTGGCGCCGTTGCCGGGGAATAGTTATTGTTTAGGTTGAATTTTTATTTTATAGGTCTACTCACTAGATTCCTTTCTAGTGAGATTTTATTTTATTTTTCTAGGTTTTCTTTAGTCTATCTTTTTTCTTCGTTTCTTTGTTCGTAACCATTACCATCCGACATCATGGAAGGTGGTAATATCCTCGATCCCAACAACCCACCACAACAACCACCACCTCCTAGAGCCCGTACTTTAGGAGAGTACTCCCGTCCTAGCCACCATGGCTATCGAAACACCATTGAGCTCACTCAAGGAGCCAATGTCACTCCCTTGCGATCCGACACCATCCGGTTGGTGCAAAGCGGATGCGCATTCCATGGACTTCGTTCTGAAGATCCTAATCAACATCTCAAGGACTTTCTCAAAATCGTTGATTCTATAGACCTTGATGTTGCCACTCGAGAGACGACCCGACTGCGTCTCTTTCAATTCTCTTTGCGGGACCAAGCTAGTCAATGGCTAGAGCGTCAACCCGCAGGATCCATCACCTCTTGGGATGATCTCACCACTCGTTTCCTTGCTCAGTTTTTCCCACCGGGAAGAACTACCAAGCTAAGGAATGATATCTTGATGTTCCAACAACGTCAAGGCGAAACCCTCTATGAGGCATGGACTCGATTCAAGGACTTACTCCAAAAAGTCCCTCACCATGGCATAGAACTTTGGCTCCAAGTCCAAATCTTCTATGACCATATCAATCTCTCCACAAGGCAAACCATTGACCAATCGGCTGGTGGTAAGCTACGTGATCTAAGTGCGGAACAATCATGGGCTCTCCTAGAGGATCTTGCTCTTTATGACAACGAAAGTTGGACTGATCCCCGTGATTTGAATAAAACGGTCAAGGCAATATCTTTGCCTTCGAACAATTCAAGCACTTCCGACCGTAGGATCATAGAACTTGAAGACCAAGTCAAGTTTCTCATGAAATCCTACGAGGCTCCTAAACCTTCAAGCCAAGTGAACAAAATCACTTCTTCATGTGAATTATGTAGTGGTCCCCACGACACTCGTGATTGCATGGAACTCCCCGAACAAGCTTTTGCGGACTACGCATCCTCGCGTACCGACGGAGCGGGAGACAAGTGGTACACTTTCAAACCCGAGCCAAACCCCTACGGTGATACATACAACCCCTCATGGAAAAATCACCCGAACCTTAGGTGGAAACAAAACCAAAACGCACAACAAACCAATTCTTCCAACCCACCTAATCGTTTCCAATCAAGCGGTTCCAACTCGAACCGTACTTTCAAAAACGATCCTTCCGGAAATGGTAGTACCAATAACTTTGAAGGATTGATGTCCCAATTTATGGCATCTCAAGAAGCTCGTTTAGCCAAGTTTGAAGCCGATTTCAAACAAAAACAAAGCGAGATGACCAATAAGATTGACACTTTGTTGAAAGCCCTCAATGACCGAGAAATGGGAGCACTCCCTAGCAACACGGTCAAGAACCCGAAACTAAACGTCAACGCCATTTCATCAGTTTCGTCTCCTAGTTCTTGTCCACAATATTATTCGGTCAATTCCATGAGCACGTGTTTCAAACAAACCCAAGTCATAGTTGAAACACCTCCCACTCAAAACCTTGACGAAGAATTCAAGGAGCTCCACCTTGAAAGTCCGGTTATTGAAGTGTTGGATGAGAAGAAGCTCAAGTTAGGCGAAAAAGGGACCGCATTTGTTCAAAATAAGCTACCTAAGAAGTTAGATGATCCGGGCTTATTTGTTCTACCTTGCAAGATCGGTAATTCGGAGGCTTATGACACATTAGCCGATCTTGGATCAAGCCTTAACCTACTTCCGTTACCTCTCTACACCTCTCTAAAACTAGGAAAACTTGAAGAAACCGAGGTGATAATAGGCTTAGCGGATGGGAGTGTTGCTTACCCGGTTGGAGTAGTCAAGGACGTGTTAGTACACATAGGAAAACTAACCATTTTAGCCGATTTTCACGTCCTTGATATGGTTAGCGACCCTACATGCCCCTTGTTGATAGGTAGAGGATTTTTGGCGACCGCTAGTGCTATGATTGATTGTAAGGAATCCAAGATACCGGTAGGAGAAGGAGATACTTGGTCAGTCTATGATGTGAAGAAACATGCCTATGATACTAGTGATGAACCAACACCCCATTGGTTAGAATTAAATAGGAGACCATCTAGATATGGACCTTTGATAGATAGAGGCTTCATAGGACCCCAACGCCCATTTTACCTAGAAGAGGACTTTGTTAACCGAACACATACGGTAGAGCAACTCTTGGCTAGGGACACCGAATTGGATCCGTTTGAAGACCCTCTAGTTTTTAGGAGGATGATTGATTTCCTAGGAGTTTTGCCAATTAACCAAGGGATGAATAAGTGGAATTGTGAGGACGATGATCATAAGTGGGATTGGGACAAACCACCCAAAGATGGAGATGGGTCATGGCATATTAAGATGACATTGTATGACCCGGATGGAGAGAAGTTTGAAAAGATATATTGTACTAAGCGAACCAATAGGAAACTTCAATCCAAGCTTAACCCTAAAGACGTCCTCGATGACGAGCTCACTTATATAGGGTAGAAGGACTTTGAGTCTAGCTACAAGACTCGTTAATAAAGAAAAGCGCTTCTTGTGAGGCAACCCAAGCTTTATTTGTTTTGTGTGTTTATTTGTGTGTTTATTTGTTTGTTTGTTTGTTTTTATTTGCTTCCGTATGTATGTTTAATTTTTATCATTATTGATTCATGTTCAAAAACTAATTTGTGAAAATGCTTTATCTTGTTTTTAACTTCGTCTTAACTACATATAAAGGTATTTTGCAAAAGTTAAGTGTAAGGGAAATCCAAACTGGTTTATTAGAACACAAATGAACATGAATCGTAATAATAATAAATTAACATACATATTAGTATTTGTTTGAGTCAAATGCTTGTATCGATTCATAATGATGTTTTGCAGGATTTCCAGGAAGTAAGGTATAGGTTTTTCCAAAATTTTTCCGGAAACTTAACATGAGAATTCTGTCAGATCATTTCTGACGGCGTCAGGATTTACAACCTGACGGCGTCAGGTTTAATTTTCTGAAAATTTTTGAAAGTTTTGTTTTCATAAAAAGTTTTTATTAAATCTATAACTTATAATCTCCAGGAATCTGCAAAATTATCATTCCACAAGCATTATATCCTTATATATAGAGTTTATCCCGCCGATGTTATGCAGGTTTTCGTGTTTGTTTTCTCAGGTTTAACAGGTTATTTTGGACAAGGAAATGTTTGTTGGATCAAGCTTTTGGCGATGCATTAGCCTTGGAGCTTCTACATTCTCTTGGAAGAAGATCTAACCGTGTTACCACATTATCCACCGAGCGAATCAGGGGAGTATTTGATTTCATTCTTTTACCTTATTACTTTTACATCTTGTTATTTGAACATTGGGGACAATGTTCATCTTAAGTGTAAGGGGGGGGGGGGTAAAAGTACGATTAGAGAATGCTATTACGCTTGATTTTTTGTTTGTTTAATAGTAGATGTGTAATAAAACTGAGATAAATACCTGTTAGGGTAATTTTAGTGCCAAATTTAAAAAATTTTACAACATTTAGGAGTGAAACTTTGATCTTAATGAGCGTCTCACGGATAGGATTTATATGACTAGCACAAAACCGTACCACTAAAAAATTTTCCACCCCCAAATATGTGAGGTTCGCCCCTAGAATTGGTAGGAAAAACATTTATGCTATGATGTGTGTACCGGTAGCACTTAGATTCTAGAACTTGCGTTAGGACCATTCCGAGGCCACAAGTGAGACTACATTCGTGTAGTTAGATTTACTACATGATAAGAGGCATTAGGATTAACCCATTGTTTTACACCTGTGTTTTTGTTATAATTACATTGGCTACATTGGTCAAGTAATTCTCCCACACCCTTTGCGTTGTACTCATTTTTAGTACACGATACCCCTAGTACACCCATCAGAGCCTATCTTTTCATTTCGACCTTTAAGCATTTTACTTAAAGGAAGAATTTGTTTACACCCCACTAAAATGTACACCCAAATCGCCTTAGCCCACCTGGTATGCACTCATTTTTAGTGCATTATTGTGACAACATTTGTTTAAACCCTTAGTTAATTATCTAATTGATTACATGGTTGCTAAGTCGAGTCATATCCTTGTACATATTGTTTTGGGACGATTGGGACTCATGGGTAAAGTACTAGTGTAATGGAGTAATGGGGAAGAACATCAATTATTACCCCCATATGTGCTAAATATTTTAAAAAGTACTCCAAGTGTTTTGATTATCTTAATTCGAGTCATTAGAATAATTATTTGTAAAGTTATGTAAAAGTTCAAGTGTAAGGGGAATGCAACGCCCCTATGATGTATTATTTTGGATGGTAGGGCAAGAGTGTATGAAAAAAAAAAAAAATCAAAAAAATCAAAAAAATCAAGAAAAATACAAAAAAAAATGAGAAAAAGAAAAATAGAAAAAAACATACGGACTACCATCCCGTTTTATTTTATGTTTATTTTATGTTTTTGTTATTTTCTTTCATTAGCTTAAGTCGAGTCTAGTCTTGGTTTAGCAACGCCATATTGTGCATGTAATTAATCAAGATCTTTAACTCGCCACCAGTAAAATATCCCTTATCCAACAAAACCGTGTTTATCATATCCCTACACCTCACGTTATAACCCATTTAAAAGCCCTCTTTGATAGTTTATCTTAGGTGCTTACGCCTAGTGGAGGAGGTTTTCGATCCTTTCCCAAGCCTATGGTAATCTATTTGCTATGACAGGTAGTGAGAGATATTATCCGTTTTCATTTATGAGATTTATTTTGATGACACTTGAGAGATGTGAGTATCTAAACACTACTTGTGAGGTGCTAGTTTGTAATCTCCGTGCTTATTATGATTAAAGTGGAACGAATATTTGTTGTAATTACTTTTATATTAGTGTTAAATGACCCCTAACTTGTATTTTGATTAGAATAAAAGTGCATTTGATTGAGGACAAGCAAATCTCAAGTGTAAGGGTATTTGATGAAGCGAAAAGTGTACCACTTTTAGGGGGTCATTTAAGCCCTAAATCGTATTTATTTGATCAAATATTGCCCTAAATCGTTCCTTTTGTCATTTTAGGTACTTTTGAGAAGAAATCTGGAAAAGGAAGCATTTTGGACGTTTTTGGAGCATAAAAGTGAAGAAAACGACAAAGTCTCATAATCGGCTAAAAAGTACCTTTGACGGCGTCAGGAATTTCCCCAGACGGCGTCACGGCTTGGCAATAAAAAGGTGGATATGAAAATTACTCATGATAAGCCAGAGAATTTTGCATGAAAAATCTGACGGCGTCACCCTTTGAAGTGATCAAGGTCGTCACGACTTAATTTAAAGACGGACGGCGTCAAGCTTATTTCTGACGGCGTCGAGCTTTGATAAGCCAGAACGGATTTTGGAGGTCTAAAGAGGGACGGCGTCAGGAAGGCCATCAGGGAACCCTAAAAGCGGCGAGGTGACGGCGTCAGAATCTACAACGTGACGCCGTCAGCCCTTAATCTCTATATATAGTTTTGCAATTTTTTGTCATTAGTGTGGAACTTTGTGTGTGAAAAACCCTAAGACGATTTTAGCAGCTTTTTCAAGGCTTTTTGCCTTGAGATCTTCCATGTTACATTGAAGATAAGTTATCAATTAATCATTCAATATGTCTATGTGTTGTTTGATTCTATCTTGTTCTTGTCTTTTGTTTAACATGCTAGGCTAAGTTTTCTTTGTGTTTGCTTAGATCTAATGAAACCTAGCTTTTGATTATTGGTTATTAGTGTGTTATTAATTGTATTGGATGATTGTTCATCGATGTTAGGCTTAAGAAAACTGGCTAACTTCCTATACGGTAACTTGCTTGAACGTCTTAAGAAACATGAACCAATGCGTACTAAAGGTTTTTATGGCTGTATTTAATGCATGAGCGAATTCTAGTGGTCCCATGTTAGGAGCTTCCTAGCCGGCTCGACATAGGAGTGAAGTAGGAGTTCATAGAGTTGGGGAAGTACGTACGCCACCCCACGATTGGTATTAAGGAATACACCCGTCATCCACGCAATTAATACACACTAATCAACCGGTAAAAGATAGTTAGGGAGTAAGGAAATATAAGTAAACACATTTCCCTCCATATAAGTTTCACCACCTTTTCATTTTCAGTTATTTTATTTTATTTGCATTCGTAGTTATTTGGGTTAGTTGACTAGCAACTAATTCCGCCCACTCTTTCAAACCCGAGATTTTACTTGCTTTCATAAAAATTATAAAAACATAAAAAGAATCTTCTCTCACCCTTAGACCTATTAGAGTAGTTTTTCATACCTAACGAACACTATTCCCTGTGGAGAACGATCAATCCCCCGTACTTACCACTACACTATACTACATCGGTCAGGTACACTGCCTGGTGAGGTTGTAAGCCTCTTGAGATCCCTCGAGAGGTAAAACCTGTTGTAAGGTTGCAAAACCACGCATCACTCAACTACAAATAAGAGTGCTTGGGTAAAATGTTTCTCATGCATCAAAACACCATTATGATCATCAAGATGCATCAAAACACCATTATGATCATCAAGATGCATCAAAACACCATTTTGATAATCAAGATGCATCAAATCACCCTTTGATCATCAAACATCAGGGAAAACTCTTCCTTACACCATAAGGACAGATTTTCTACACTTACAATCAAGCTTTACACCATATTGACTTGATCATCTATCTTACTAAACCCAAAAGAATTAACAATCTCTGCCATTCTAAAGGAAGATCACTAGTAGAAGAGGTGGAAGATTCCCTTGTTCAATTGGAGGCCTCAAGGAGGGCTATAACTCTTTTATTACTCATTGTAACCTTACTATTGGGTAATTTTCTTTACTTTTAATTAATCATGTTGGACTTGTTAATGATGAATGAAATGTTATGTTTTATGATGATGCTTGTTATGGAATAATTGTTGATGCTAGTTTGGGAATTATGTATACTTTCGTGTGAATGATTGACTAGTTGGTTAGAGAAAATGATTGTTCTCATAAGTTTGTTTAAATATAATTCGTATTCTAAAACTTTTCAATTTAACATTGTTGGATTTAAAGGATGAAAAGATTTCTAATATTGTTTGATTCCAAGAAGTTGGTGCACAAATGGATTGGTATTTGATAATTGACAACTATTGAGTATTCAAGTTTTTAAATGAATTCGGAAATATTTAATCACGTGATTAGGTCGAAAGAACTCGTAAGAACTAATGTTACCAATCATCTTTTTCATACATTTGATAAAACAAAGAGCTAGCGTAATGGGATGATGGATAGGCCGAAAGGACTCACCCGTGAAACTAGTAGAAACATGGATTTTCTTGATATTACCCATTGACTAGAAATCCTTGTGAAAATTGATATGGCCTTCTATGTTTCACCCAAACATGTTCAACATTCCACCACGATTGTTTATTATTCCTAAACAAGTGTTTGTGTGCTTTTATAATTAATTTTCTTGGTGGTTTGATCCGTGACAATCAAATCTATCAACTTGTTACTTGCTTAAACAATCAAACAACATTTGAGTACAACCAAGTCTCTTGGGACGACCTTGACTTACTAATCCTTTTACTACAACGGACGAGTATACTTGCTCGTATGTGTTCCTAGCTAACCGGTAAGTCTTGTTTTATAAATTTAAAACCCGTTGCGAAAGCACATCAAGTTTTTATAGCTTGTTGGAACGCATCAAGTTTTTGGCGCCGCTGCCGGGGACTTGTTTTGCACTTGTTTGTTCGTTTGATTGTTATATTGTTTCCTTGCTTGATCATAATTCCGTCACCGTCACCATCAAGTTTTTGGCGCCGATGCCGGGGACTTGGTTTTTGTTCTTAGGTGTTTGTTTGATTGTTTGTTGAATTGTTTGACTAATTGTTTACTAGCTTCTTAAAATGAATTCTTGTTGAATTGCTAGTTTGATCGTTTGCTTGATAAAATACTTGATTGCTTGTTTGCTCATGATGATTGCTTAATTGTTCCCTTGCGCTTTGTTTCAAAAAATCTCTTAATTCTCATCTTTGCTTAATGATCTTGGCATCAAAATAAAGTTTTTGGTGTTGAGATTTTTATCTCATGTCTTCTAAAAATGCTCATCTCAAATGATTGCTTCAAAAGTTTGTCCTCAAAATTGCTTGCGAAAAAACCCACCAAATGTGTCCGTCGTAATTTTCATTTGCTCTTTTGTGTTTAAAGTCATTTTTAAGCCTAATAAAAGTTTAAAGTTAAACTTGTTTATAAATAAAATAAAGTTAGAAGAGAACAAAAAAAAGAAAATAATAAGAAGTTAGTAGCAGCGAAGAACAAGAGAAGAAAGAAAGAATAAATTTTGTCAAAAAAACATTTTGCTACCGCTTGTAGCAGTCAAACAAAAGAAGAGAAATTTTTTTTTTGAAAACCATGCTAGTACTATTGCTGCTGTTCGTAGTCAGAAGAAGAAAAAACAATTGGCCTTTGTTTTGTTACTGTAGCAAAGAAGAAAGAAAGAAAAAATTCTGCTGCATACCGGCGGCATATATGCAAACCCAAAGGTATAAACTTTCTGTTAACACAAACTTTGGGTTTGGAGGACCAAACCTTGGGCATGAAAAAAAAAAAAAAAAAAAAAAAAAAAATCCTCAAACCGCCGGTATAAACACATACCGGGCGGTATAAACTTTCTGTGAATGTTGCAAAACCCAAACCGCCGGTATGGCCTTTCAAACCGCCGGTTTCCGAAAATAAATAAATAAATAAATAAATAAATTTCAAACCGCCGGCATAAACTCAAACCGGGCAGCATAAACTTTCTGTGAAATTGCAAAAACCAAACTGCCGGCCTGTGTTTTGAAACCGCCGGTTTTGGACCGAAAAAGAAAAAAAATATATATATATAGAAAAAAAAATTTAAAAATTATTTTTGTTTATTTATTTTATTGCTTAAGATTTATTTTATCTAATTTTCTTTAATAAGCTTTAACTTATGTTTTGCGTTTTAAAGTTTTGTTAATTTAGTACTTAGTCAATAAATAAGTTTTTGCTTATATTTTTAAATAAAAATGTTTTCGAACTTTGTGGGTATGTTCACTGGAAACCCTCACGAGACTTAACTCGTCCACTCGGGCCACCGAGGGGTTTAAAAGGCTTGTTGCATATGCTAAATGCAACCGTGATGCCTACGAAAGTGAGTTTTAGAATTTTACGTGTTTTTTGTAGTTTAGTTTATTTTTGCAGATTTAATAAGCTTTTGGAGATTGGATGATTGTGGCATTATTCTCTTGATTGGAAATGTTTGCTTGGAAGAGAAATCGCGATCGAGTTCCATATGATAAGATGTTAATATCACGATTCCTTGAGCCCGTGAAGTTTCGTTTCTCTCGGTCTATTCTTATCTTATTTTCCCTACTTTTTCATGCTTTGAAGTTATTTTTCATATTGAATATAATGCTTAACTTAAGTGTGGGGGGGAAACTAAAATAATGAAAAACGAAACTAGTTTTTAATTTTCATATTTTTGGGCCAATTTAAAAAAAAAAAAAAAAAAAAAATTGAAATTTTGTTTGCCCTTAACTTCTAGTGTTTTCTCGCATATAGGTTAATATATTAGAATAACTAGATGATTCCACTGGTGAAATTGGTAAAATTCTGAAAAATTCGAGATGTGTCCCGATTGACATTGCAATCCATTTTAGGATCGATAACATTTGCTAGCACAATTATAGCCCATACCACTAAATATGTGAGGATTTGAGCCTATTCTTATATAGCATATATCTTTTATGCTTGATCTTTTTGCTATGAGTGTGCCGGTGATTTTATTTATTCTAGAACTTGTACTTGCAAATCATTATCAGACCGTAGTGAGATCACATTCGTGTGATATAAGTGTATTCATGTGAAAAAGAGGCATCCTTAGGAATTAAACCAAATGGCCTTCTATTTTACATCTAATGATATATTAGCCAGCCACATCGGTTAGTTAACCACCCATATGGACCCATTTGTTAGCACTCATTTTTAGTGCTAGATACCCTTAGAACACCATCCGAGCCATTCTTTTCTTTTGTTACATCCACTAAAAAAATACAAAAAGATTTTACACTTTAAACCTTAGCCTACCCTTTGTCAAAGTCTAAATGGTTGGTTGCTAGTTGCTTGGAATGTTGGATTGTTTTTTATGATTATTAGTTAGCCACACTTTGTCATTCATGTGTGCCATTCCGACAAAGATGAAGATTGATCACCTTTATGTTTTGTATTTTTGTGGTGTGCCTATGTGAAGTGTGGGGGGGAGATGTGATGTATGAAGGAGAAAGGTGTTGAAAAAAATTTGTGAAAAAAAAAGTGAAGAAAAAAAATAATAAGTCAAAAAAAAAAAAAAAAAAATATATATATATATATATATATATATATATATAATATATATATATATATATATATATATATATATATATATGATGACAATTATAGCCAATGTGCTATATTATGAAGTTGAAGGAAGATGAAGTATGTTTAAGATATCGATTAGCCAATGTGCTAAGTCGTGATATACATATATATTTGGTGATCGATATGTGAAGAGGAGAAGATTGTAACTATAATCATTTACGGGTTTGTGGTTTGTTTGGTGACTAGCAACAATGTGACTTTGACTTGATTTTATTTTTCTCTTAAAACCAATTTCATAAATATTCCTATGCCTTATCCCTACCCTTTTGACTTTGTGGAATTATCAAGTGTATTGACATGTAGTGACCATCCGATTTCTTGAGGAATTAGATAGCGTTGTTAGCGATCTAAGGTTATCCTTAGTGACCATCCGTTATTTGGTGATGCAAGAATTTGTTGTTAGCGAGCTATTATGTTTTGCATGAGATAGTTGAACATAAGTCTGATATAACCCTTTAAGCCTTCAACCCGAATAAAAGTCCTCTTTAGATGTTTACACTTGGTGTTTACGTCACGTCGGTGGAGTTTTGTTTCTTGTACAAGCCTATGGTAATAAATGGATCATGATTGAGCGATATGAGTGTGATTTTCTTATATACTCCACCACCAAAAATATACGAGTGTTGAGTGAATTATACTTGCATTCCTTTTCGTGAGGTGCTTAGCCATGTTATCAAGCGAGAGAATCCATAGGGTATTGTCAAACATCTTGGTTTTTCACCATTAAAGCGTAAAACGATGAATCGTATCTTGTACTTGTACTTGGTAGATTTGCATCATATTTTTTATAATCATTTTTCATACACCATGTGGGATCTATTTTTCTTTATTGTTAGATTTGCTTGAGGGCAAGCAAACCCTTAAGTGTGTGTGTGTGTGTGGGGGGGGGGTGTGCGCTCAATTTTTCGCTTATTTTTATTTAAAAAAAAAACCAAAAAGATTTTTCGATATTTTCTATTTTTCATAAATTTTAAACGAAAAGCTAATACTAAGAACGAATTTTGCTATTAAGAGTTTTCTCCACCAAAGAGTTGTCAAGTTTGGTTAATTGCTAATAGTGTAATGGGTTGAAAAAGACATTGTTAGTCAATTAGTTGTAAACCTTTGTCTATGAGGGTGTTACCTTATGTATTGACCATTTCATAAGTAACTTGGTTAAACTTGGAAAACTAAATAGTGTGGTTGTCAATTACTTGTGAAACAAAAGCGAATCAAGTAATTGAGTTGTGTTAGTCTTGGATTGATCAAATCTTAAATTTTTAAAATTTTCTTTTCATTTTGCCATTTAGATATGCATTTTAATTTTTCTTTTCTTAGATTTGCTTGAGGGCAAGCAAAGTTCAAGTGTGGGGGATTTGATAACGCTCAAATCTAACATGTTTTTATAGCGTTATTCTTATGATTATGCATGTTATTTGGTTGTATTTGTGAACATTTTACGCTTAAAAGGTGCAAAAGATGTGTTTAGGTTCAGGTCCAACTATGTCGAAGGAAATAAGAAAAAAGATGAAGAAAAGTCGACAAAATCAAGTAAATATGCACGAAGTGAAGTTTTCCGTTCAAGATAAAGATTCATGCTATGATTATGTTCAAGTTCAAGAGAAAGATGTGAAAATGAAGTCAAGATTAAGTGCCAAGAAGTGTGTTAAAAGTTGGAGCTCCATGCTAGCTTGAAGCCAAATTATGTGAAGAAAGTTGGGTCCAAACCCAAGGTTTAAGAAGGGGAGCTCATGCCTGAGGTTTAGGATCCATGCCTGAGGTTTAGCCGTCGCCCATGCCCAAGGTTTACATTTCAAACCTGAGGTTTACAGAAAAACTGAAATGAAGAGTTGCATTAACTCTCAATTTTAAGCACCATAAAGATTAGAGGCCGACCATATACTCCTATTAACTAATTTTCCTGCATCTTAATGACCCTTTGTGGCCAAGGAACATGCTTGGTGACCAAGTATTACTCAACTACAAATAAGAGTGCTTGGGTAAAATGTTTCTCATGCATCAAAACACCATTTTGATCATCAAGATGCATCAAAACACCATTTTGATCATCAAGATGCATCAAATCACCCTTTGATCATCAAACATCATGGAAAACTCTTCCTTACACCATAAGGACAGATTTTCTACACTTACAATCAAGCTTTACACCATATTGACTTGATCATCTATCTTACTAAACCCAAAAGAATTAACAATCTCTGCCATTCTAAAGGAAGATCACTAGTAGAAGAGGTGGAAGATTCCCTTGTTCAATTAGAGGCCTCAAGGAGTGCTATAACTCTTTTATTACTCATTGTAACCTTACTATTGGGTAATTTTCTTTACTTTTAATTAATCATGTTGGACTTGTTAATGATGAATGAAATGTTATGTTTTATGATGATGCTTGTTATGGAATAATTGTTGATGCTAGTTTGGGAATTATGTATACTTTCGTGTGAATGATTGACTAGTTGGTTAGAGAAAATGATTGTTCTCATAAGTTTGTTTAAATATAATTCGTATTCTAAAACTTGTCAATTAAACATTGTTGGATTTAAAGGATGAAAAGATTTCTAATATTGTTTGATTCCAAGAAGTTGTTGCACAAATGGATTGGTATTTGATAATTGACAACTATTGAGTACTCAAGTTTTTAAATGAATTCGGAAATATTTAATCACGTGATTGGGTCGAAAGAACTCGTAAGAACTAATGTTACCAATCATCTTTTTCATACATTTGATAAAACAAAGAGCTAGCGTAATGGGATGATGGATAGGCCGAAAGGACTCACCCGTGAAACTAGTAGAAACATGGATTTTCTTGATATTACCCATTGACTAGAAATCCTTGTGAAAATTGATATGGCCTTCTATGTTTCACCCAAACATGTTCAACATTCCACCACGATTGTTTATTATTCCTAAACAAGTGTTTGTGTGCTTTTATAATTAATTTTCTTGGTGGTTTGATCCGTGACAATCAAATCTATCAACTTGTTACTTGCTTAAACAATCAAACAACATTTGAGTACAACCAAGTCTCTTGGGACGACCTTGACTTACTAATCCTTTTACTACAACGGACGAGTATACTTGCTCGTATGTGTTCCTAGCTAACCGGTAAGTCTTGTTTTATAAATTTAAAACCCGTTGCGAAAGCACATCAAGTTTTTATAGCTTGTTGGAACGCATCACGCACCTTCTTTAATTCGACTATGCATCGTCGATTTCGAAACACTAACTAAGTTTGCAAGAGAGCGTATATTGGTTCGACGACACAATAGAGTTTCCGAAATATGTGAAAAATCTATTTGTACCCTTTTTGGTCCAACAAGCTTTGGCATCTTCGAAGACAGATTAACAGTTAACCCATTCGAAACTTGATGTTGGGCTTGATGCCATATGCGACTGATGGTTCATGGAGATACACCGAACATCCGTGCTACAAGAGTTATTGTTCCTTTTTTTTTTTTTTTTTTTTTTTTTTTTTAATTTAATATTCCATTCAAACTCTCTTGCAACAACAAATGATAAATAGCTTGATGTTGAGAATCACTTAAGTTGGGTTTATAGCATGAGATTCTGAAGTCTTCCATTATCAAGAAGACAATAAAGAAGAATATTTAAATAAAAATATGAAAATCTATTTTTAATGTATATGTGCATGGTGTACGGAAAATAGGTGGGATGAAAAGAATTCAAACCTAATGGAAAATTTTGATTGGTAGCAATTTGGTGTGTAAAAAAGTGGCGCCAACATTCCCTCCAAAGTTTAGTAAAGTACAGTAAATCTCAATCTTAAAAGTTGGTTCTTTTCCTTTTGATATTTTCAGTTTCCCAAGTTAAAAGTGATAGTACGAGTACAAGTATACTAAGGTTATATTTGTCATTTGGTCCTTAAAACTCTTCTTACCTAAAATCTTGTGCATTATTGTGGTGGACAATTAATAAGGGACAGAGGGAGTAATAAATTATGAAAAGTAATTGTTTAACTTTTAAAATTAGTATGAAAAAGACAAACAAAATAATAGAAAAAAGGTGGAAGTGTGTGGTGGAGAGAAAATTGCAAGTTGGTATCAAACAAAACCCCACAAAATGGTAGGAAATGAGCTTTAGAAACGATTTCATTCCTTTATTTCTAAATGTGCTGCCAAACAATCAATTTTAGGTATGATTGTATTCTTTGAATAAAAAACCCACATAACAAACACACCCTAAAACTCCACTTTTATAATTTTCATGACTATTTTACCCTTCTCTTTAACACTCGCTAACAATTATAAATTAAATCTAAAAACATATTTACCCGAATCAGAAGATTGAAAGCATATCAAACCATGAATCACAAAAATATAAATACAATACCAATGTATTGATGAATTCCCTTGTATCAATGCTCAAATAGAACTTCTAATAATGATTTCAAATAATAATAATAATATGAAGTCTTCGAGGAATGCATGGTTCATTATCTCAATCATAATAGTTACACACTTTTATGATAAGGTATTAACTATTGAAGATGGATTCAGTTTTGAAACAACTTGCACACAAAAGACGATTTACTGAGAGTTTGGAATGTATTCTAAGAATTAATTCATGAATATAACGGTGGAGCACATCAAGGAGGATTCGTTCCTTTGGGTGTCACATAGAGCGAAGATCACGAATCCCTTGTGGGACGATTGGGTCAATTTTGATGTTGTAAACATTATCTAGTGGTTCGGGTAGTGTTCGTTTGTGTCTTTTTCTTTTCCTTGGTGAATATAGATTGTTCAAAAAAAAAAAAAAAAAATCATGAATATAGATTGTTCTTTGATCATATTTTCAACTCAACAATAATAAAACCCAAATTAAAAATTATGAAATAATTTCTAGACATTTTTATTTCTATGATGGAACTCGCAGACCAAGAAGATGAAATGGCTCAGAAATTGAAAGAGGGGTGGGCAGGGGTATAAATGTAATTATGTGTTGGAAAGAATATAAAATAGATAAGTAATTTAATTATAGTTTTATCTTGAGTAAATTGCAAAAATCGTCCCTAAAGTTTGGCCAAATTGCAAGTTTCGTCCCAGATGTTTGGAAAGTGCAAGGATCGTCCCTGTGGGAAAAACTGTGGTGCAAGTATCGTCCTTTTTGGGAAAACTTTTGGTGCAAGTATCGTCCCTGTGAGGACGATACTTGCACCAAAAGTTTCCTCACAGGGATGATCCTTGCACTTTCGTAACATTGGG
This sequence comes from Artemisia tridentata subsp. tridentata, assembly GCA_021014915.2. Lineage (NCBI taxonomy): Eukaryota > Viridiplantae > Streptophyta > Magnoliopsida > Asterales > Asteraceae > Artemisia > Artemisia tridentata. The sequence goes on along the minus strand of CP139509.1, from coordinate 524,382,625 downwards.
GATGAAACATGCAATTTGGCCAAATTTTAGGGACGATTTATGCAATTTACTCTTTTATTTTTTATTTGGACATATTTGAGTATTTAAAAGTTTTGAAAGGATATTGATTTAATTAGAATATTTGTAAGGATATTGATGTAATTTGATGTTTTTGTAACGATATAGATGAATTCCCCACTTTTTTTTATACGAAGCAATTAGTAACTAACGTTTAGCGCTTGAATCAGCCTGAACTCGATCAAATATATATTGGTCCGTCTTCTGTTCACTTTCTTCTCATATTCGGTCTTCGATGCGGTATTACTTATAACTGGTCAATATGCTATGTTGTCATCCGGTGATTTAGCCAACTCTGTCCGGTTTTTATCAGTCTAGTTTTTGGATCATGATCGGTCCTATTTAAAATACAAAGCTTGTTTGTCAAGGAACGTGTAGTGTTTTGCATTTTGTTTTGACAAATGCTACTCACAAAATATATGAAACATAAATGTTGCTATTTTTTATAACTCTTACTTTCGCCAAACACACTTATAGTATTGTATCGCAAACTACTACTCGGTTAATCGGGCATTCAAGATTTACTAACAAAGTGAATTTATCATTAATTTCTTTAGAAGCTCAAATTTGACACTTAACGACTTTAAAATAGCAATTATTCAACCACATGTCAAGTATTTAATATTATGGTATATATTCGTGAGACTTAAACCAACGATCGTTGATTGTTTGACCATTCACGTATCACTATTCACTAAATTGGAGGCTATTTGTCCTGATATCATAACATAACGCGTGACGTCATGATTATAGGGACGCGGGGCCAAAATTTGAACTCATGACCTCCGCTTACATTGCATATCCTCTATCATTAGGTTATAATAACGCGTGACGCTATGATTGTAGCGACGCGGGGCCAAAATTTGAACCATGACCTCCGCTTTACGTTTCTCTACCGCTAAGTTATTATTACGCGAGGATCGTGTCTATTTGTCATATTATCCCAAACGTTCTAAATGCACAACAAAAGACATTTTTAGAGTAGCTTGTTTTTTTCTCAAATAAAAGAATCTCAATATGCAGAATACAGTCTTTAGGGTATGATACAGATTTCTAATGCATGAATTAAAATTCTTGTGAAAGCGCATATGAACGTAAAAAGTACGAAAGAAACAAAAAACAAATGATTGAATACAAGCTTGAAGGTACAACTATGAAATACAATACCAAAAAGATTGAACTTGGTGTTCACAGTTACAATTATGAGGTTCACGGAAAAAATAAAATTTTAAAATGAAAACATAAGATTCTACATAGCAACATGCTGGAAACTGTAAAAACGCAATACAAAACGAAGTAGGTTTAACAATGTGTCACTTGTGTCTGAACTGAATCAAACTATTGCACACGACTGTCAGTAGCGGCAGGCTTCAATTTTGACGAGCTTTTGCATAGTGATAATAAAAAGAACATATCAGTAAAGCTAATATGAGCATTTGTAGTTGATTATTTACATTTTAGCAATCACGCTGTTTTTGGAAATGTAAGTTAGTTGTTATCTAGCTTCGATCAGTCTAAGAGCAAAATAATAAAGGGACACCTCAAGGCTCAACCTGCATAAAGAGTTCTTTTTTTTTTGAAAGGCAACAAGAAATATATTAACAACGCACCAAACTAGTACAACAAAATGGCATCCCAACTCCTCAATCAAGATAATTGAGGGAGCAAAGACCCAAAGTTACAGAAAAACAAACAGCCCCTCTAATGACAATATCAAACTTATCAAAAACCCATGAACCAAAATTCTAAAGCAATACACATAATGAACCATATCCCTGATGAAATAGTTTAGAATTTGCAAGCCTTGATCGGGTCCGAACACCACTCTATCCATGAAGAAATAGTTTCCTTTGCTCTATTAGAGATCCAATGAAATGAGAGAATTTGTACCTCATCACAAATTGTCGACATATTAGAAGCTTTATTTTCAAAAACTCTCTTATTTCTAGCATTCCAAATCATATATAACATCACCCAACAAACCGCTTGCCAAACCGTTCTTTGTTTTTTATGAAAATTTGGCAAGCCTTTGTGTTCAACAATATCTTGAAGCGACCCAATATTAACAGTACCCATATTCCACCACTTAAAGAGTTTACCCCAAGATTCTATTACCCGAGAGCACCCTAAGAAGCAATGATCCACCGTTTCAATATCATTTCCACACTGTGGACAAAGAGTTGAGTTAAGATCGATACCAAGATGTTCAAGCCATGTGTAAACAGGTAATCTTCTTTTTTGTAGACGCCAAATAAAAATACAAACTTTTCTTGGGATGATCTTGCACCATTTTGTCTCTTGAGCCCCATCTGCTGGATTTAGGATCATGTCATCTACCATTTCCCTAAGTCTTTTAACTGTGAAAGCACCATTGTCGTCATGTATCCATCTCCATGAATCTTCTTGCATCACATTTGGAACAAAAAAATTAGTTAGAACCGTCAATTCCTCAAAATCTCCTAACCCTCTACCTCTTAATTCTCTAGCCCAATCCCACCTCCAATCCCATGTATCATTTCTCCACACCCTCTTATCACCAACCGTAATATATTTATTAACTTCTAGTCTATATAATCTAGGAAACTTCTCACTAAGAACCACCCCATCCCCAATCCAACTATCTAGCCAAAAGAGAGTATTATTCCCGTTACCAAGTTTTTTTTCAAAGGAGCCACAAAAATTAAAGCCCAAAGATTGAATATCTCTACCCGTCTTTACTATATCCCCCCACTTAGAACCTCTCGACATTCTATGAACATCCTCTTCATCCTTTAAACCACCATCATTACCATAAATACTTTTAATAACTCTAACCCAAAGTCTACTACCTTCTACTCTAAATCGCCACCACCATTTACCTATCAAAGCCCAATTGGAGGCTTTTAAGCTACCAATATTTAAACCACCCAAAGAAAATTTGTTAAGAGTCACTTCCCATTTTACCCAAGATGTTTTTCTTACTTCATCATTTCCCCCCCAAAAAAACTGTTGTCTTACACTTTCTAAAGATTTAAGAACACTATTCGGGGCACGAAATAAGGAAAAGAAATATAGGGCTAAACTACCAAGTACCGACTTTATCAACGTTAATCTTCCACCATACGAGATCATCTTTGTCTTCCAATTTCCTAATCTTTTCTTGAACTTTTCCACGATAACCTTCCAACTATCACTCTTTTTCATATTTAAGCCAATTGGAATACCAAGATAAGTAAATGGCATATTTCCTGCCAAACATCCCATTCTGTTAGCAAGACCCTCAACTTCCTCGCAATGAACCCCAATTCCATATAATTTTGTCTTATTTGAATTGATTTTCAAACCGGATGCTTGTTTGACACACTCCATGATTCTCATAAGGTTTCTTGCATTTGATTCTTTCCACTCTCCAAATATTAGTGTATCGTCGGCATATTGGAGGTGAGAAATTGGAATATCATTCCTACCAACTTTAACCCCTTTAAAAAGATTTAAGAACACTAACCTACCACAGTAATCTAGTTAATTGAAGGACTGCAGGGATAACAGCATACCGGAAGCTTGTTAACAAGTTCAGAAATCAGCATTTCATCAATTAGTTTCAAAAGATAAAATGTGTGTTAAAAAGCATGAAAACAACATAGAATCCTAGAAACTATAAATTTCAACATTTTTGATTTAGTAAATGTAGCATCAACATTTTACAAAATTCTACAAAATAAGCCGGAATTATAGTTCAATTCAATTCAAATTTCAACTTCTTAAAGACTACACAACAAAAAACTTACAATTTGCCAAACACTCATTCCCATGTTCAAGCACCACTCTCTTCTTCCAACTTCTTCACATACGCTTTCAATGTCAAAACCAAATTCCTGGCAGGTGCCTGCAAGGTTCCAACGACCGAAGTTGCCGGATTCTTCAAAGACCCCAACAACTTAGCATAAACTTCAGCTCTTGTCGGCAATGTCTCGAGAGCCTTAAACTCTTCTGGCGCATAATACTTTCCTTCAAAAACCGCACCACTAAAATCGTTATCTTCTAACTTCTTTTCCTTTTGGAAAGTTCTGTAAGGTTTTAACGCGGCTGGGATCTCTTCACTGTGAACGAATAGCCATGCATTCATTCCTTTCATACATGGTTTCAATGCTTCCCATTGTGTCCCTGTTACATAGAATATAATCAATATATACATGATTATGATAAATTACAGTTTATGAGGATGTTTCAGTTTGCTTACGCTTCTACTTATCGATAGTGCTTATAAGCTAAATAAACTTATAAGGACTATAGAAAAGAGTGTTTGGATTTGCTTATTATGTTAAGCAATGAAATGAGACTCATATATATGTTTGTTTCATCTAAGATAAGCACTGCTAATCAGAAACAGCTTATTTTGCTCCAAAATAAACAGACACGCAGAAAGAAGCTGTTTGGTTGACAGAAAAACTCCAAACTGCTTGAAAATTAGCAGATAAGTAGGGGGGAAAAAGCAATCACAAACACCCTCTTAAGTCACCAAAAAACTCGAAACATTAGGTTGTTTGAATAAAAAAAATGCTAATTATGCTACACTGATGTACAATGTTCCGGGTTACAAACTTAAAGTTATAGGGGGGATATCATATGCAAAGGCAAGAATATACAAAACAAATTAAACTTTATGTTTATCACTTTACATCCTCATTTATGTAAAGTTTATTAGTAAAAATGCAACAAAATTAAAAATCAAAAACCCATATGGAAAAACATAAACTTTATTAGTAAAAATGCAACAAAATTAAAAATCAGAAAATGGGTGTTTCTCAAAATTATAAGTAAAAATGTAGCAAAACACAAAATTACAAAATGGGTGTTTTTCAAGATTGTATAAAATCAAAAACCCATATGGAAAAACATAAAATTTATTAGTAAAAATGCAACAAAATTAAAAATCAGAAAATGGGTGTTTTTCAAAATTATAAGTAAAAATGTAGCGAAACACAAAATTACAAAATGGGTAATTTTCAAGATTTTATAAAATCAAAAACCCATATGGAAAAACATAAACTTTATTAGTAAAAATGCAACAAAATTAAAAATCAGAAAATGGGTGTTTCTCAAAATTATAAGTAAAAATGTAGCAAAACACAAAATTACAAAATGGGTGTTTTTCAAGATTTTATAAAATCAAAAACCCATATGGAAAAAAATAAAATTTATTAGTAAAAATGCAACAAAATTAAAAATCAGAAAATGGGTGTTTTTCAAAATTATAAGTAAAAATGTAGCAAAACACAAAATTACAAAATGGGTGTTTTTGAAGATTGTATAAAATCAAAAACCCAAATAGAAAAACACAAACTTTATAAGTAAAAAATGTTACCTTCAATAGCTTTGAGAACCAGGGTGTTTTTGGCAACGATTAGTTTAGTATTCTCAGGGAAAGTGGTACGGAGTTGTTGAAACTGTTGAACAGTGAAGCCTTTGTATTTAATACCAGCAATGAGTTGGCAGTCTTGGAGCTGTTGTTTGACAGTTTCGATTGTTTCTTCTTTTTTACTTCGGCTTATTGCTGACCTTATTGTTAGGTTTCGTTTTACGAAGAGGAAGAGGGGTTGCTGTTTGGAAATGGGGTCTCTTAAAGGTTGTTATGGTGGCTGATGATGGTGGCAGGAATGTTGAGGATAACTCCATTTTTGTGTTTTTTGAGGATTGGGGAAGAAATGAAGGTATGTGGATTTCTAACACCTTATCTGGATTTTTTTTTTTTTTCTTTTTTTTTTTTTTTTTTTTTTTTTTCTTTAAAGGTAAATTGACTATGGTTATTGTTTTAGACTTTTTTATTTAGAGTTAATTTCATAAATAGTCCCTGTGGTCTGTCGGTTTTAACGGATATAGTCCCTACAACATTTTTTTAACGGATCCAGTCCCCGTGGTTGCCAACCCGTAGCGGGTTTGGTCCCTCAGACTAACTGTCGTTATTTTTTTCCGTTAGTTAACGACCGTTTGCAACAAACATTTGCACTGTTAGTCCTTTATACTAACGACCGTTTATACTTAACTCAATTTTTTTTTCTCCTAAAAAAAAAATTTTTGGTTTTCTTATAATTTTTTTTTCTAAATATCTTTAAAATTTATACAAGTTTTTATACACATTTTTATACACGTTTTCATACACACATTTTTACACACACATTTATTACACCTTTTTATACACACATTTATTACACCTTTTTATACACGTTTTATATACACGTTTTTATATACACGTTTTTATACACACATACACATTTATACACAAATTTTTACACACATTTTATACACGTTTTTATACAGACATTTTTATACACGTGTACGTGTGTATAAAAACGTGTATATGAAAACGTGTATAAAAAGGTGCAATAAATGTGTGTATAAAAATGTGTGTATGAAAATGTGTATAAAATTTTGTATAAAAACGTGTATAAATTTTAAAGGTATTTAGAAAGAAAAAAATTATAAGAAAACCAAATTTTTTTATTATTTTTTTTTTATTTTTATTTTTTTTAATTTTTTTAGAAAAAAAAACAAAAACAAAAAAACAAATTTTGAGTTAAGTATAAACGGTCGTTAGTATAAAGGACTAACGGTGCAAATGTTTGTTGCAAACGGTCGTTAGCTAATGGAAAAAACTAACGACAATTAGTCTGAGGGACCAAACCCGTTACGGGTCGGCAACCATAGGGACTGGATCCGTTATAAAAAAGTTGTAGGGACTATATCCGTTAAACACGACAAAGCACAGGGACCATTTATGAAATTAACTCTTTTATTTATTTATTTGAGTTTCTGACTCACATTACGAAAGATCATATTGTTAACATGAGAAAGATCAATTGCATGACGCTATAACTATAAGAGCACAAGGTATCTTACCGCAAGAAGCGGGTGAAAGTTTCACTTTCTTGCGTTAATCAAACCAGCCTGGTGCGTTAAAGGCGCGTCAACTTCCCCCGTTAAAGCTTTAACGTGGCGTTAAAGCTTTAACGTGGCGTTAAAGCTTTAACGTGGCGTTAAAGGCTATGTTGAATAAAAATATATATATATTTCATTTTTACCCCCTTTAATGTACTATGTAGCCATTGAGTTAAAAAAAAAAAAAAAAAAAAAAAAAAAAAAAAAAAAAAAAAAAAAAATCCTTTTACCCCCTCTAATGTTTTTAGTATCTGGAAAAAAAATAAAAATAAATAAATAAATAAATAAATAAATAAAATCAAAACACCCCTTTGGTTCTTAAACGGTATAGTTCGAGCGGGATAACCAAATTCAAATTCAAAATTCAAATACGAGCGGGGTTATTTAATTTTAAATTGGAGCGGGATTTATTCAAAGCTGTCTATATATACAACTCCACCGGAGTTGTGTATCTGTTAGACCCGTTTCCCGGGTATTGGGACCCCACCCTAGATGAAAGTGGACCAAGGCCTCATGTGATTGGCTAGTCAATGAATGTAAAGTTTTAGTCAAACCCGATAGTCAAGTGATAGTCAAAGAATGTATTATAAAGTTATAGAAAGTATTATGGGGCACAAAAGGAAAGGGAAAAGACTTCAAAGGCTAAAGTTCCAATAGATCAAAAGTGTTAAGATATGTAGTGTGGCCAAAATAGAAGGAAAGAGACTTGAGGGGTCATTCTTGCCACTAGCCCAAACTAGTGCAAGTAAATATCTAGTATCCAGGATTTTCTAGACATTTCCACCATTTTCAAGAGTGTGTAGTATGTGTCGGTTTAGAAGAAGAATATGAGAGGGAAATGGAAGTCTTGATGATCAAGTGTAGAGATTAAGATCCAAGATCAAGAGATAAGCCATAGCAATAATTATCCCATGTAAGTAATCTTCCCATCCTTGATTCTAATGAGGTTAAGATGTATGAATTAAGTGGGATTTCATCATATGTTCAAGATATGATCATATGATGATGTAGAAAGAAAGATGAGTATGTTTAATGGGTTATGTTAACCCTTGTTTATGTTATTGATTATTATGTTATTAGGTTTTGATAAATTGTAAGAGATGATGATGATGAGTATGATAATGGGAAATGTTGATGATGGGATTTATGATAGTAGCTTAGCTTTGGAAGCTAAGGTAAGTAACTTGTACTAAAACATGTGTTATATGTGTATTATCCATTTATGTGTTATGATTATGATGAGGTTTAGTACTTTGTTGAGTATGTGATGATGGATAGGAAAGTGGTGACTAGTTATGAGTTAGACTAGCGAGTATATGGTTATTTGCTAGTGAGACTTGTTGTAGCTTATGTGATGAAGGTTATGCGATAATAGAATGTTATGGTTTGAAGCAAGTAAGTGTTCATGATGCTTATATGTTAATATGTGTATGATATATGTTTTATGTCGGGTTACTTACTAAGCGAAAGCTTATGGTTTAGTTGTCTAACCATTTTGTAGGTTGGCATGGTAGTAAGGAAGGCTTGGACATATGGATTAAGGATTTGGTTATACAAGATCAAGGTAGCATGCGTTTAGGAGCTTAGGTAGAATACCGAGCTCAAGAGTAAAGTTTGTACCCCCGTTGGTCTTTCAGTGGTTGTTAAAGTGTAGCCATGTGTAAGATCTCACGAAAATCCATATCGATAATCCTTGTTAATTTACGATAATCTCGAGTTACTATCTACTAAAACCCATTTTTACGGAAAAATTTAAATTTTCTTGATTTAGTATTCACCACGTCGCGTTATCACAACGGAGAACAAATAACGACCCTAGCTCACGAAGTGTTCTACGAAACACCATTCTCACAAAACCAAATCTTACAAACGATTATAAGAACTCGCAAAATGATTAAACTAAATGTATTTAGGTTTACTAATTATAACAAATCATTCCTAAAGTATTTCACTAATCACTTTAGTAAATTGTTAACAAGGACACAATACAACCGGACCCTTAATATTCTTAAGCCCATTTCACAGCCGAAGATCAAGCCCATCTCCCTTAAAATGTTAACCTTGTAATTTCATTGTAGAACTCGACGGATACAACCTTTCCAAAACCGCATTCGACCTCTTGAATTCCAAATACCACATGTTATTATTCTTAACCATTCTCATTCCTCACCCAATGGTTTATCTGTATGCCAACTTTCAGAAATCCCAGTCGAGTGTTAATGTTATTTTGAAGGCTCATTTGTTCGCTCTATATCAATTACATGCGTATAAATATAAACCTTTAAGACTCGACTGTTATAAAATGCGACTTTTCCTACATTACACTAACACTATTTCTAATATATTAGATAGTTTACAACATGGTTGGAGCAGCAGTAATTATAGTAAACAATAGATCCCCTTTAAAACGAGTTAGATTACCAAGCATGTAGAGTCATGCAACCCAACGAACCAAAGAAGGGAAGTTACCCACGTTTCACCTCTATCCCTTGTCCTATTATGTCGGTAGAGCTAGCCTAGGTGTCCCATACACCACAGTAACTCTCAATCGGTGGAGTCTTATAATCCACAAAAACATGTGATTCCTCTCTATAAAAGCTCACCCTTCTAATCATTTGCCATACCTACCTTCACTCCCTCTACCCTCATAGTATATTTCCCAACAGCAGCTATGTATATTACAACTTAAGAATGCAAATTTAGTAAGAACTAAAACCCTTAAACACATGCTTTAAACACGTTAAAAGCCTACTGCCTTGTTACTACCTGCAACTTGTCGAACCACCCAACCTTCTACACCACCCATTCACCTTTCCTACTCCATATCACTTGCATCTCAATCTTTCTCACTCGCCAACTATCCATAGAAACGTAATAAGGGTAAGAAACCCACCTCGCATAAGCGTACCTCGGCCAGTTAAGTGGACTGTTTCGCTCTTGCTTCCCAGTCGACTCCCACTGTCTTCCCTACCACCTTTACAAAGCTAGTAAGTTACTAAGCTCTCTTTTACATTTAACATCGCACGTACTCACTCACGCCATGCATGCATCATTCTATCCTCATTCGATAATATATATTGATAAATCATTAATTCACATGCACCAAGTCTTTACTAGAATATAAAGCACCCTTATATTCAAAACCACAGTAATATTAGTTAGGCCATGCATCACTTTGTTGCATTCGAAATATATCACACTCTCATATATTTAAATGCGCAGTAACTCCGTTAGAAACATAGAAAGACTACAACCCAACTCCACTGTGATAGGTTAAACACCACAATTCGCACCTCATTTTTATGTTTAAGATGTGTTCACATGCATGCATCATTATATTTTTCGAACATATGAAGACCTAATATCAACCGCTATAAATAGAATCGGGAAAACAAAATATGCTAAATGTATTGTATACGCACAATAACAGTCTCAAGTAGCCTTTGGAAATAACTTCATACCTCACAATATAACCTAAAAACCCTGCCTCCCTTTACCCGACTTATGACACAAAGTAGCAAATTATATTCTTCGTTTAAGACACCTTGTAAAACTAAGCGGGTTACAACCCTTTAAAACGACTCCAGTAAAATGCTAAACATTATATGTCACATATTGAAAAACAATTAGGAAAGGTCGCGTACATAAGCAATTCTATGTCACCTTAATAAAGACATCATAATTCGACTAGTGAGCTAGCAACCACACCTTATTTTTACCCTACCATTTAAACCACACAACTAACTCTTAATTTCATAAGAATAACCCGTAGCAAATCTTCAGTCACAACTGTAAAAAGCAGCTAAGGAATAGTCGCAGAAACAATGGAACTTCACTTCAGAAAATACAAACCAACAACCCTTTTCAATAATGGGCTTAACTAGAGCCCAATAAGAAATTACGATTTAACAGCCCAACAGGCCCAAGAAATATATTTTCAGAATCACAAAAATAATCCAATGACAGGCCCAAAACAATTTTACATGCCCTCGCCTCTAAAATATTAAATGGGCTTAGGTTAATTTCGTTAATTGGCCCATTGATAAGAAAATAAGCTCTTTTTCAGAATAAGCACTTAGAATAAGTTAAAATAAACTTAATAAAGTTATAGAAATTTTCAGAATATTTTTCCCGTCATTTTTATGCAAAAAGGACTAAAAATGTAACGCGAGTTAACCGGAAGGACCAAAACTGTCAAACCGTGTAACCCATGGACTGAAACTGCTAAAACAGATTATAAAGGACTTAAAATGACATACCTTTGGACTTCAAAGCCTTATATGGACATATGGACAAGATTTGGACTATTATGGACTTTGGACTTAACCGAGGACTAACGACGTAACGCGATCGCAGTTAGACTAAAAAGTATAAACTCTGAAAAGAACAAGGACTTATTTAATTTCACTTGACATTCTTAGTTTATTTTCATTTTACACCCTTCATTTCATATGCATTTTACATTTTTAGTTATGCATTATTTAGGGTTTCGATATTAGAAATGTTAGCAATTTCACTTGCATATTATTTCAGCATATTTCGGAAAAGTAATATTTTGAATCGTTTGAGATAAGAACCAAGATAATATTATATTTTTAACTTGAGGCATTTTAGGCATATCACACACTCACATCACCGATCACATCGTTATACGATTTATCCTTTCCACATTCGTTATTAGTCGTAAGTTAGACTCTTAGACTTCGCTTATACTCAGGTCTCGTATTGAAGAAGTTTTCGTGATCGTTTACTTGATCTTATAATTTCGTCTTGCCGGATACGCTCCAGGTGAGTCGTGGCCCCTACTTTTCACACTTGTTTTTAATAACTCTTTTGGGGGAGATACATGCTTTAACTGTTTTATATTACTTGAAAACTCTCATGAATTGCTCAAAACTATCAACTATGCTTTACCTATTTGAATTATACTTGAAAGGAAAACATGCTCAATATATGTGCAAATTATCTGTTTAACTTAAACACGGAACTTGAAACATAACATCTCTGAACTACTTGATGTAACATGATACTGAAGATTACTGTATGCATTCATGTGACAAATGAATGAACTGTTACTTATTATAATATTTCTATATTCCACTGGAAGTAATTGCCAAGATCAGAATACGTGTATTTTATGAACCTTGAGACCTATATTGCCTAAGCACACCTTATTGCCAAAAAGACCCTTTATCATGAGCCATTAATCACTGCGGTGAGCGCGAATATAGCAACAGCTTCGAAACCTGTTGGGGGACTGACAACCTATCCCACTGATGCGCGTGATGTGTCGTTGCGGTTTAGCAGTTTTAATGCCTACTCAAGTTTTAAATTTATATTTAGCCGACTTATCAATAACACACACACTTAACGAGCAGTGTACCCGGTCAGTATGAAGATAATGGTAAGTAGAGTGTCGATCACTAAGAGTGGAACGTATTATCTAGTTATTCTAATCAGTATTTTAATATCCTAACGCAAGGGGGTTTCAGCCTGAGAGACTGGCACGATTTGTTGCAATTAATATAATAAAATAAACCAATAGGCACGAATCAGCAAGTAGCACACACGTACACAGATAGATACTCGAGACAATAAGAGGGCTGTCCTTATAATTAAGTAGATTGTCACTTGTTTTATTGATAGCTTTATATGAAGTGTATGTAGTTAATCCTTTCTCGTTGGTCCTATTCTTATCGGCGAGTAAACCCTTAATGATTACTTATGTCTAAAAGTTATTCCTAAGTGATCAATTTAGAAACAACCGTGGGAGCCACATTATGTCCCGCAGTCAAATGCCCGCAAGCCACTAATAAACACAGAGGTTATCAATGCACTAATAAGTAGTAACCAAAGACATCAACATATAAACTTTAATTAATGGGAAAGCAAGTATTAAAGGGAGTGCAATCTTTCCGTTGTCACATTACACAAGCCACCAATCCTGATGAATTAAAGTTTGCTAACATAATAAAACAAAACTACTTAATGAATTAAATACATGTAGCACCTTCTTACAGCTCTTGTATCTTTGATTTGGGTGTGTCTTGTGCTGCCTCCTTGACTGAATTCGTCCTTTGTTCCTACTGTTCGGTCTTCGGTTTTAGGGTTTTGGAACCCTTTAATTCGTCTGGTCTACGGGGTATTTATAGTTTCTGTCTGAGGGAAGATGCGGCGCATCTACTAAGTAGATGCGGCGCATGTACTTAACTTCGCGTGGGGTCCAAGATTATAATATTCAGGAATATTCGTACACCGCCAGAAGATGCGGCGTAACCCTTTATTAGATGCGGCGCATGTCCTCTTGTATCTTGGATCGTATCTGGTGATATCTTGATAGAGATGCGGCGCATGTTGAGAGTGAGATGCGGCGCATCTGGAGCAGAATTGACTTGATCTTGTCCATGTCAGTAGACTTTCACTTTATGCACGTTTTGCTCCATTATTAGTCCAAAATAGCTAAGTTTCACCAAATGCTTGTTTTTACCTGAGAATTACAAAAGTAAACAATTAAGTATCAATCCTCATACATAATATAGTAAAGCAAGTCAAATTAATAGGATAAATGATAGTAATAAAATGTACTTATTTGAGTTCATCAAATATCCCCCCACTTGAACTTTACTTGTCCCCAAGTAAACCTTAGAATTTCATTTATGAAAATGTATCCTAAAAGATGTTAGGATTTATTTTTATATTTAAGCATGTATTCGTTTAATTCATAATCACACAACTAAACACTTAACGAATTAGAAGTAAAATAAAATAAGTCGATAAAATCAAATCTAATCGTTTAACTGTCCAGTCGCGACGAATATTCTATCATAAGCTTGGCAAGTATACACATCTCCACCACTAAAGCTAAGGAATAACAAGTCTAAAGCGGTAAAAAGGGTTTTTAGGCTTAAGGGTTAATTATTCTTAATCACTATCGATCTCAAATTCCAGAAAAGGCGACAAAATCACAAATACATGATCGAATCCACGAACACGATACTTGCAATTGCTCAAATCCTTAACTCGAATAGGCTAAAGATAGGTCCAAACTTCACCAATAATAATATATCAAAAAGGGCGACAAAATCATAAATACATAGCCGAATCCACGACTACGATACTTAAGATTGCTCAAATCCCTAATCTCAATAAATCAAAGGTTCGGTTGGATAATGAATAATATAGGGTATGGATAACATTTGGGATATAAATTGGTGTAAAAATAAAAATAAACAAAACAAATAAATTAAAATCCTAAGTGTGGTTAATCACTATCCCAACCATCCCATGAATAAGACTCATATCATTGAATAACTCACGCTTTAACACTTGAAACACACGCTTTAGGTAGACACGAATTATACTCAACAAAATCTTAATCAAAGAATAAACCTTAACTGGCGTTCCCATAACTGCCAATTCCCATTCAATCCATAGATATAGTACAACAAATAGTGGTGATATCGACCACTTACATAACTTCACATCGTTGGCTTAAAATAAACATCCAACTCTTTTTTTTTTCTTTCTTTTTTTCGAATTTTTTTTTTTTTTTTTTTTTTTTTTTTTTTTTTTTTTTTTTTTGACATCAACATATACATAGATGTGTAAAATTTCACCACATCACTATAATGATACTCTGGATAATTTTTCCATACTTTTCATACTTCAGAAATAACGGTAATAGTGAAAGTAGTAAACACACGAAAAATAAACTCAAAGATATACAATATTTACTTTTACTCCAATTGCATTGTGCAATTTCCCGACCTAACCATAGATAATGAATTACGCACGCGAACACAGGTAATGTAAGGAAACACACTCTGCCTATAGCAATTAACCAACCACGGACTTTAATCTACAGGGTAGGCTAAGGTGTAAGGGTGTAACGAAACATTTTAAACATAGGTGTAAGAAACGAAAGGAATGGCTCTGAGTGTTTTTCTAGGGGTATCTTACTCTAAAAATGAGAGTAACAAAAGGGTTTATACGGGGGTTAACTAACCAGTGTAGTTAGCTAATAACACATAACATATAAAGGCTATTTGGTGTAATCCTAGAATTTTACCAATTTAGACAAGTCATTCCAATTATATAAATAATACTCATTATGGTGGTCTCGAATAGTATACAAGCCAAGTTCTAAAGTTTACAAGTCACCGGCACACTCATAGATTTGTGAATTTTGAGAAATCACAATTTTTTTTTGAAAATAACGTCATGTGTGCAGCTATGCAACTTAGATCTTAAACAAAAACATGCTAAAAAAATTTTTAAGTTTGATATATTAAGCACATTTTAAGCATAATTTTTGAAAAAGTTTAGGACAAGTAATTGTTAAGTGTTCTAATTCTCCAATCCCCCCACTTAAGTTAAACAACGTCCTCGTTGTTTGTATAAAAGGTTAAAAACTGGAAAATAAAAGAATTAGAACGGAAAAAACTCCCCTGAGATTTGCTCGGTATGATCCTCCATTAGTATAAGAGCAAAAATCATCTTTCTTGTGGATTAGAACGTTAAAGCTTCATACTTGATGTATCCACAGGAAATCCAGGAAACTATAATACCACCAACACTTTAAAACACACCTAAGATAAGAAAGGTTCAAACTTGCATAATACATTAGTAGTTAGGAAAAATAAAACTTAAAAATTAAAAATGAAAATCATCAGGTCAGTCGATGCGCCGTATCTTATTGAAGAAGATACGCCGTATCGAGCCTGGAATAATACGGATCAGAATAAAGATGCGCCGCATCCTTAACCAGGGATGCGCCGCATTAAAACAAACTGATAAAAAGTTTTAAAGTCGAAATATAAATATGCGGAAAAATAAAGAGATATGATCTGTACAGTTGATACGCCGCATCCTATGATGGAGATGCGCCGCATCTACTGCAGATCTGACAGACTCAATACAAAATCAGAAAATAAAATAAAAGATAAGCATGGGTTGCCTCCCACGAAGCGCTTGTTTTTGTTCGAGTCACGAGCCTGACTCCACCCTTATTTACTGTGTAATAGGGTGTTGTTCCCCCCACTTGGGATCAAGTGTGGGTGATAGTAGCAATAATCACGAAAAGAGTGTAAATTTGCTATTAAAGATGGAAGAAATACATAAAGATCATACCTTGGCAATACATGTATATCTTTCCTATTCATACCCGGTTTGGTTGTTAAATTGGATGACTTGACCACTTCATCTGAAAGAGTAGTATGTTGAGGAAAAATGAGTCTCCTTTCTTCTTGGTTAGTTTCTTTGGTAGTAAGGCGTCCCTTAACTTCCGCATAAGATGAGAAAGGGTCTTTGGCTAGTAAAAGTTCGAGTTCCTCTATATACTTCATAGGGTCGAAATCATCATCTTCATCAATCATAGCAATGTTTAAGAGCTCATCACCAAATTCTTCCTCGAGCTCCACCAAATACGGGTTGATCACAGGTGCTTCAATAGGTAGTGTAATAAATTTCACCTCATCATCTTTTTGTTTTGCAACCTGTTTAGGAAAACTAGCAAGATTATTAGTAACGGGATTAATAATATTAAATAAATTTGTACCACTTTGTGTTGTAAGTGACTCCAATTCATCTTGTGAATCTCCATCTTCAACTAGTGGTCTTGCAATTTCAGCATCGTCCCGAATTTCATCATAAACTATGGCGTCAAATGGTTCGAAATCAAAATTAGAATACTTTTCATCTTCATCCGTTGGATTGTCTAATGGTGGTAATACGATTGCAGAATATTCTTCAACGTAAGGTTCCGTATACACATCATCTTGTGCAATCTCCGGAGAAAAAGTACTATCAATAACAATTGCCGGAATTGGTTTCACGGTATATGAATCTTCTTCATCATCATTTGACATACACCAAGTGTGTTGAAATGGCAATTTGTTTCTTTCTTTCCTTGACTTTTCTTGCCCTAAAATCAAGTATTCTTCCATAGTGATTTCTTTCGTTTCAATGACTTGTGCACCATATCTTGCTCTTTTCCAATCATACATCTGATTATTGCTCAAGGCTCTTTCCGCTTCAAACATGATATATTCTTCCATTGTAATATCCGGATCGTCCATCTTCCTGAAATAAAACTTACTCGTGCAAAAGAAGGGTGAAACGATCAAAGTAAAATAAAATCTTCTGATATCTGCTGACGATGCGCCGTATCCAATAAATGGGATACGCCGTATCTTATAATCGTTGAAATTTAATCAGACTTTATTCAGAAAATAGATACGCCGCTTAGAATTTATGAATGCGCCGTATCGAATTAATTAATCAAAAATCGATATTTATTTAAAATTAAATACGTCGTATCAACGAAAGTTAATGCGCCGTATTTTCGTCACGCTTCAAAATACAAGATTTTTGATTCAGTGGATACGCCGTTTCGAAAGAGATCGATACGTCGTATCTGTTTAGTAATTCGCAAACTGTTTTTAATTAAAATAATAGATACGCCGTATCTACGAAAGCAGATGCGTCGTATGGCGTTAATGTTTAGAAAATTTTTTATCAAAAACAGATACGCCGTATCTGCTAAAGCAGATGCGTCGTATTACTTTATCGCTTAGAAAAAATTTCTTGTTAAAAACAGATACGCCGTATCTTGGGGAAAAGATGCGTCGTATCGAATTAATTAAACGCGTCGTATTAAAAAAAAATTAAACGCAATACGCCGTATCTGAGAAATCAGATGCGCCGTATCGTTTGATTTAGCACAGTACAACGATAGCAGAACAGAAAATACGAAAAGAAAATTAAAACAAATAAAAATCAAAACACACAAACAAAAATAAACACACAAACAAAAATAAAAGCAAACAAATAACACACAAAACAACAAATATGCAAAATAATACAATGATGCAATTAATCTAATAAAAAAGAAAAACAAATCAAGATACGCCACGAGTATTTTAATTAGGTTTTTCTTTTAAAATACTAATTAAAATAACAGATAATAACAATTCACTCCCCGGCAGCGGCGCCAAAAACTTGATGCGCGTGATGTGTCGTTGCGGTTTAGCAGTTTTAATGCCTACTCAAGTTTTAAATTTATATTTAGCCGACTTATCAATAACACACACACTTAACGAGCAGTGTACCCGGTCAGTATGAAGATAATGGTAAGTAGAGTGTCGATCACTAAGAGTGGAACGTATTATCTAGTTATTCTAATCAGTATTTTAATATCCTAACGCAAGGGGGTTTCAGCCTGAGAGACTGGCACGATTTGTTGCAATTAATATAATAAAATAAACCAATAGGCACGAATCAGCAAGTAGCACACACGTACACAGATAGATACTCGAGACAATAAGAGGGCTGTCCTTATAATTAAGTAGATTGTCACTTGTTTTATTGATAGCTTTATATGAAGTGTATGTAGTTAATCCTTTCTCGTTGGTCCTATTCTTATCGGCGAGTAAACCCTTAATGATTACTTATGTCTAAAAGTTATTCCTAAGTGATCAATTTAGAAACAACCGTGGGAGCCACATTATGTCCCGCAGTCAAATGCCCGCAAGCCACTAATAAACACAGAGGTTATCAATGCACTAATAAGTAGTAACCAAAGACATCAACATATAAACTTTAATTAATGGGAAAGCAAGTATTAAAGGGAGTGCAATCTTTCCGTTGTCACATTACACAAGCCACCAATCCTGATGAATTAAAGTTTGCTAACACAATAAAACAAAACTACTTAATGAATTAAATACATGTAGCACCTTCTTACAGCTCTTGTATCTTTGATTTGGGTGTGTCTTGTGCTGCCTCCTTGACTGAATTCGTCCTTTGTTCCTACTGTTCGGTCTTCGGTTTTAGGGTTTTGGAACCCTTTAATTCGTCTGGTCTACGGGGTATTTATAGTTTCTGTCTGAGGGAAGATGCGGCGCATCTACTAAGTAGATGCGGCGCATGTACTTAACTTCGCGTGGGGTCCAAGATTATAATATTCAGGAATATTCGTACACCGCCAGAAGATGCGGCGTAACCCTTTATTAGATGCGGCGCATGTCCTCTTGTATCTTGGATCGTATCTGGTGATATCTTGATAGAGATGCGGCGCATGTTGAGAGTGAGATGCGGCGCATCTGGAGCAGAATTGACTTGATCTTGTCCATGTCAGTAGACTTTCACTTTATGCACGTTTTGCTCCATTATTAGTCCAAAATAGCTAAGTTTCACCAAATGCTTGTTTTTACCTGAGAATTACAAAAGTAAACAATTAAGTATCAATCCTCATACATAATATAGTAAAGCAAGTCAAATTAATAGGATAAATGATAGTAATAAAATGTACTTATTTGAGTTCATCACCCACTAATACTGTGACGGAATGCTTAATCGCTAGTCGTATTAGTCGCGATGCGCTATATTTGAGAAAAATAGGAAGTGGCAAATCACCTATTACACGAGGGCATAAACTTTCGTCATTAATTTGGTGAACACTCCGTTTTACGGTACTCTGTTAACGTTTTGCGTGTCATGAGGCTTAAGGCAATATAACTTTATGAATATATGAATGTTTCATATATATAGGATACAGCTGTATTAGAAGACCACCACTTTTCATTAATAGACTTCAGACTTTAGACTATTATTACTTTACATGATATGATTATGAATCTCGTACTTGAACTTTAACTGTTATCATAGGTGATTTAAATTGAGAATTCTATAAAGACACTCAAAAAGACTTAGTATATCGTTACTTTCAAAAGTCAATCCAATATATCATTTCGAGCGTATAACAACGTAGCTTATATTCATCTATACTTTGAAACTTATGATCGTTTGAGGTCATACATGAATTACTTGTGAATTTTATTCAACGCGACTTGTTATTTAATGAAGAACTACTATTTATATCGACAATCAGTATACACCTTTCAAAATAAAGTTATTTTCTATAAACTCCACGAACTCACCAACCATTGTGTTGACATTTTAAGCATGTTTATCTCAGGTAATTAACGGAGCAGGACAAGACACGGAGCGGGCATCCTTTACTCTGATAACTTTAATGGTGTAAAATTTAAACATGTCATTCCTCCCAACTTATCACATTTTCTTATGGGATTTTCAAATCAAATAAATCACTTTTGTATCAAGCATTTTCTTTGAATGACATATAGCTTTCAAAATGCATATTCTGGACCGTTTTCTGAGATTTAAACTTCGATCCTCACTGTAACACCCAAATTATTTTTCCGCTGCCACAAACCAAATTTGGGGGTGTTACACCATGTGGCAAGTTGTATTATATGGTTGTCCTAATGATTTGGTGGTCAACCGTTGTGTCAAAGTATGTTTATTGTGTTTATAGTCAAAGTTAAGGGGGTGTTTGGCAATAGTGTAAAAGTACCCATTTTGGGTTGTGATCGGGTCAAGTGTATATGGATCATGTTTTATATGTTAAAGTAATGGTAATGGTCAAGTTTGGTGGGAAAAGAAAGTGGTAAGAGTAGTTTGTTGTGTAAATGGGTCAAAATGGGTTTTATGCATAACCCGTCCAATTTTAAAGTACTGGATCTACCTTTTGGTTCGAAATTGCAGACCTTAGTGTGGATCAAGATTTCAGTCCTGGATCTATCTTTTGGTACGTAAAGTTAAACCTTATCAACGATCCATAGTTTTACAAGGATCACCGTTTTGGTTCCATAATCTGGACCTTAGTGTGGAAAGTTTACAGATTTTTATAAATGGGCGAAATAGTAACAGAATGTCAGTTTTAGTTCACGCTTTTTGAATTAGAGTAAGTTGCTAAAAGTGGTGGGCTCGGTAAAAATCTGAGAATGGGAGCATAAGACCTTCCACTTCTGAACATAAGGCCTTGGTATGTGTAACCTAATAAAACGGACTAAATAGACCAAAAACTAACCAAATATGCCAAATATATTGTGTTTTTGTGTTTATGCATGTGCAGGTACGGTTATGTGAGAAACGGACAAAAACGATAATAAAATGGACAAAACCGAACACGAGATGGAGAAGTCGTCAAAAAGCCGAGGCCGGGGAAGAAATTTACAAGTTTGGACCAAGATATTGCTCAAGTTGTCAAAAGTCAACCCTCAGGAATATCAAAATGTCAGAATTGGTCCCTGGAAATAAATTTTCAGAATTGGCACAAATGGTCCCTGAATTTACAGAATTGGCAAAGTTGGTCCCTAAAGTTAAAACTATTCAAAAACTAATCCTAAACTACTAAACCTAACCGGATCCCAACTAACCTAATCCCTTTTAACTAAACCAAATCCTTAATCCACTAAACCTTAAACCTTTCACAAGCCCAATCCAAAAATCCCAGCCCAACCATCCCACACCCTTTTATTAGATACAAACCAGGGTCAAAAAATCAAAGTCAAACCCCCTTTGCTATCTTTTTCCCGCTTTCTCCCTTCCCCAGACCGCCATGTCCCCAGACATTTTTGTCTCCCTCTGCTCACCTCTGCTCCAGCCACCTCCTCCCCTCCCCCCCTCCATGCCAACATCCTCAAAAGTCAACCTATGCCACGCTGGAAATCTAACCCATTTTCCCGCCAAAAACCCATTGGACGACTAGGATTAATTTAAGCTAATTGGAGGGCTGGGATGAGATTAGAAGGAAGAGAAGAGCTTATTGAGTGATATAAAACGTCTCCTCACTCACACAGAAGCAGTTGGTAGATTTTAGTTAGTAAATTAGGATAGTGTAATTTAGTCATTAAGTCAAAATTAGATAAGCTTCATTGTTTAGCTTAATTTCGGATTAGTGTAATTGTAATTTCAGTTTTGGCTTAAGTTCAAAAGCTTTGTATTGATTCAGTTGAAATTCAAGTTTTAATGTTAATTCAGTAATTCATGTTAATGGTTGTTTAAATGTTAAAAACCCTCTGTTTTGTTTAAATTAGCTTATATAAGCTCTTTGTAGCTTATTGTCAGTTTTCCTTTTGAGTAATCTGTTTCAATTTCAAAAAAGTCAAAAAGTCAACGCCATAGTAAAACAGCTTATTTCTGTCTTATTAGTGCTTATCTATATTTATTTCAGCTTATTTGCCCTAGAAATTGTTATGTTATGGTAATTTGATAGGTTTTGCTAGCTTATGCTTGTTTTTACTTCAATCCCTTAAAATGCCAAAAATAGCGTACAACTAGTTAATGCTTATTTAGGGCTCAAATTCTGTTGATACTTGCTTTTTAGGACTTAACTCAGCTTAATTCTAGTTTGTCTTCTCAAGTTTTAGTTTAAAACGAATTGTTTCAGTTTTAAAAACCTTAATGCAGTCTCAGAAGGAGTGTTTGGGAAAAAGTCAAAATAAGATACCACTGTTCATTGGTCATTTTGGTTACTTTTGTTGAACTTAGTTTGATCATTAGAAGCTGTTTTTGAGTAGTTTTTAGTTGATTTATAAGGATTTGCAAGTTTGAGTTAGAATATCATTATTTTTGCCCTTTAATGCCTATGTTCAAATTTCCATGAATCAACTAGTGATCCTGCTAGCTTTGAGTGTTTTTATGTCCATTGTATTGCATTAAGTCTTATTTGAAGAGTTGGTTTGGATGCAAGTTGATTTGAGGTAGTTTAGACCCAATTTTGGGAAACTGTTGCATCAGAATCTAATACCAAGTCAGTGTCCTGATCTCAGATTCTCAGACCCTTTCATGAACTTATTTGTTGGATTTAATGCTTAATTTCTTGTGTTTTCAGTAGATTGCTATATGTTCTATGCTATTTCCCATTTTCAGCCCTTGTGTTAGCTTATTAAAGCCCAAAAATAAGCTGAAAGTAGCCAATTTCAGTCTGCAAGTTTTTTTTTAAAGCATTTTGGCAAATTCAGCTTATTTCTATGATTTTTAATCAACTCAAAATAAGCTCAAATGATTTGAAATCTTGCACTGTTACTGTTGGGTTGCTTTTCCACTTGTTCCCATTTTTTCTGAGTAGCTTTTGATAGCTTTTGATTGGCTTAAAAGTTGCCCTTTTTCCCCTGCACCACTGCAAACTCAGTAGCCACTTTTGCTTTTTAAGTTAGATTCAATGCTTATTTGCTCACCTTGTGGCTTATTCAGCTTCCCTTATTTCATTTTTAGCTTATTGTTAGTCATTAGCTTATTTCAGATTTAATGTAGCTTAAAAAGTAGCTTAAACTATCCATTAGACTACTGCCCTTAGCTTATTCCTTTTTAGCCTACTGTTCTAGTTCTATAGCTTATTTGTTAGATTTCAAAAATAGTTGCAGTTATAAAATATGCTTATTATCTAGTGCTTTTCAAGTTTGTAAAAAGAAAAAAAAAATAGTTTGCAAAAAGTGCATGACCAGGGATTCGAACCCTGGTCTGCACACTCACACACCACACACCTTACCATTGCGCCCTTGGGTCTTTTCTGGTTAAGGTGTGCAACATTTATTACTTAACATAGTTTTAGTTCTTTTAGCTTATTAAGACTGTTTAGCTTATTCCAGCTTATCTGGATAAGCTAGCAACCCCAGCTTATTTTTCCTATAATTAGAACAATAATTAGGACTTTTCTGGAATTTTTCATATTTTTCCAATTTCATTTAGTATTTTTAATTCATTTTTCTTTTTAATTTAGTTTTTAATTCGTATTTAATTAAATATTAATCAGAAAAATATAATATATATATATTTTTTAATTTTCTTTTATTAATTAGGACTTAGGAAAATTATTTTGGCATTTCTAGGATTAGTATTTCATCATTTTGACGTTTTAGGCTCGGGATTAGCCCGGGTTTTGCGCGTTTATAGTTTTCTTTTGCGTTTTTAATCACGTGAGCTTTAGATTATCGTTTTCCTTATTTATTAATTCGTTTTTAGTTGATGTTCACATACCTTAGCATAAAAATCCAAAATCTCTTTATTTTCACTATTCAAACACGTTTCACGAATCGCGATCACAAATTCCATTCAATCCTTCGTTGGAAAAAACGACTCGGGTTTACATATTTTCTTTGTAATCCTTTGAGAAAATTTATGCATTGATTCTTTTGGATTAGGCCTTCTGCCTAAAATTTGCATATTCCTAAAATTTGCATATTCCTAAAATTTTCATATTCGAGAATGTCCATGAAAGTCAAGCGTTTCCGCGTGTAAAGTTTTAATTTTTGGTCAAAGCGGGCACACGGGGTGTTACAAATTTTGGTATCAGAGCTTCGGTTTAAGTGAATTAGGTTTTCTTTAGGATTGCCTAGACTTAAACCACTCGTAGAAGCGTTAGACGTAAGTATTAGTCGCGCAGAAAGTAATTGCTATGTGTTAGACTGATTATGTTTTATGCTAGTTGAGCCTATTGATGATAGATGATGTATGTTTGTAATAGTGTTGTTGTGCTTGAGATACAAGTCCATGGGGACCTGAGATACTTAAATGATTAGTCGGTCGAGCACCTCGGTTGGTGCCGGTGTTTGTGTTGCTATTATGTGAATGTATAATAGAGTAATAGTAATGGAATGCGATTAGGAAGGCTAAGCGTTATTAGAGATGGGTTAGTAAGTGAGTTAAAGTTTTATGATGCCTTAGTTATAAGGTAGACTAGTGCTTGCGGCTAATTAGATTGTTGATGCTTAGACATAGATTGCTTGTGCAATGCGATGTATGAACCATAGACTATGTGAGTTGATTTTGATTATGAATGTTTTAACACTTGTTGGATAAGTGTTAAGTGTTATGATATGATTGCTTATGTGATGTTGAGTCTATGGTAGCTTATTATATGTCTAAGTTTTATGTGGTGTGCATGAGAGCACGAATGCATAGAAGTGTAAGAGTTAAGATAGATGCATTGGAATGCATCTTATGTGATGACTTAGTGTCGAAAGAAAGTTGAGAGAACACATTGTCATGTGAAATAAGTTAAGAAGCATGGTAAATGCTTGATGAAACTTAGATGCTTTGAAAGCGTGATATAAAGTATGAAATGAATAGCGAAGTATGTTTGTAATTTGATGTTTTGAGAAGGCATGATTGATATAATAACGATTAGATGCTTGAAGGCATGAATTCTTACATAAGTAACTAAAATGAGAAAGTTAAGTGTATAGTTAAAACGTGATGAGATCATGTTTCATATAAAACATGATAATTAAAATGTGTTAATAATAAATGAGTAGAAGTGATGAATGAGATATAGATTGCGCTAGAAGTCATAAGTGACTTGAAGTGCGCTAGAAAGATTTATAAAACATGAATATAATCATGTTAATATATTGGAATGTGTATGATGAGATTTATGTGAGTGTGATAGAATAAACCTATGTAAGGTTTATATGCGTAAAAGTTGAATAGACTAAATGAAGTGAGAGTATAAGTTGAGAATATGGTCAACAAGGGGTTGACGGGTAATAATGAAAGTGTGTTGTAAGAACACGTAGAAGATGTGTAAATTGTAATGGACAAGCATTATTCATATAGAACTTGTCTAAAATAAAGATGGCACGTAGTGAATGTGTGAGTCAACTTGGGGTTGACGGATGAATGATAAGTTGCATTGTGAGAATGCAAAGATAATAAATCGACAAGTGTTATATAGAAACTTGTTTAGATGATAGTAAGCGTGATAGTGAATGTCTAAATTGCGTAAGGCAATGAGGATTGAGAAAATGATAGTGTGTGCCTAATTATGAAAGCACATGAAAGATAAAATGAGTAAAGATGATAAAGTAGATATAGCTTGGATCCAATGCTCTAGTTATGGTATCCTTCGGGATAGCCCAGCTTGCCTTTATGGCATGGATATTATGGTATCCTTCGGGATAGCCCAGCTTGCCTTCATGGCATGGATGTTATGGTATCCTTCGGGATAGCCCAGCTTGTCTTTATGGCATGGATGTTATGGTATCCTTTGGGATAGCCTAGCTTGCCTTTATGGCATGGATGTTATGGTATCCTTCGGGATAGCCCAGCTTGCCTTTATGGCATGGATGTTATGGTATCCTTTGGGATAGCCCAGCTTGCCTTCAAGGCATGGTTGTTAGCTTGCCTTCAGGGCATGGTTGTTAGCTTGCCTTCATGGCATGTGTTTGGCATCCTTTGAGATGGCCTAGCTTGCCTTTATGGCATGGATGATAGCTTGCTTTTATGGCATGGTAATAGCTTGCCTTTATGGCATGGATGAAAGTTAGTGAGATTTGATCCAAGGCTAGTAAAGATGGAAAGTAAAACCAGTACGAAGGTTATGTTGGAAACATATAAGTAGGATGGTTTATGGTTTCTTGATTTAAATGGATTGGGACGCCTTTTCATTTAAATAAAGAATTGTAAATCGCCGAACCATGAGTTTATAATTCCTTATTTACATAGATTGGGACGCCTTTTTATGTAAATAAAGAGTTATAAATGAGTGGACTTATGTGTAGCCGATATGACATGAGTACGGATAGTGATATGAGAAAGTGAAAACTAAAACATGTTAGACGTCATAAGAAAAGATAGATATGAATAAAACTGATAGCAATGTTAAGGTCATGTGTGAAACCTTAAGATAGACGTCTAAAATGAATTATGCATTAAGTTGATAAGTTAATTGGTGAGCATTCCCGAAATTTGATAAGAAAGATTGCTTAAGTGATGTGTGAGAAAGATTTTGAAGGTGCCGTTTATATGGTACTTTGTATAATTTGAATTAAGTTACCGGCTTTTGATGTAGATACGTATTGGTATTATGTGGAATGCGAAAGTGGCCGGTATATGATGTTATGTCATGTTAGTGCATGGACGTATAATGTGAAAATAGTGCCGAAGTTTGACTTATATAAAGTCAAAGTGGTAGATGTTTCCGGATGACAAGTAGTCATTGTTGGAAATTTTAGAAAAGTTTGCGATGAGAAGTGTGTTTTAAGTGAATTATGAGCTATGATTATGTATAGTGAGTTTAGAACTTGCGAGATCATCTAGATCGTTGCAAGGTAATGGCTTAGAAAGCATGAGAATAAGGACATGTATATGTCGTGAATTGGTTTTGGATAGTGATAGACGAGAGATTTCGGGGACGAAATTTATATAAGGGGGGTAGAATTGTTAGACCCGTTTCCCGGGTATTGGGACCCCACCCTAGATGAAAGTGGACCAAGGCCTCATGTGATTGGCTAGTCAATGAATGTAAAGTTTTAGACAAACCCGATAGTCAAGTGATAGTCAAAGAATGTATTATAAAGTTATAGAAAGTATTATGGGGCACAAAATGAAAGGGAATAGACTTCAATGGCTAAAGTTGCAATAGATCAAAAGCGTTAAGATATGTAGTGTGGCCAAAACAGAAAGAAATAGATTTGAGAGGCCATTCTTGCCATTAGCCCAAACTAGTGCAAGTAAATATCTAGTATCCAGGATTTTCTAGACATTTCCACCATTTTCAAGAGTGTGTGGTATGTGTCAGTTTAGAGGAAGAAGATGAGAAGGAAATGGAAGTCTTGATGATCAAGTGTAGAGATTAAGATCCAAGATCAAGAGATAAGCCATAGCAATAATTATCCCATGTAAGTAATCTTCCCATCCTTGATTCTAATGAGGTTAATATGTATGAATTAAGTGGGATTTCATCATATATTCAAGATATGATCATATGATGATGTAGAAAGAAAGATGAGTATGTTTAATGGGTTATGTTAACCCTTGTTTATGTTATTGATTATTATGTTATTAGGTTTTGATAAATTGTAAGAGATGATGATGATGAGTATGATAATGGGAAATGTTGATGGTGGGATTTATGATAGTAGCTTAGCTTTGGAAGCTAAGGTAAGTAACTTGTACTAAAACATGTGTTATATGTGTATTATCCATTTATGTGTTATGATTATGATGAGGTTTAGTACTTTGTTGAGTATGTGATGATGGATAGGAAAGTGGTGACTAGTTATGAGTTAGACTAGCGAGTATATGGCTATTTGCTAGTGAGACTTGTTGTAGCTTATGTGATGAAGGTTATGCGATAATAGAATGTTATGGTTTGAAGCAAGTAAGTGTTCATGATGGTTATGTGTTAATATGTGTATGATATATGTTTTATGTCGGGTTACTTACAAAGTAAAAGCTTATGGTTTAGTTGTCTAACCATTTTGTAGGTTGGCAAGGAAGGCTTGGACATATGGATTAAGGATTTGGTTATACAAGATCAAGGTAGCATGCGTTTAGGAGCTTAGGTAGAATACCGAGCTCAAGAGTAAAGTTTGTACCCCCGTTGGTCTTTCAGTGGTTGTTAAAGTGTAGCCATGTGGCAAGTTGTATTATAAGGTTGTCCTAATGATTTGGTGTTCAACCGTTGTGTCAAAGTATGTTTATTGTGTTTATAGTCAAAGTTAAGGGGGTGTTTGGCAATAGTGTAAAAGTACCCATTTTGGGTTGTGATCGGGTCAAGTGTATATGGATCATGTTTTATATGTTAAAGTAATGGTAATGGTCAAATTTGGTGGGAAAAGAAAGTGGTAAGAGTAGTTTGTTGTGTAAATGGGTCAAAATGGGTTTTATGCATAACCCGTCCAATTTTAAAGTACTGGATCTACCTTTTGGTTCGAAATTGCAGACCTTAGTGTGGATCAAGATTTCAGTCCTGGATCTACCTTTTGGTTCGTAATGTTAAACCTTATCAAGGATCCATAGTTTTACAAGGATCACCGTTTTGGTTCCATAATCTGGACCTTAGTGTGGAAAGTTTACAGATTTTTATAAATGGGCGAAAGAGTAACAGAATGTCAGTTTTAGTTCACGCTTTTTAATTAGAGTAAGTTGCTAAAAGTGGTGGGCTCGGTAAAAATCTGAGAATGGGAGCATAAGACCTTCCACTTCTGAGCATAAGGCCTTCTGCCTAAAATTTGCATATTCCTAAAATTTGCATATTCCTAAAATTTTCATGTTCTAGAATGTCCATGAAAGTCAAGCGTTTCTGCGTGTAAAGTTTTAATTTTTGGTCAAAGCGGGCACGGGGTGTTACAGTATCACACACACAACTCGCACACAGATTCTCAACAATATCTCGCAAAGGCTTCTCCCAACAATTCCCCAGTCCACAACAAGTGCCAGAAGATATCTTCCCAGCAGAAGATGAAGTTTATCACACTCCACCAGAAGATATCTTTCCGTTATGCCAACCGGAAAATGAACCGGTTAACACTCCACCGGTGGACCACCAAAACAATCCTTTTAACTTTACTGAGGAATATCTCCGAGAACTTGAGCAGGATGAGGCAATACTGAGAGAGATTCGAGAAAACGAGGCACGAGAGGAAGCTGCTCGTATGGAGCAGGAAGCCAGGGATGCAGAACATCTTAGGAAGAACTGGTTTGACACTATGGAAGCAAAGTATTATGCTGGCGAGTTTAGGTCCTCTTCGAGTGAGGAGGGTTATAACTCAGATGATTCCTTTTCTTAATTTGTAGTTTTATTTTCATTACCGTATCGTAGTTTGTATTAATCGTACTATGTATTTCGTGTTTTCACTTTAATGTTTAATGTAATTCGTGTTTTAACTTTAATGTTTAATGTAATTCGTGTTTTAAATGTTATGTTAGTTATTAAATGAAGTATTAGTTTTAGTTTAGGGGTTGATTTTGAAAATAGTTGAGTTAAAGTTGAGTTAAGGTTGAGTGATGATAAGAGCAATCAGTATGGAGCTCGTCCTTCTTCGCCGTGCAGACGTGGCTTCTTCGCTGTCGTCCGCCGTGACACCGGCACCCTTCGCCGTCCTTTGGTTCTTCGTCTGCACAACGAACGTATCTCTTGTACTTTATGTCAGAAGACGTTGTGTAACGTCTAAAAATATTTTCGTCCGTTTGAATATTTACCTTTATAAATAAACATTACAACATTTACAAAATGAGTATCCAAAAAAACATACATACACACATATATTTGAAGTAAAATCTGTAAAACAAGATGTATCCAAACAACATGAGTAGTGACACATCTAATTCCGACGATGATGATCTTGAAGAGCTTGCTGAGATCGATATGATTCAAGAATTCGAGAACGAGCAATTGTTACAGCAACAAGAAGCCGGAAGTAGCACACGGACATACATTCCCCGGGAACGTGAAATTGCTGAAGCACGTCTAATGCGGGATTATTTTGCAACAACCCAAAATATACGGACGAATATTTTAGGCGTCGCTATCGTATGAGCCGTAAACTATTTTTACAAATAGTTCAAGGTATTGAAACGTATGTCCAAACTCATGATAATCTTCTTAAGCATTTTGTACCCCCGTGGTCTTTTATGAGTTGGTAAAGTGTAGCCGTATGGCAAGTTATATGTTAAGGTCGTCCAAACGATTTGGTGGTTATTTGATATGTCAAAGTGAGTTTAAAGTGTTTATAGTCAAGTATAAAGGGGCGTTTGGTTTATGTTTGAAAATACCCATTTTGGGTTGTAACGGGTCAAGTGTCGTTGGAGCATGTTTGATAGTTGAGCTTATTGATGTTGGTCAAGTTTGATGTAAAACGGCAGTCGTATGGGTGGTATGTAGTGAAAATGGGTCAAAAGGGGTTTTATGCATAACCCGTCAGTCTTGGATCCCCCTTTTGGTTCGAAGTTTTGGTCCTTAGTGTGGATCAAGATTTCAGTCTTGGATCCACCTTTTAGTTCAAAATTGTAGACCTTAGTGAGGGTCAGTTCGGAATGTACTTTTTGTGAAAAATTAAGTGTGGATCAAGACTTTGTATTAACACTTTCATAAGATTCTAGAAATGTCAAGTCATGTATGTTTTCAAATGAATATGTAGTTGTTATGTGCACCGAGTTCAAAGGTGTGTGTTGGAAATGGGTCAAAACGGGCATTTGGCATAACCTCGTAAGTATATGTTCACGGGTCATAGATGACAAATGGTTATGAAAATGATGTATTATGTTGAGTTAATGATTTTTGGAAAGTTCGTTGATTTTCGAGTCTCGGAAGTTGGTTTTCCGGAAATTAGAGTAATTTGCATATTCCTAAAATTTGCATATTCACAGTTCCGGAGTACCAGATCATACGCCCTTCCGGACCTTGGGCGTAAGGGCGTATGGTACATAGGTTGTTTTGGTAGATTTTTGTCAATGTTCGAAAAATAATATCTTTTAAACCGTAAGTCGTTACGGGTCGTGCCACCCGTCATTTTGAAGGTAATTGAGTCTAATTTCATTTAAAAATAGTTTCCAGGTCTGATTGTTTATGAATTTTTAGAAATGGTCAAAAGAGTGACAACATGTCCGTAAAGTCAAGCGTTTCCGCGTATAAAGTTTTAAATTTTGGTCAAAGCGGGCACGGGGTGTAACAATTTTACTATGTGCATAATCCAGTTATATACGAGTGAGTTTTTTAAGAAAACCAGACGAGAATGACATTCGTAACTTGTACCACGCACATAACGTGGTTCATAAGTTACCGGGAATGTTGGGAAGCATCGATTGTATGCACTGGGAATGGAAAAATTGTCCGAAAGAATGGCAAGGCCAATTTCACAAAGGTGATAAAAAATATCCAACTATAATGCTTGAAGCCGTCGCTTTATACGATTTGTGGATTTGGCATGCATTTTTTGGGGTGGCGGGTGCGAATAACGATCTTACTGTTTTGAATAATTCTCCGTTATTCGACGACCTGCTTGATGACATCGCCCCTGAGGTTCCGTTTGAAGTAAACGGGCGTACATTTAGAAAAGGGTATTATCTAGCGGACGGAATTTACCCGGAGTGGTCATCTTTTGTCAAATCATTCACGGTTGCCCATAGCCAAAAGAATGCCGTATTTAAAGCCAAACAAGAAAGTGCTCGAAAAGATATCGAAAGAGCTTTTGGTGTCCTCCAAGGACGTTGGCATATTATTGCCCAACCGGCGCGTTCATTTGCTATATCCAAGCTACGGAGAATCATGTACACGTGCATCATATTGCATCATAGTGAAATGTATATTTGTCCGCGAGTAAATTTACAACGGTCGTGGATTGAGCGATGCGAAGTGCAACGAAAGAAGGCGAAGGAACTACGTGATAAATGCGCACACGCAGCGCTTCAACGAAATCTCATCGATCATGTTTGGCAAGTAAATCAATGGGAGGAATTTCAGCAACAACAGCAACAACAACATAATTAGTTTCTTTAATAATTAGTTTCTTAATATTCGTTGTATCGTTATTTTAATTCCCGTATCGTTTTTTTTTTTCGTATCGTAAGTTTGTGTTTAAATTTATTGTAATGTATTTTTAATTTAATGAAATGAATTTAGTTTATTTGTGTATTTGAATAAAAGAAATAAAAATAGATAGTGGTGGGGCCCAAATGAGTAAGTTGTGGTATGTTATGATAAGGGGGTTGTTAGTTGTGGTTTGTTGTGGTAATGTGACACCCGTGGGACCCGAATGAAGAGATAGAGATGAAGTTATGTCATGATACCTATTGATCTAAGGGGTGTTTTTTTTAAGTTAAAGGTGAAAATGTTAAAGCTGATGTAACGCTGACGTGGCAGTGGATGGAACTTTAACTTGGGGTTAATATACCATATGCTCTAAGGGCATGAGGCCAAAATTTGAATTAATAACCTACACTTTATGTTGCACGTCTTATATCATCATGATGAGTGTGTTTGGCGCTATATATTTAGGTATCTCTTATTACTTATCTAACAATGAAAGCAATATATTCATTTATTTATATCATTCTTAACTTCATCTTTGCTTCCAACAATACTCGATTCCATATTTCATTTTTATAATGTTGGATCAAGTATCTCCTATGCTTATCTAACAATAAAAGCAGTGTATTCCTTTATTTAGAGTAAATTGCAAAAATCGTCCTTAAAGTTTGGCCAAATTGCAAGTTTCGTCTCTGATGTTTGGAAAGTGTAAGGATCGTCCCTGTGGCAAACTTTTGAGGCAAAAATCGTCCCTAACCAACATCAAATGACTAAAATACCCTTTTTTTCTTTTCTTTGTTATATTAATTTTCATTTTCTTACACAAATGGTACTTGTGTTTCGCAAGGCTTAACAAATTTAGTCTTTTTTTTTTAATTATTTATTTAATAATATTAATATTATTTTTTTTATACATTTTCGTCAGTATTTCTTATATTTTTGTCCGTTTTTCTTACGCTTTCCATTTGTGTATAAGAAAAAACGGACAAAAACGTATGAAAACATAAGAAAAATGGACAAAAACATAAGAAATATGACGAAAATGTATAAAAAATAATAATAATATTAATAGTTAAATAATTAATTAAAAAAAAGGGCTAAATTTGTAAAGCGTGGAGAAACACAAGGACCATTTGTGTAAGAAACTGAAAATAAATATAAAAAAAGAAAAAGACAAGGGTATTTTAGTCATTTGATGTTGGTCAGGGACGATTTTTGCCCCAAAAGTTTGCCATATGGACGATCCTTGCACTTTCCAAACATCAGGGACGAAACTTGCAATTTGGCTAAACTTTACGGACGATTTTTGCAATTTACTCCTTTATTTGTATCATTCTTAACTTTATCTTTACTTGCAACAATACTCAATTCCATATTCTATTCTTATAATGTTGTATCAAGTATCTTCCTATGCTTATCTAACAATGAAAGTAATGTTTATGTCACAATTCTGTTGAAATATAGTTGTCGTCCTTCACAAAATGCGATTGACATCATGTGATGAAACTAATTAAACATTAAAAGAAATATTGTATAAATATTTTTAAAAAATCAATTCAAACATTTAAAATAAAATAATAATAAAAAAAATAAAAAAAAAAAAATTCCTGCTGCTCACTGCTTTGAACTCATGACCTACATGTCGTGATGTTATGGTTTTAGGGCTGCAGACCCAAAATTTGAACTCACAACGTCTGCTTTACGAATTTATGTCGTCTATCATTATGCGCGGATGGTGTGTATTTGTCATATAAGATTATTCCGAACGTTCTAAATACACAACAAAAGACATAACACGAGGATGGTGTCTATTTGTCATATAAGATTATTCCGAACATTCTAAATACACAACAAAAGACATTTTGGGGCAACTTGTTTTTTTCTCAAATAAATGAAGACATCTCCGGATGATAATTTGCTAAGAAAAATGAGATGTTTAGATATGGCTAGAAATGAGATTATATCTCATTATTATGTTTTTCTTTAGAGTTTCTAAACATGATGGGTTGTGAATCATTTTTTCGAAGCCAAGTAATTTAAGATTGATTTACATGTTACAAACAACATAAATAAAAGTTGCAAAATAGGGTTCCCCAATATGCACAATACAATCTTTAGGGTATGATACAGATTTCTAATGCATGAATTAAGCTCTTCTGAAAGCGCATATGACCGTAAAAAGTACACAAGAACACAATGCCAGCTTGAATACAAGTTTGAAGGGGGACGAAACTAAGAAGGGACCAACCGACCGAGGGGGGTTTTGCCACCCCTAACCCCCCCCCCCCCCCCACACACACACACACACACACACACACACACATAAAAAAAAAAAAAAAAAAAAAAAAAAAAAAAAAAAAAAAAAAAAAAAAAATTACCTTATGTACATTTTATACCCTTATTATATATGGTTTTAGTCATTTTTAATACAAAAAATTCAAAGTAGTGTATATCCCCCCCCCCCCTCCCCCTCCTAAAATAAATAGAGTACTTATTAAGTTGGCGCTTCCACCAACAACATTCAAGTTCAGTCCCTAACTATAAATTACAATACCAAAAAGTTTGAACTTAGTGTTCACAGTTACAATTATGAGGTTCACAGATAAAATAAATTTTTAAAAAGAAAACTTAAGATTCTACAGAAAAGAATGATGTTCATATATTAAAAATACATGTCTGTCATATAGTAGGCAAAATCGGGAGTGTAAACAAATTACTAGCTAATTTAATTTTTCCCCCAAACATCAAGGATGAAATTTGCAATTTGGCCAAACTTTAGGGACGATTTTTGCAATTTACTCCTTTATTTGTATCATTCTTAACTTTATCTTTACTTGCAACAATACTCAATTCCATATTCTATTCTTATAATGTTGTATCAAGTATCTTCCTATGCTTATCTAACAATGAAAGTAATGTTTATGTCACAATTCTGTTGAAATATAGTTGTCGTCCTTCACAAAATGCGATTGACATCATGTGATGAAACTAATTAAACATTAAAAGAAATATTGTATAAATATTTTAAACAATTCAATTCAAACATTTAAAAAAAAAAAAAAAAAAAAAAAAAAAAAAAATCATCTGCTGCTCACTGCTTTGAACTCATGACCTACATGTCGTGATGTTATGGTTTTAGGGCTGCAGACCCAAAATTTGAACTCACAACGTCTGCTTTACGAATTTATGTCGTCTATCATTAAGTTATCATTATGCGCGGATGGTGTGTATTTGTCATATAATATTATTCCGAACGTTCTAAATACACAACAAAAGACATAACACGAGGATGGTGTCTATTTGTCATATAAGATTATTCCGAACATTCTAAATACACAACAAACGACATTTTGGGGCAACTTGTTTTTTTCTCAAATAAATGAAGACATCTCCGGATGATAATTTGCTAAGAAAAATGAGATGTTTAGATATGGCTAGAAATGAGATTATATCTCATTATTATGTTTTTCTTTAAAGTTTCTAAACGCGATGGGTTGTGAATCATTTTTTCGAAGCCAAGTAATTTAAGATTGATTTACATGTTACAAACAACATAAATAAAAGTTGCAAAATAGGGTTCCCAATATGCATGATACAGTCTTTAGGGTATGATACAGATTTCTAATGCATGAATTAAGCTCTTCCGAAAGCGCATATGACCGTAAAAAGTACACAAGAACACAATGCCAACTTGAATACAAGTTTGAAGGTACAACTATAAACAGGGACGGAACTAAGACGGGACCAACCTACCGAGGGGGGTTGTGCCCCCCCCCCCCCCCCCCCCCCCCAAAAAAAAAAAAAAAAAAAAAAATACCTTATGTACATTTTATACCCTTATGTATATATTCAAAGTAGTGTATATTGCCCCCCCAAATACAGAGTACTTATTAAGTTGGCGCTTCCGCCAACAACATTCAAGTTCAGTCCCTAACTATAAATTACAATACCAAAATTTTGAACTTAGTGTTCACAGTTACAATTACGAGGTTCACAGATAAAATAAATTTTTAAAAAGAAAACTTAAGATTCTACAGAAAAGAATGATGTTCATATATTAAAAATACATGTCTGTCATATAGTAGACAAAATCAGGAGTGTAAACAAATTACTAGCTAATTTAATTCTTCCCCGTCGAGCCATTTTAATCCTGGCAATAACTTAGCTAAAAAGAGCACAAACCTTTCATCAACAGCAACATTTCCGACAATATCAAGCTGCGTCAAATTTAAACCTCCAAAAATCGAATAAGCATCCCAAAAGTTCACTAGATTGGCATCACCATTAGCGAATTCTTCAAACTTTGCATCATAGTCAAGTGTATGTGACATGGGAGATGAGCACAGATACCGTCTCGTGTCTATAGTGTGTGCACCAATCTCGTTGTAGGAGATATCCAACACTTTCAGTGATGATTTCAAGAATCTCAAAGGGTCCAATGCCATGAAACTGCTGAGTTTATTGTGACTTAGGTTTAAGCATGAGAGGAGCTGCAAAGCCTCCAATCCTGTGAAGGAATCCCACAACGGCAATTTATGTAAATGCAATGCATTGAGAACATAGATATAACATGAAGCATGCTACCAAAACCAGAAAAGTCAAACTTGTGTAATACTAATAGATCAGGTTGACCACAAATTATTCTTTACAAAAATATACTATACAAATAATTAAAACCTTAACTATAAACACAAAATCTTCATTAGTAAACTAATAATCTTGAGTTACTAGATAATACATTTAATGAAGTTTTATGTATTAAAAAAACACTCTGTAAGACTTTCAACCCATTTTGACCCGATACCTTTTTAACAAACTTTTTTTAATTGGCCCGAAAGTAAACAGGTTGAAATCGTCACCTCTAGTAACATTATCTCAAAAGAAACATATTGTGTCATCAGCCAAATACACCAATTTAATTGATAGATGTATATCAGCAGGCATATTAGCTCACAGAGATAAATGTTTTACCTTCAATAGAGTGAAGTTCGTTGTGGCTGAGATCGAGACTCTGCACCCATAATAACCGCTCAAAGGATCCAATTCGTGATAATGATAAATTATTTAATCTTAAACACAAAGAATCAGTGATATTCGAAGAAGTTGACTCTTTATACTGCCAGCAGTACTTCAATAACGACTCCTTGTTAGAAGTCACCTGCAATCAACAGAATTCTGAGCACAAAGATGTAAAAATATACCTATTCTCACAATTAAGCACGAAATATACTCTCTCCCAAAGAAGATAACACGACAACACGTGGATGTGTCCATATGGAAAGCCTTTGTCCAAAATATTCAAATGTATAATAAGTAATAATATTAATTACAAAATTCATATTTTCAATAACAATAGTGTTTTCTGAGTATATGCCATAAAATACCCTATAGGCAACTTTCAACCGGTTTGGCACATTCGACCCATTACCTTTTTAGCTAAACGTTTCGATATTAACCATTTGATCCGTTAGAGATATAACATAACCTGAACCAAACCATTTATTGTACACAAACCAGAACTGCCACCTCTTTATACCTGCTTTAACAAAGCCAAGCTGTACTCATCCTTGTAATATTGGTTATGTGTGGGGTCTAGGTTCAGTAATTCAGTATATAGTTGCAAAACTTCCTCCGCGTTAGCCGTATCTGGAGCACCAGTTGACATCACGGCATCATATGCCGTCAATAATCTCGCAAGTGTGAGCTTCCCAATTTTTTTACTATCAAATAGATAAAATAAATATTTAAAAATAATAAGAGCATTTCATTAGCTTCAGATTAGCAGAAAGGAGGTCAAACATACCTCTCTGCCCATGTCAACATATCTCGGTACTGATCTATTTCAGTAGCTATCATCTCAGTCTTCCATTTTGAGGAGATGGATTGCTCATAATCACTTGTTTTCGACTCAAAATATGATGTAAGCAAGCCTGCCCTGTTTGAATTTGTGTCAACTGTACAGAAATTTTCATCTGCATACGATAACCTCCTTATATTTTGTCCTTCAGCAGGTTGAGGATTTTGGCATACAGAAACAGTAAATCCAAAAGACCAGGGTCGACTACTCGTAACACCACTCAGCGAAATAATACCGCCGGACATTTCCGAGCTAACTTTAACTTGAACGCTTTTGGATGAGTTAACTTCCTCATGAGGAATGCTCATATGTGTCATCCAGGCTTGAGCACATTTAAATTTATTTGTTGAAAGTGGGGTCCAAGTAACATTCTTAAATATGTCATTCTCGGTTTGGACTGTAACTGTATGTGAGCTTACACCTTCAACTGGTTCATCAAAATAGAGAACGACAGGAAAGGTGACTTGATTAATATCAGAACCATGAGGAGGCCATGAAGATACCAAAGTAGGCATGTCGACTTTAACAGTTTGATCAAGAAGCCAGAGATGATAAAACCACCTGCTCTGATCATCTGGGTCAGTAAAAACTGCATTTCGTACAAACTCATACTCCTCTTTTAAGATTATCTCCTTTGGAAAATATCCTTCCACCTCTTTCTCCATTAGATGAGATAAGAGTACACTGCAGAAGTCATCAAATAAGATGATATCGAGTCATTAGATAACATAGAGAATTCACATACCCTATTGACGATAGTCTAATGATCCAACAATAATGTCCCTTAAGAAATCAGCATTTAAGGTGTGACTGTGAGGTATTTACAAAACTCAACGGAGGTCAAGAAATTACACATTTAATGGGTTAACCTGAAACACTTGTGCAGAAACTTTTATTTTTTATAAATAATTAGGGCAGCACATATTATTAAGAAACTAATCGAGCTTAAAAAAGTACGATATGTGAGGTTTTATAAATTTATCAAACCCTTAGGGAGACTTAGAGTCATTTGACATATTCACGCAAAATTTCTGCATTTCACCCAGTTGACCCGTTTGGCGACCAGTCATTAACCATCTCATTTACGAGTAAATGGCTTTGCAACCTCTACCCTCATAATATATAGCCTGTAAAGATGTGAATCGAACTACATGTACTATTCTATCTCTAGGGAGAAATTCAAATGTATGTATGGCCTATGGAATCATCGATCTAGTATTTTTTTAAGACAGTGAAGGGGCACGTTAAAATTTATCATTTTTCCTGGTCAAGCATAAGTCTTGTATTTCACTAACTATATAACGATTTACGAATATCTGGAACCCTAAAATATGAAGCGGTCCCACTAAAATCCCTTGAACCACAGTGTCACACACAAATCAGTGAATGTATGGTAGATGCTAGATGGTCGTACCTACGATTATGCCAAGCCGAATAATTACTGGGATTTGTTTCTATCATATCTGTAGTATATTTTAGCTCCAACTCGTCCGGTATGTTCTTCAATTCTGCTATGGATCTGAAATGTGCATATAAAATAAGTTCCATTTAAACTACACAATCCGCCAATTAAATATATCATCAAATACAGGTCATTACCTTCGGTAATTCCATGCATGAAAATTACGGGTGTCTAGCTGCTGGAATTTATTTAAAAGCCCTATTTCCCGCTCTGTTGATGTATTCCCTTTGCTTACTACCCATTTCCGGTGATGCCAAGCTCCGTAAGATTTAAAGTTCTTCTTTAAAGCAAGCTCTACCTGCACACATAGTCAATATCTTATCACAATCAAGCAAGAACGGTTTTAAAGTATTTCAAACATCAATTAAAACTTCTAGTCCATAACCATTTTTTTATATCTTTCCACAGGCTAGTTTTCATCTATAAAATTTCCAAGTCAAATCTGCCTTAGCTCTTGAATTACAAGTACAAGTAGAATTTTTGTTTAAAACATTTCAAATCAGTCCTACCATTCCATTTAAAAACCCACACTTGTGTTTCGATAATCAGTTTGAGTGAAAAGAACCATGTTCTAATACTATAAATTTTACATCTTTAATAACTTCTATGTCAAATACATACCTAGCTTTTTTACCACCTAGTGTTAACTTAACATAACAGACAGCACAAAAACAACATCAAAATATTAAAAAAAAAAAAAAAAAAAAAAAAAAAAAAAAAAAAAAATGAAGAAGAGGAGCTTCAATTTAACAAAGTTTAAAACTTTACAACAATTTCTATACTAACACTACGCTCTAATCTTATAAATTTAACATCTTTAATATTCACATCAAGCTTTAGGTCAAAAAGACAGAAAGCACGAAACAACACCAAAATCAAAAAAGAAAAAGGGTTAAATGTAACAAAGTTTAAACCTTTACATTAAAACTTCTAGGTTGTGGGTGTTGGGCATTGCTTATTTTTTCTGCTTGACAGCTTATATTTAAGCAGAGAAGCAGTTTTTCTTGAGCTGCTTATTTCATGTTACTTATTTGATAATAAATTGAATTTAGTTTTCACCATCATATTCAACCTAAGGGGTTGTTTGTTTAAGCATATATGCGGGTTTATGAGCTTATTTGATTTCGGCTTATATTTCATAAGCCCTAATTTTTTGGGTTATTTTGAAATTTTGTGAGCTTGTATAAGCTTATTATGATATAACATAACATGCTTATATAAGCCCATAACTCAAAATAAGCCATAAAATTGAGGCTTATGAAACATAAGCCGAAATCAAATAAGCTCGTAAGCCCCCATATAAGCTTAAACAAACACCCCCTAAAATCTTTTTCGTTATAACCCATAAATCTGGCGCTATAAAATCTCGTTGCTATGCACGGGTACTCATAACTTACAACTCTTAATTCTTGATCAATAAGGGCTTGAAGCTTGTCCTGAAAAGCTAACTTCCTATAATTCCAAGCAGTCATAAACTCAGGATTAGCTTCAATCAGCTTCTCATTTACATCCAATGCTTCCTCTGTATATCTACAAAAATAAACTATATTCATTAATAATAACCCATACATAGATCAACAACAACTGATAATGATAGTAAAAAGTTGTTACATTTTGTTGTTGTGATAGTGAAGGAACTGGGATTGGAGTGATTTGATTTTGTTAGCTTTGAGTGATGACGCATTTTCATCGACTGGTGTTGATGATTTGCGAGGTCTTCCGTGCATCTTCTTAGATTGAAATCAACACAAATATGCATAGCAATTAGTAACACACAACAACAAATTTCATAAATGATGCAGCATTTCGTATCAAACACAAACACGAACCAGTAAAAACATGTTTGACTAAAATGAACCACAAACAAAATCCGTTCAAGTTCAAAAACAAAAATGTCAAACATGACAGAAGTTAAACCTCAAACACCATTTTAAGAAATCTGCAATTGAAGGTCCAAAAATCAGATGGGGCGTTTTTTCAACCACGCCCGCGCCCTCTCTTCATTCGAAAAAAAGTAGCCGTTCACTATATATTTAATTGCAACACTATATATTTAATTGCAACAGATTTGAATGAGTTAATGAAGAGGAGTTATACCCGAGAAGATGATGATTTGTTTACTCCGGTGTTACATGTATCAGTCAAAATTAACAAAATTAGAGAAGCACGTGACCTGCACGTGCCATAACCAACCCCAAACTACTTTTCCCGCCCTTTTGATTTGTATAAATTCCTTGTATCTTGTAAAGGCATTCTGATTGTAATCTTTTTCTATTATCTCTTGTAAACAATTCCAATAATCAATAACAAATCATTTTCACTTCCAATTACGAATTGTGTTCTTAATTTTCATAATTCCAATTGTTAGTGAAGCCTATCTCCAATCTATAAATAGATTCAGATAGTTGTATGTTACATTTGGCATCCAGAGCCCAGGTCCTGCTACCTACCACCACCATAACCGTTTTTCTGTTAGAACAATCATCTTTCTGTTACACCACCACTTTACTCCGTTGACTTTTAAGTCAAACCACCGTACAAACATCAATTCCGATCACTCTAGATCACTTGTCTAATCACAAATACGTCATTGTTTTCGTTCCGTTTCCATTTCACCAAATACGTTAGTTAGGACTGTACGGTGGAATTAGTTAGTTAGCTACTCTGTGTGGTGTTAACAGACGTTCTTGAAAACAGATTTTTTACAAGTTTTAACAATGGTGGGTACAAGAAGTACTGATACTAGTGATGATGCTATGAAACTGTGGGTAACTGAGCAGTTAAACAATGTTATCACTAGTTTCAATGAAAGATTGGATACAATGGTGAACCAGTTTCAACAATCAAGAACAGGAACAGGGGAAGGTTCTAGTAGATTTAGTAGAATGGGCAAGTTAGAGTTTCCCAAGTTCTATGGTGATGATGTTCAAGGCTGGTTGTTCAGAGTTAAACAGTTCTTTGATGTTGATAATGTGCATGCAGAAGATAAGGTCAAGATTGTGTCCATCCACTTGTATGATAAGGCATTGGCCTGGCATTTGCAGTTTGTCAAGATTCATGGAAATAATGTGGGTTGGAATGTGTATGAGGAAGCCATTTTGAAAAGATTTGGTCCCTTGAATGAAGATCCAATGGCTGAATTGAAACAACTCACGTATGAATCCAACATGAGTGATTATCAAAACAAGTTTGAAAAGTTAATCACACAAGTGGATATTACTGAATCTCAGTCTGTTAGTATGTTTCTTGCTGGATTGCCTGCTAATATTGAGTTGAATGTTAGAATGTTTAGGCCTAAAACACTTGTAGATGCTTTTAGTTTGGCTAATTTGCAAGAGGCTGTTAGAAAGCAAAGAAGTACCCCACTTTTGCCTACACCTAGAAACAATACTAATTGGCAAGCAAACAGAAATGTAGTAACTCCTAATAGGGCCACTACTACTCTAGCTTTGCCTACACCAAATACTCAGTATGTCACCAAAGTGCCAACAAATGTGTCAAATCCACCTAGAAAACAGTTAAGTCAAAAGGAGTTGGCTGAAAAAAGAGCTAAGAACCAATGCTTTTATTGTGATAAAAAATATGTGCCTGGCCACAAATGTGAAGGGCAGATGTTTACTTTGGAAGTGGTTGGAATGGGAGATGAAGATGAGGGGTGTTTGGAAGAAGACGAAAATACTAGTACGGAGGAGTTTGTGTTGCCAGAAGAGGTCCAACAGTATACCCCACATATTTCACTTAATGCTTAAATTTTGTTAATGACAATTACAAAGTTTATCTTTAAGCAAAGCATAAATATAAGATTAAGTCCTTTACATTTATAGCAACAAGTCTTTTAAAACATATTTACACATTACATGATCACTAGGAATCACATTGCATATATACATTTTACATTTACATGTTTTACTTTTATTTCTTAAATTAAAAATATTAAACATGACATCATGACATACCTCATTTTGATATCTTTAGGATATCTTGAGGATTTAGGTGATATCTTGTATAGATCTTCAAGCTAAAGAGTTGACCTTGGAAGATATGGAAAGATTGTGCAAGATATGAAAAGATATGAGAATATCTTATCTGTACTGGTCCCGCGGAACCAAACCAGTACAAAGGCGGATCCAATTTTTGGGATCCGCCAAATCCGTGCCCTGTTGATCAGCTTTGCCTATAAATAGCAGGTTGATCATTCAAGCACATCCATCACTCATATAGCCTAAATTAGATATTCATTCATTTGTACATTACTAACCCACATCATTCTTTCATTTCATTGATCTCACTTTTGTAGCAAAGAAGATCGAGCATACAAGCTTCAACATACATACTGTTGCAAGTTTAACTAAGTTAGATACTGTGTGATTTGTTAGTGTTCACACATCATTGTTTATACATTTCATTCAGTAGTGTTTGGTTAGTGTTTTAGTCCTCAAAACACATAGTGTCGGGAGTGGTTGTACCCTTGTTAAAGAACCAACGGGAGTGGTTGTACCCTTGTTAAAGAACCAACGGGAGTGGTTGTACCCTTGTAAAGAACCCGGTGTTTAGCTTAGTACCGGATAAAGTGTAAGCGACGTGTATAAAGGTTTTCTCCGCCGAGAAGGG
This sequence comes from Artemisia tridentata subsp. tridentata, assembly GCA_021014915.2. Lineage (NCBI taxonomy): Eukaryota > Viridiplantae > Streptophyta > Magnoliopsida > Asterales > Asteraceae > Artemisia > Artemisia tridentata. The sequence continues at coordinate 524,338,609 of CP139509.1, read as the reverse complement.
AGTTTGTTTCTTAGTGAAGAAAAACTCTCGAGTTAGAGGCTCGAGGAGTGGAGTAGGGCAAGGAAGAGAGTCCTTGTAGCCGAACCACTATAAATCTCCGAGTTGTGGTTTGATTGTTCTTATCCTTACTTACTTTACTTATATTGTTTGTTTGTGAGTATTTACTTTGAAATCACGTTAAGTCACAAAGCGAATTAATTTTAAAACGGTAAAAACTATTCAACCCCCCTTCTAGTTTTCCACAATTGGCATCAGAGCTACGTTACTCAAGATTTTCAAAATATATTGTATTTTAAAAACTTGAAACGATCAATGGATTTTGAAAACTTTAAAGAAGGGCAATCTATGCAAAGACCACCACTATTTGAACCAAATTGTTTCATATACTGTAAAAACCACTTTGAGACGTATGTGAAGTCAAAGGACATAGATCTATGATATATTATAGTAGAAGGTGATTATAAACCTATATCAAATGTATTAGGTGGTCGGGATGAAGGTACTTCTCTTACTCGTCACAGTGATGAGCAAAAGAAGTTAATTGCCAAAAATAATGAAGCCAAAATAATGCTTTATAATGCCTTACCTAAGAAAGAATATGAAAGAGTTTTTATGTGTAAAACGGCTAAGGATATTTGGCAATCATTGATTATCTCTCATCAAGGGAACTCACAAGTCAAAGATAACAAAATTGATCTTCTTGTTCAACAATATGAACAATTTGTTATCTCTGAAGATGAGACCATTGATAGTGCTTTTGCTAGCTTTAATACTATAATTACTTCTCTTAAAGCACTTGATGAATCTTTTTCTAGCAAGAACTTTGTCAGGAAATTTCTTAGAGCACTTCATCCGAAGTGGAGAGCAAAGGTGACGGCTATTGAAGAATCCAAGGATCTCTCAAGCATGACACTTGACGAGCTCATCGGAAATCTCAAAGTTCACGAAATGGTAATGGAAAAAGACTCAGAAATAGTTAAAGGCAAAAAGGAGAAGATGAAGTCCATTGCCTTAAAAGCTAAAGTAGAATCAAGTGATGAAGAGTCTAGTTCGGATAGAATATGTGATGTTGTGTCAATTATTTAATTGGTCTATTTTAATTGTTGCTTTCGTTTTCCTTATATGTCACGTGCTAGAATAAAGGAGATTGATTGGGATGCCCAACGTTTCCATGTTTTCATCATTTTTAGGAAGTAGTGGTTTATGTATTTGTTCTCTTTTAAAAGGGACAAGCCTTATGTTTATGATATGCAGAAAATAATTACTCCAAAATATCTCTCAATTCTATCTTGCTTCTTTCTCATTTTGTCATCACGATCGACCTACATCATCGGCTTTTCTTTATTCATTGTTCACAAAGTCACTTATTTTCCATGCTTATATTGACTTATTTAAGTGCTTCAGTAAAATGTTTACATGTTTTCAAATTTTATAATTATTAGGAAACATTAGAAGCATGTCTAGAAAGGATAAACGATATAATACCCAAAATCAGAGATTCTTATGATGGTGTGATCAAGAACTATAGTGACGTTGAGCTTGCCAGGATGATGGTTATGGATGGTTGTTTCATACTTGAATTCTGTTTCAAGCATGTAAAAGAAGATGAGTATTTGCCAGGATGATGCAAACCCGTCGTATTGCCATGGATCTAATATTGCTAGAAAACCAAGTCCCTTTCTTAGTTCTTCAAGCTTTGTTTGACTGCTTGGCACCCCACATGGTTACGAGGGAAGGGCCTGTCACTCTTAGCCAAATTCTCGATGCATATTTGGCACCCTACGTTAATAAGCTCTTCCGTTCTCGGTTGCCTGAAAAAATTTCAACCACAGATGTTGACTCAAATTCAACTCATGATCATCTTCTTGGCTATCTGCACAAACGCTTCAGGCTTGTAGCTGCAAAGTCATCGAAGCCTAAACACGCTGAGGCATCAAAGCTTGCAGATGAAGAGCAAGCTGACAAGGACGGAACCAGGGTGGGTGCCAGTGGGTCCGAGGACACCCATGGAATTTTGTGGTGTTGTGTTAATTTTTGTAAAAAAACTCGATTTTTCCAAAATGCACCCGGTCTAAAATGCTTCAATGATCATTCCAAGTCATCGAAGCCTACTGACGCTGAGGAAGATGAAGAGAATACGGGATGCATCATTCCACTCGATAGTCGAACTGGATAGATCTAGGATGAACTTTAAGCCTCACCAAGAGGATGAACGGTCAATGACCATTAAATTCCAATCACCTCGTTTTTCATGTTTACCCTTGTTTTGGGGTAAGCCTACTCTTTTAATGCCAACCCTGGTTATTGGTGATTTCACTGAGCTAATTTTAAGGAACTTTATTGCTTACGAGAAATCGTTCCTTACAGATCATTATTACTCTACATCATATGCAAATGCCATGGATATGCTTATTGATACTCAAGAGGAAATCACTACCCACAAAAGGTGGCAATGAGTACTTTATCACGTTTATTGATGATTGTACAAAGTATTGCTACGTTTACTTGTTAAAAAGTAAAGATGAAGCTATAGACAAGTTTGTTCTATACAAAAATGAAGTTGCGAATCAACTTAATAAGAAAATCAAGGTTGTACGAAGTGATAGAGGAGGTGAATATGTGTCTCCATTTGCTGATTTATGTGCTAAACATGGAATTAGACACGAATTCACTGCTCCTTATTCACCTCAGCAAAACGGTATTGCCGAAAGGAAGAACCGTACTTTGAAGGAAATGGTTAATGTCATGTTGATAAGTTCTGGTTTAAGCCAGGACATGTGGGGGGAAGCCATTCTAACGGCTACTTATCTTTTAAACAAGATGCCTCGTAAGGAAAAAGAAGAGACCCCTTATGAACTATGGATGGGAAGAAAACCATCATATCAATACTTACGAGTGTGGGGGTGTCTAGCAAAGGTAGCTATACCGACACCCAAGGCCCAAAAGATTGGACCTAAATCTGTGAATTGTATATTCATTGGATATGCTAGGAATAGCAGTGCTTATCGTTTCATTGTACATGATTCGAAGAATCCGAATATACAAAAGGGTACACTAATGGAATCAAGGAATGCTTCCTTCTTTGAAAATATATTTCCTTGCTTAACGAAGGAAACTGGAAGTTCATCTAAAATAGATGACGAAGTTGTCCAAGATAAGAGACAAAGAGATGATAATGATCTCCAAGATGAGAGACAAGATCAAATCGAGGAAGAAGAGGTTGAACCTAGAAGAAGCAAAAGGGCAAGAACCGAGAAATCGTTTGGACCCGATTTTGTTTCTTTTATGGTAGAAAATGAACCTACCTCTTATCGAGAAGCGGTAACTTCCTCAGAAGGGCCTCAATGGAAAGAAGCCATTAAAAGTGAAATAGATTCTATTTTACAAAATCATACTTGGGAGCTAGTGGATTTACCTCCTGGTTGTAAACCACTAGGATATAAATGGATCTTCAAGAAGATGAAAGCCGATGGCACCATTGACAAGTACAAAGCAAGATTGGTAATTAAAGGATTTAGACAACAAGAAGGCCTAGATTATTTTGATACATATTCGCCTGTTACGCGAATAACCTCGATCAGGATGATACTTGCTATTGCCGCTTTAAGAAATTTGGAAGTTCACCAAATGGATGTGAAAACGGCTTTTCTAAACGGGGATTTAGAAGAAGAAATCTACATGAACCAACCTGAGGGTTTCATAGCTCCTGGACAAGAGAACAAAGTTTGTAGGCTTGTTAAGTCATTATATGGCTTAAAGCAAGCTCCCAAACAATGGCATCAAAAATTTGACCACGCCATGCTAGAGAGTGGATTCAAAATTAATGAATGCGACAAGTGTGTTTATGTAAAGGACACAAGTAGTGGATATGTAATCTTGTGTTTATATGTTGATGATATGCTTATCATTGGCAGTAACGACAAGATGATCAAATCTACTAAAGACATGTTGAAATCAAAGTTTGACATGAAGGATATGGGTTTGGCTGATGTGATCCTTGGAATAAAGATCATACGGACTAAAAATGGACTTGTGTTAAGTCAAGCGCATTACGTGGACAAAATTCTTAATACTCACAATGCGGGGGATTCCGGCCTAGCTAGAACTCCAATTGACACCAGTAAGCATCTATCTAAAAATAGAGGCATAGGTGTTGCCCAATTAGAGTATTCAAGAATTATTGGCATGTTAATGTACTTGATGACAAGTACCCGACCTGACTTAGCATATGCAGTTAGCAGGCTAAGTAGGTATACTAGTAATCCAAGTTATGCACATTGGGGAGCTATGACTAGGGTACTTCATTATTTGAGATACAGTCGCGATTATGGACTGCATTATGAAAGATATCCAGCTGTTATAGAAGGATACAGTGATGCAAATTGGATATCTGACATAAAGGATTCTAGATCGACTAGTGGATACGTGTTTACACTAGGAGGGGCAGCTATATCTTGGAAGTCTTCCAAGCAAACTGTTATAGCTAAGTCCACGATGGAATCAGAATTTATCGCGTTAGATAAATGCGGACAAGAGGCGGAATGGCTACGTCAATTCGTAGAGGACATACCAAGGTGGCCTAAACCGGTAACGGCCATTAGTATACATTGTGATAGTCAATCGGCAATTGGCAGAGCTCATAGCATAATGTATAATGGAAAGTCCAGACATATCCGTCGTCGACATAATTCGATACGACAACTACTCTCAACAGGAGTTATCTCAATTGACTATGTGAAGTCAACAGTGTTGTAAAAATCGTACTTATAGGCCTTAAAATCGGTGATTAATCGCTTATAGGGCCTTGACCTTAATGAAAAGTTTGTTATAGGCTCAATTAATCGCCTGGTCAAACATCGGTCAAAAATCGGTACTTTTCGGTCAAAAATCGGTACTTTTCGGTCAAAATCGGGACTTTTCGGTCAACCTAAAAGTTGACTTTTTTTTTTTTGGCTAAAAGGCGGGCCTTTTTTTTTTTTACTAAAAAGGCTGAGCGGGAATACAGAATACTTTTACTAAACCTCTAAACATAATTTTTAGGTCAAACTCATCTCTCTCACCAATCCACCGGCGACTCCACCTCCGCCGGCCATTCCACCTCCGCCGGCCATTCCACCTCCGGCGACTACACAGCCGGCCATTCCACTGCTCCGGTATGTTTCTTCTTTCTTTTTTCTTCCGATTTAATTACTCTTTAAGTCTTTAATTAAATTTTTCCTTTTTTTTTCTGATATTATAATTTTATCATGCAATTAGTTGTAATTTACTAATTTATGAGTTTATATTTTGTCCTTTTTATCAGTTTAAATGTTTAATTACTAATTTTTTTTTTTTTTAAGTCAACTATTATACCGAATTAGTAATTACTTATACTACTAAATGATTTGATATTTCTAATTAGTTAATTAGTTTATATTTCTAAGTTTAGTTTATATTTTTGATAATTTATCAGTTTATATGTATGATAATCTATCAGTTTATAAAGTGATAATTTCTCATTTTCCCAGTTGATCAGTTTAAAACACGAAGATGGCATCTGGTTCTGGGGGTTCACCATCCATTGACTCAATGGCTTGCAGAACTAAAAGAAAATCTAATGATGTTGGTTGAGAGTATTGTGTTTGTCTGGATCCAAAAAACTATCAGCTAGTCAAATGCACGTTGTGTGGAAAAGTGATGACTGGGGGGGGGGGTTACAAGATTGAAACAACATATTGCACAAATTACAGGACAAGTAACGTCATGTCCGAAGGCTACCAAAGATGACCAGTTGAAATGTCGGGATGCTATCAACGCAGGGAAGAACAAAAAGAAGGATAAAAAGGAACATGATCAGGCCATAAGATCGGAGGCGAGATTTGAAAGTAATGTAAGTACAATTAATGAAGATGATGAACTACATGATTCGTTGGGAAGCAGGAAGGAACCAAATGTTGTTGGCCCCATGGATAACTTTGCAAATACAATAAACCCCGAGGAGTCTATAAAGAAGGGAAAGGGTAAAAATGTTGACCTTAACAATATTGTTTTGAAAGATAGAATATGGAAAGTGAAGAAATTAATTAGTTGGTGGGCATATGAGGCCGCAATTCCTTTTAATGCCTTTGAAAGAGATAGCTTCAAAATGATGGGGGAAGCGATTGGCCAATTTGGAACCGGGCTTCCAACGCCTACTAGGTATGAGTTGAGCACGACACTTTTAAAGGAAGAAGTTGAAAGAACCAAAAACTTGTTGAAAAGAAACGAAGATGAATGGAAATCAAGTGGATGCTCGATTATGACGGATGCTTGGAGCGATAGAAAAAGGAGGAGCATTATGAATTTATGTGTAAATTCAAGATTGGGTACTGTTTTTTTATCTTCAAAAGAATGTTCAAACGAGGCGCATACAAGTGAGCACATATATGCATATGTGGAAGAGTGCATTAAAGAAGTTGGTGCCGAACATGTTGTTCAAATTGTGACAGATAATGCTTCTAATAACATGGGAGCGGCAAAGTTGCTTAAAGAGGCAAGACCTAAGATTTTTTGGACATCATGTGCGACGCATACCATTAACCTTATACTTGAAGGTATCGATATTTCTTTTATGCTTTGATGCTTTCTGTCATTAATCATTAATTCATTATGATGTTTTATGCTTTCTGTCATCAGAATATAAATTGATGTTTGATGCTTTCTTTCTTTTATGAATTTCAAGGTATTGGTGGACTTTCAAGGTATAAGAAAACACTAGATCAAGCAAAGAAGCTAACCATCTTCATTTATTCTCACCACAAAACGTTGGCTATGATGAGAAATTTCACCAAGAAAAGGGATATTATCCGACCGGGTGTCACGAGATTCGCTTCCGCATTTCTAACTTTACAAAGTTTGTTTGAAAAAAAGGACGAGTTAAGAAGTATGTTTACTAGCACCGAATGGGAACAGTGTAGATTTTTCAATACCGTTAAAGGGAAAGCCGCATATGCAACGGTGCTAAGTCCCCCATTTTGGGCCGGTGTGACATTATGTTTGAAGGTGTTTACCCCTTTGGTGAGAGTCCTTCGAATGGTTGATGCGGATTGGAAGCCGTCAATGGGTTTTGTTTATGGGGAGTTGATGAAAGCAAAGGAAGAAATCAAAGGGGTCTTGGGTGGTAGCCAAAAAGCGTACGAGTCTATCATACAAATCATAGAGAGGAAGATGAAAGATAGGCTAGATTCGCCTTTGCATATGACGGCTTATCTTTTGAATCCTTATTATTTCTATAAGGATCCGCAAATCCAACACGATCCCGATGTATCAGATGCGGTTCTTGATTTTTTTGACAAGATATTTACCGGAGATTTTGATATGCAAATGGAAGTGGTAAATTCTGAGTTGCCAAAGTACAAGACAAAAATGGGTAGATTTGGTACGGACATCGCAGTTACCTCATGTCAAGTAAATAATGAACGCTATGATCCGGGTAATGACAATTTACTATAAGTTATTTATTTCTTTTATGAACTTTCATATTCATTTTTTTAATACTTTGTTTAATGTTTCAAATTTGTAGCACATTGGTGGGGAAATTTTGGTGGTGCAACTCCTAACTTGAAAAAGATTGCAATGAGGATTCTTGCGTTAACTAGTAGTTCATCGGGGTGTGAAAGGAATTGGAGCACTTTCGAAGGGGTTAGTATACTTTATTTAATTCATAATTATATATCATTATATTGTGTGGTTTTATACTTTTATAAGACTTTGTTTCTACTAACTTTGTAGATACACACCAAGAAAAGAAATAGATTGGAGGCGAGTAAATTGAACAATCTTGTTTATTGTCAATTCAACTCTAATTTGATGGAAAAAAATAATAGGAGAAAAGATAGGAATATTGAAGTGCTATTATCAAACGATGCGAACATGGCTCAAGAATGGGTTGCTGAATGTGATGAAGATGGAAATGAAGAAGGTGAGGCTCATTGGGAAGCCATTGGTGAAGCTATAGGAGCTGATGAATTTATACAACCCCGACAAAGCTCTAGAACAACCGCACCTAAAGCTGCGCCTAAAGCCACTCAAAGAGAACTTTTTGATGAAGATTTTGAATCCGAGAGCGAGGAGATAGTATATGAAGAAGGTGAATACGACTCAGATGGAGTTCAAATCAGAGAAAGTTGCGGAGATTAGTAGAAGACGATATCGACTTTTAAGCATCAAGCATGTTAAACTTTCTGTTTTGAATGTTAAACTTTCTGTTTTGAAGCATCAAGTATGCTAAACTTATGATTTTTGTATTTAGCATGTTAAACAGTTAAAATTTCTGTTTTGAGGTTCAATGATAAACTTGTTTTTACAGGTTCAATACTAGTGCATATTGCTGTGTTTTTTGTTTTTAGTTTTTACAGGTTCTGAGGTTCTGCACTTCTGCTTTTACAGGTTCAATACTATACTCTTCTGCTTTTGCTAAACTTGTTTTTAGTTTTCACAGGTTCAATGCTAAACTTGTTTTTACAGATTCAATACTCTTCGCCTCTTCTGCAGTTCTGCACTTCTACTTTCTGTAAAAACAAATCAGAAAACATGTCAAAGTTTTGCTTTGTTTCATACTTTCACAGTTAGTAACTTCTCTTCACTCTTCTTTAAATGAATATATGTTAATATTATTTTTCTTGTAAGTTTGTGAATGAATATATGTTATTAATATTATTTTTTAAATAATTTATTTTAATATTTATAGTCTCCGATTAATCACCGATTAATCGCCGATAAGTCCGATTAATCGCTTATAGGGGGTCGACCGATAACATACCGATAACAGATTTTTACAACCTTGGAAGTCAAAGGATAACATCGCGGATCCACTTACGAAAGGCTTAAGCAGAGAGTTAGTTAGTAAGTCGTCTAAAGGAATGGGACTAAAGCCCTTGAAGGAATGAGTTTCTATGAAGGAAAACCTAACCCAGTTGACTGGAGATCCCAAGATCTGGTTCAGTAGGACAACCTAATCATAGAAATGTGGGGGAAGTCACGTTAATATGGGGGAGTTACGAAATATTGTAACTTCCTAGTCCATTCCTATAACAAATGTGACTTGTTGAGAGGTTAAACATATGGCTCTTATGATTCAGGATGAAATCATAAAGCATAATGATTCAAGATGAAATCACAAAACATATGTTTTTAATGATTCAAGATGAAATCACCTATGTGAGAGAGAAGTGGGGTCGCTTCGAAAGGAATTGTGGGGGGCGCAATTCCTAAGAGCTCTTGCAGAACCAGGCTAGTGTTCATGACCATAACGAACACGACTATGAGGACTTGACAATGTCAGGGAGAGTCTTGTGTGAAGTGTAATGTCGTCTACGTAAACAGATGCTGAGTTCAAGGACATCGCGTCTACTCAGATCTAGGAGACTAAGTGCATCTCACAAGGGAAGGTTCAAAGGGTCACACCTACCTATCCTATGCAGGACTTAACCGCAGAAATTTCGCTGAAACATGTGTGTGTTTTCGACCGATCTCCATTCATGTGGGGGATTGTTGGAAAATTAGATTTTGCAAAATGATTTTGCATATTTTGGACACTATTTTAATATATGTATATGTTATATATACTTATATTTCTTGGTAGCTTTGCGTTCTCCGTGACGAGAGCTTCGCAACGAGCTAAAATGTATCAAAATTGGAGTTGATATAAATGAGATATCGTGTCTCAAAGTGAGGCACTTGGAACACAAAAATATGAAAAATAAAAGTATCCCACATCACCTAGAAACATGTTGTTGTGATAGTGAAGGAACTGGGATTGGAGTGATTTGATTTTGTTGGCTTTGACTGATGACGCATTTTCGTCGACTGGTGTTGATGATGATTTGCGAGGTCTTCCGTGCATCTTCTTCTTAGATTGATTGATCTTTCTTTGTTTTTGTTGAGAATGAATCAGTGTATGTGTTTTTTATTTGACTTTATATGTACTATGTTGTTTGGGATTTGGATTTACCTTAATCAACTACATTTACTTATAACTTAACTATTAAGGTAAAAACAATGATAAGTTTTCTTGTTAAGGTAAAAAAAATTATACTTAGGGTGTGTTTGTTTACTAGCAACATTTTGTTTTTTAGTAAGAAGTGGGGGACTTGTCTTACTGCTACTTACTCGATAAGAGATTGAAGACTCGTGTTAATATAATATATTTGATGGTTTATTAATTATATTATATGTATGATAAAAAGTCTTGTTTTATATTTAGATAAATTAAACAAATTGCATAAACGAGCATTCGGACAATTATTAAAAAACAAACAACATTATTTCGTTCAGACTTTCTAGCAACCTGAAACAGGTTTGTTGCTCTTTCCAGTACCATTGCTCGACCTTCTTTGTAAGCTGATTGAGCTGACTTTTGACTATAATTTTTTTTGATTTATAGGCTACGACCCCAGAGTACAAGGCATACCAAGAACAAGTGCTTACCAATTGCAAGAAATTTTCTCAGGTTCACTGAATATATTTATTTTCACTCATTTGTGCATTTGTGACCATTTGTTTTTGTTTATCACTAAAATTTCATTATCTAAACTTGGATTTGTTTTTCTAAGTTGGTTTGATCTAATTTAGGCTTAATTCGTATTCGTTTACACCTTTTTCATTCATCGTATGTTCTTCAATTCAAAGATCCTAATTTTCAATTCTCCTTGCATTAGTTAAAGCGATACACAACCATAAGTGTTAGAATTATATTCTGCACTAAGAAAAGCTGATGTGCTTATCAATCCATCAGTCTGAATTACTTCATATGAAAGACAACTGAAGATAGGACCCGGAAAATAAAAATAGAAATTGTTAAATGCAGAAATTAGTATAAGCGAACTAAATTCTACGCGTATCATGTTTGTTGGTTTTGCAGAGTTTGATAGAGAGGGGGTATAATCTTGTATCCGGTGGAACTGATAACCATTTGGTGTTGGTAAATTTAAGAGACAAGGTACTATAACATTGAATTTCTAATATCAGCTCATCTCCAATATTTGAATATATCTGGGTCAATTTGGACTATTTAGACATTCTTTGAAGTTACCTAGTGTGATGATATTGGTTCTGATTACAGGGTATTGACGGATCAAGAGTTGAAAAGGTTTTGGAGTCGGTGCATATTGCTGCTAACAAGAACACCGTTCCTGGTGATGTGTCTGCCATGGTACCTGGTGGCATCCGTATGGGTAAGTTCATCATCTCTAAAACCTGCATTCATAAAAGAACCTACAATTTTTTAAGTTCTACATTTTGATCTTTTATAAATGAAATATTTTTTGTTCCTATGGTTTAGGTACTCCTGCTTTAACATCAAGGGGATTTCTAGAGGAAGATTTTGTCAAAGTTGCCGAGTTATTTGATGCTTCAGTCAAGTTGGCCTTGAAAATTAAGGCTGCTTCAGCAGGTTAGAGCTCTTATAATCTTAACAAAAGATAACTAATTTCCCTATAACGTCAATTGACTTTTGTTTTACTTTAAAATTATACACATTTTTTGAATGTAGTCAGTAACAAATGAAATTATTTGGGGGTGTGTTATTATTGGAAAAAATCTGGTAGGTTGACCTCAAAAGTCAACGAAATCAACTCCTGTGCTGTATGGAGTGTATGCTAAAGCAGATTTTTGTCCGTTGTTAATGAAAAAATGAATTACTTGGACTTTTGAAGACGAACATGCTAGTATTCAACTTAAAACTTGTAGCATGTCATGAAATGTTAGAGAAAAAATGTTTACTTAATTGAAATCCGTTGCAAATGCATAACAATGGTAGGTTTGACATCAAAAGTCAACAAACAGCTTCTGAACTTGTGCTAATGAATCTCATTGTTCTGTAAATAAACTTGATATCAGGAACCAAGTTGAAGGACTTTGTTGCATCTATGAACGGAGACGAGAAGTTCCAATCTGAAATTGCAAAGATTCGGGGTGAGGTTGAGGAGTATGCTAAACAATTCCCAACAATCGGGTTTGAGAAGGAAACAATGAAGTACAAAAACTGAAGATGATTATTGCTTCACATAGAAGTTCAAACATAGTAACAATCGTCGTGTCTATGGTTCCAGCTTTTGCTGATTGTCGGTTTGTGTAAGATGGATGTTGTTAATGGTTTTTTGTTCCGATAAGCAATATAAGTCGTTTGTTGTTGCGGTGTTTTTTGTCTAACAGTTGTAAAAGTTATTATTTTCGATAATCACACGTACAGTAATAAATGCAAGCAATAGAAAATTGAAATTTGGCGACCTCTATAGTTATGTTTTCTTATCATATCTTTTTAGTTTTGTGGTACATTCGAAGATGGGTGACACCAATGACCAATGTATCATATCAATTGCATACGGCGTATAGAAACATTATCTATACGGTGTATAGAAGTTCTGTTCGAAAGAGCAACTTTTTATTTTTCTTTTCTTTTTAGTTGGGCTAATTATTCGAAAGCCGGTTCTACACAAGCCTCGACCAAGCAACACCACGTGGCAACGATGGTGATGCCACAAAACTGCTATATCCCTTCGAATACCTTAACTCAGTCAACCTTACAGGATTACCGCCACATAGGCTCGAATTGAAAGTAGGCGTGCCCATTATGTTACTTCGCAACCTGAACCTAACCGGTGGACTCTGTAATCTGATTTATTAATAAAAAGTGTACACCGTTTCCCACAAAATCAAGCAAAATTCAATCAAACGCTACAAAATCAAGCTAAATAAAGCTATTATAAACGCATACACAAAACAAAACCTAATAACAGCTTAATCTACCATAACAAAACTAATCGTTTCAAAACTAAGCAGATTAATCTACAAAACGATCATTATGACAAAATTTAGCTTAAAAACAGACTTATATAACAGATTAAACAATAAATAAGCCTTAAAACAGATCAATATAGCATCAAAACAAACAGATCTAAGCAGTCATGCATACATAAGCTTTGATTTAGTATATAAAAGATGAAGAAGAAGGCTAACTGACCTTAGAGAATTAACGGCAAATTAAAAGAGAGATGTGAAGGAAAATGAAGAATAGGGAAGTGACTGTGATCTTTGTTTGTTTTTGTTGAGAATGAATCTGTTTGTGTGTTTTTTATTTGACTTTATATGTAGTATGTTGATTGGGATTTGGATTTACCTTAATCAAGTACATTTACTTATAACTTAACTATTAAGGTAAAAACACTAATAATTTTTCTTGTTAAGGTAAAAAAATATAATTAGGGCCTGCTTGGTTCAAATTAGGGGATGCAAAGGGAAAGGGAATGCAAAAGAATGGGTGATGGTGCGTAATCAATTACTTGCCCCCCAATTTACTCTATAATGGTCCATTACCCATTACTGAGTAATCATTATATTATTTAGGTTGAACCAAGCATCATATTACCTTTGCGATTACCCACCCCTTAACCCCAACCAAGCACCCCCTTAGTTGTTTTGGGCTCCAAGATCTAATACCTATGCGTGCCAACAACAAACACGGACTAGTACCAACAATTATCCAACAAGCATGAGAAAAAAAATCAAAATCATGGGTCGGATACCACGTAGAAGCTAAACATACAATGCAAAGTATTGTTAAATTGATGAGTAAACTAAGAAAATACATTACAAGACAATCAGAGAGTAAAACCCTGAAGGCTAAATGGGGGCCGTGGGCCTTTTATGGGCTAATATGTTAACATCTAAAACACACTTCAAATCCAGCATCTACTGAAACATCTTGAAAATGATCGATGTGCATCCACTTGAATTCCTGGGTGATGTGGTATGGCTTATTTATCCATCTGATACAGCAAAAGAGAAAAAAAGTACATAAAGAGGTTACAGAAACAGCACTTGGATTCGATAAAGATAAAATAATTTATTATTTCACATGCATCTAGTTATAGATAGTTCAATTTTAGATTATAAGTGATCTCTAACGGGTCAAATGGGCAAAGCTCAAGAAAACGAACATGTCAAGTCACCTCAAAAGCATTCATATTTATAAAAGTTTCAAAATTTCTTTATAAAATATTGATAGTATTATTGTAATACTATAGTACAGTAGCTTTTTTTATTCATATTTACCATGAGCTTGAATGCTGTATGCCGCCAATACCACCAAAAGCAGTACAAAACTCCGAACCACCAATACCACCAAAAGCAATACAAAACTCTGAACCCAACCAAGAGCTTGAGTGATGACGTTGTCAGGTTCCAACAGCTTGGTAAGTGCTTCTATATCAAACGTGTCTAATATCCGATTAGAGCGATTGTAAATGAGCTTGAAGGGTTCAAATCCGATTGTAACGTCTATCTCATCACCATCATCAGTATATACGATTCCAGTGTAGATTATGAGTCCATTGTTTGGAACACTAATGTATTGCTCAAGTATCTGTTGGGCAGATGTTATGGCTTCTATAGCATCCTCATATATAATATCATCTTCCCAATCTTCAAGCTTCGTGATGACGTGAGGGATTTCATCATCTGGTGATATGACAAGTGTGAACAAGCAATGGACGGCTCCAAGATCTAATACCGATGCGTACCAACAACAAAAACGGACTAATACCAACAATTATCCAACAAGCATGAAAAAAAAAATCAAAATCATGGGTCGGATACCACGTAGAAGCTAAACATACAATGCAAAGTATTATTAAATTGATGAGTAAACTAAGAAAATACAACGCGAGTATTTACAAGACGAACAGAGAGTAAAACCCTAAAGGCTAAATGGGCCGTGGACCTTTTATGGGCTAATATGTTAACATCTAAAACACACTTCAAATCCAGCATCTACTGAAACATCTTGAAAATGATCCATGCGCATCCACTTGAATTCCTGGGTGATATGGTATGGCTTATTTATCCATCTGATACAGCAAAAGAGAAAGAAAAAAAAAGTACATAAAGAGGTTACAGAAACAGCACTTGGATTCGATAAAGATAAAATAATTTATTATTTCACATGCATGTAGTTATAGATAGTTCAATTTTAGATTAAATTTACCATGAGCTTGAATGTTGACCTGGTCACCAAGTATGCCACCAATCCCACCAAAAGCAATACAAAACTCCGAACCCAAATGTTGACGTTGTCACGAAGTATGCCACCAATCCCACCAAGTTACGAAACTCTGAACCCTCTCGGGTAGTGTCACTGACAAACACAAGTCTGTATCCAAATAACCTGTCCTGATGAACCTGAGCCAACCAATCAAGCAATGGAGTCTTCCCCAGAATTTTCAGCTCAGGAGTCTTCTCCAGAATTTGTAGCTCATCATTCTCCTGCTCCTTGTTCAAATGCTTGGTAAAAACTTCACCAGTTCTGGTATTTTCAAGCCTATAACAGTTTATATCCAGATTTTCGCATGCAAATGCTCATATTTAACAAACTAGCTATATGTCGAAGCTGCAAAAAAGAAGTATTTGGAATCTCATTATTATCAATCCGAAATCAACACAAATATGCATAGCAATTAGTAACGCACAACAACAAATTTCATAAATGATGCAGCATTTCGTATCAAACACAAACACGAAACAGTAAAAACATGTTTGACTAAAATGAACCACAAACAAAATCCGTTCAAGTTCAAAAACAAAAATGTCAAACATGACAGAAGTTAAACCTCAAACACCATTTTAAGAACATGACATTAAAAGATTCCAAAGGCTCATATTTAACAAACTAGCTATATGTCGAAGCTGCAAAAAAGAAGTATTTGGAATCTCATTATTATCAATCCGAAATCAACACAAATATGCATAGCAATTAGTAGCAATTAGTAACACACAACAACAAATTTCATAAATGATGCAGCATTTCGTATCAAACAAAAACACGAAACAGTAAAAACATGTTTTACTAAAATGAACCACAAACAAAATCCGTTCAAGTTCAAAAATAAAAATGTAACATGACAGAAGTTAAACCTCAAACACCATTTTAAGAACATGACATTAAAAGATTCCAAAGGCTCATATTTAACAAACTAGCTATATGTTGAAGCTGCAAAAAAGAAGTATTTGGAATCTCATTATTATCAATCCGAAATCAACACAAATATGCATAGCAATTAGTAACACACAACAACAAATTTCATGCAGGGAGATCTCATGATTAGTTAACTTTTTGCTTATTTTTTTATTTGAGTTGGGTTGATCAAATATATGAAGGCATTATGAAAAGTATAGCGGATGGAAACCTCTTCTCTGAGTTTCAACTTAACGAGCTAGAAAGTTTTGAGAAAGAATTCTCTAGACTTTTGGAAATTCTGAAAATGCAGAGAGATCTCATGATTGGTATGCCAGATGCAAAAACATTGAGGAATAATGCTAACAATGTACTTAATAAAGTTATCAGCCATGAATTTATCAAGCATAAATTTCCTGGGTGGGTGTGCCAACAACAAGTGTTCATATATCTTAACAAGTTCCAATCAGTTCTTGATAGAATCATTTGATAAATTTTCAGAAATAATACTGGAGGGGAATTAAATTTCAATTTGCTGACACGTGATCATGAGTTGGTATGTTATCTCTTTTAAGAGTCAATCTTGTGTTAGTTGACTTTTTTTTACTGTAATTTACGTACTGGCCTTCTAATTAAATATTTTTTATTTGTCTAAAGAGGTCACAAATTGAAAGGCTATACTTGCTTTTAACTATGGATAAATCAGCAGACCATGTCCCTAGAAACCGTGAGGCTAGACGTCGGTTGGAGTTTTTTACTAATTCACTTTTCATGTCGATGCCGAAAGCCGAGCCAGTCTTTTAGGTAAATCATTTCGGTTTGAATATTCTGTACAAACCATATTTTTTTGTGCATGCTAACTAAAGTTTTGAATTTTTCCAGTGTATTAACTCCATATTATTCAGTTCTCTATAGTTTAGACGAACTTGAGTCAATTAATGATGATGGAATTACACTTATAAGCCTGGATAAAGATTATCTCAGGGATCTTTATCCAGGTAATTTTGACTTTCAAGCCTGGATAAAGATTCATGAGATAATCTATAAGTGTAATTCCATCATCATTAATTGACTCAAGTTCATCTAAGAGAACAGCCTCTGAATAATATGGAGTTAATACACTGGAAAAATTCAAAACTTCAGTTAGCATGCACCCAAAAATATGGTTTGTACAGAATATTAAAACCGAAATGATTTACCTAAAAGATAACATTTTGCGGACTGGCTCGTCTTTCAGCATCGACATGAAAAGTGAATTAGTAAAAAACTCCAACCGACGTCTAGCCTCACGGTTTCTAGGGACATGGTCTGCTGATTTATCCATAGTTAAAAGCAAGTATAGCCTTTCAATTTGTGACCTCTTTAGACAAATAAAAAATATTTAATTAGAAGGCCAATACGAAAATTACAGTAAAAAAAAGTCAACTAACACAAGATTGACTCTTAAAAGAGATAACATACCAACTCATGATCACGTGTCAGCAAATTGAAATTTAATTCCCCTCCAGTATTATTTCTGAAAATTTATCAAATGATTCTATCAAGAACTGATTGGAACTTGTTAAGATATATGAACACTTGTTGTTGGCACACCCACCCAGAAAATTTATGCTTGATAAATTCATGGTTGATAACTTTATTAAGTACATTGTTAGCATTATTCCTCAATGTTTTTGCATCTGACATACCAATCATGAGATCTCTCTGCATGTTCAGAATTTCTAAAAGTCTAGAGAATTCTTTCACAAAACTTTCTAGCTCGTTAAGTTGAAATTCAGAGCAGAGGCTTCCATCCGCTATACTTTTCATAATGCCTTCATATATTTGATCAACCCTACTCAAATAAATAAATAAGCAAAAAGTTAACTAATCAGTTGCAGTAACACCACAAAATTGGTAAAACATAAATGCTTTTTTGTTTAGTTAGCAAAAAATAAATTATTGTTAAAGTGAAGATTTAGTTGAGATACTCCAGGTATTATATGTTTCAAGTTTCTTCACGTAAAGACCATTAAAAAATGAGCATCCGCAATGCAAGGTTTATAAGAACATTGGAGTGGAATTAAGGAATTTTTTTAAAAACTTAACAGGCTTCTATAGCATGCTCATATTTAATATCACTTTTCCAACCTTCAAGCTTCAACCATTAAAAAAGTGGTGACGTCAGAGATTTCATCAAGTGATGATATGACAAGTGAGAACAAGCTCTCTTTTTCGCTTTTTACATCTTTTAATGCCTTGATATGACGCTTAATCTTCTGTATATCAATCGAAAAAAAGTAGCCGTTCTTACTATATATTTAATTGCAACAGATTTGAATGAGTTAATGAAGAGGAGTTATACCTGAGAAGATGATGATTTGTTTACTCCGGCAGTGGGCGGCTTTGCAATGAATATGAAACTGAAAACCCTAAATTTCATTTACCCCCAAAAAGGTTAAGGCTATTTGGACTGGACTGGGCCGGTTAACCTTTCCCTTCCATTTTCGGTCCATTTAAGTTTTGGACTACTGTTTTTTTATTTATGAAAAATGACTTCTATTTCCTCCTATGTATATAGTATCAGAAATTCAAAATGAAAATTAAATATAGTTGCAAATTGTGCTCAAGTGTTTCTACTTTCTAGAATGAGATTGAAGTATATCATTAATTGGGTCAAACTTTGGATTTAAAAGTAGTAAAAAAAGGGTGTCACATGTCACATCATGCCCCATCTACTATTACACCACTTTTCCTTTCAAGCCCCATTGTGGCCCACACTGTCACATGTCACATCATGCCTCATGGGCCATGGGCCATGGTACACCATCTATCATTACACATGGTCTTAGGGTTAAGTGTATTGGGTAGAGCACAAGTAACTCCTCATTTGGGGCTCACGGGTGCCACATCACTTTAACAAACCTTCATAAACAACCCCCTTATCATAACTAACATTAACTTACTCATTTGCGACCCACCACTTACAACTTTATTTTTTTATTCAAATTTCCAAACAAACTAAATTCATTTCATTAAAAATAAAAATATGTTACAACATATTAAAATTAGACGCAACTTAAAATAAATTTACCGAAAAAAAAACGATACGGAGAAAAAAAAATACAACACATATTAATAATACGAAACTTAAGCATTTTACTCGTCGCTTTGATATTTCTTCGTGATTTGTTCTTGTCTCCTGCGAATGATAGCGGCTTTGGCCGGTGTGGTCTGGTCGGGATCAATCATGAGAAACTTCATCTCCTCCATCTCTAAGGTCTTCACTTCCTTCTGTCTCCTCGCCTCGTACGCTTTTTGCGAATATTTTTCTGGTAATTGTCCCGAAAAAGAACTCGTTCGACTCCCCCCAGAGCTCGCCGCGCTCGACGTATCCGTCGACTTTTGTTTCTTTGAAGCTCGACTCTTTCTGGCGCCGTCGGGACGAGGTCGTTTGTTAGGGCCGAATATATCCTCGAGACATGAAATGTCAATCGGGTCCTCGGCATCCCATTTGGGGTAATTTTTTAAAACCTCCCAAACGTGAACATACATGAATTGTTTCGAACCAAAGCGTTGTTCAAATTTGGTCTTCGCATTCTCGAGATGATCAGCGTCATTTTCACCGCTTTTACGCTGCAAATGTTTGTAAAAAACGTTGAATTTTTGACAATCACCATTAATCCTTATCCATTTACCCGTGAGCATATTTTTGCTACGAGGGTCACAGTCAGTCTAAAGGTTGAATATCTCCAAAATCTGGTTCCAAAAGAAATCATCGGAACGGTGATTTCCAATTTCTTTGTCTTGAGAAACTTCTATCCAAATTTTAGCAAGCAACTTTTCTTCTTCCTTGCTCCACTTCCTATTCACACGCATGCCTAATTCCTCCATGTCATCTTCATCGTCCGCGTCCAAATCCAAGATTTTTTTTTTTTTTTTTTTTTTGCCATCGTTTTTTTTCCTCGCAATTTGGCCGGTTCACGGGGTTGTGGTACTTTGAATTGTGAACCTGATGGTTGTGATTCAAATTGTTGTCGTGGTTGAGATTGAGGAAACATTGAAGGTTGTAACAATTTAAAAAATTGTGGTGCCGAAAATTGTTGTTGTCAGATATTTGAGAATCCTTGAAACGCGTATTTTTGAATAAGGTAGATTGCATCCGGGTTCAATTGCATACCATATGGGGACGACGAGTTAGAATTTTGTGACGAGGGGGTAGACGGGTTTGACGAACCCCTGTATTGTTGTTGGTTTGAGGTGAGGAGGTTCGTGAAATAGCCGCCATCGTTTGGATTTTGAGACATTTTTTTTTGAAGTTGAGATATAGAGAATAATGTTGAATTGTATGTGTGAAAAATAATATGTAATGGTTTCGTATTTATAGGGTGTAAATTAAAGTGTGTTAAGGGTTTTTTTTTTCTTAAAAAAAATAAATTTGAAACAGTAATATTACTGTTTATATTCAAAAAAGGGCCCCACAAAACGTTCAAAATGTCAGGAAATAAGCTTGTCATGCAGACGACGAGTTGCTTAGTGGCGAGGGGTGGGAAAGCACGGCGGTATCGTGGCGAGGGTTGACGAGCATGCTAGCGTGGACTGGCGAGGCGTAACAAACCCCACACATTGTGCTCTAACTAATACCTATCGAAATTTGGACTGTTATTGGATCTTTGAAGTTGAGCTCAAGTTTTCTTGGACTCCATTATTATATCCGCATTTTTTATAACAACTGGTTGTGCAATTTTTTTTTGGTATAACTTTGTGGACAAAGTTTTAATTGGGCTTCGATAATCCGAGATTAATTGTTATTTTGGGTTCGTTGGATATAACTACCGTATGAGGGAGAAAACAAGTAATAAGCATAACAATTCGTATTTTTCATGTTACTATTCATCCTCATATTTTACTATTCACTTTTGTATTTTTATTTATTATTCTCATAAATAAACTTATTTCCATGATAACATGAAAGTTTGACACTCATCCTATAACACCCCCAAAATTCGACTTTGCAGAAACATTAATATCATGGGGTGCTACTGAAATGGAAATCATAACACAAGGTAACGAGGAACTAATTACATACTTTGTAAAACGTACTCATTTGATTATTCCAAATTATATCAATCATTAGGTTGCGAATTTATAAGTTACTGGTCCCACAAAAACAAGTCTTAATCATTAATTAAAAACGCATTGGTCAAAGTATGGGTCTGTCGCGTTGCCAATCCTTGCCACATTTGCATAATCTAGATACCTGAGAAAAACATGCTAAAAGTCAGCAAAAAGTTTGTGAGTTCATAGGTTTCAGTTGCAACAAATATATCATATTTGGACCAACAATTTTATTTGAGTATTGAAATATCACCTATATGTTTTATTACGCTAGCGCTAAGTTCATGCAACCGAAGCTTTAACAGGTCTGCATGCTCTAGAAGCATGTAAATCATAAAAGCCCTAGCAAGTGTTTATCCCAGACACTTGTACATTGATATGGTATACGCTCGTTTGCCTAAAACGAACGGGGACGTTACTCCCAATAGATCTATTTATAACATTCACGCTTCCTAACGGGAATTAACGGTTCATGAAATTTCGGCAGTAGGGCACATGTCAGGACTTAGGCTAACTGCGCAATAACATTGGTAAAATAGTATTAATGGTCCACAAAATTGGTTCTGCATGCTTCTCACCCCATTCATATAAAACAAGTATAAGTAAAAAGGGGCTATAAACTTACCTTAACAATGGATGCAGTGAATGCAGGGATGTATGGCACCAACACGCGACCTATATTAAATAATCATGTCTCAGTTTCATGTATTGAGTTCTTTCAGAATTTTTAATTTAAGTATTTCAGAATGCTTACGCGGTTGCTGTTGCTAATGTGGCAGTAAGGGAGGTTACGAAGGGTTTTTCCTAGGAACCGGTAGGGTTTGGCTCTATGGATGACTTATGTGTATAGAATAAGGAATTTGGGGGTATTGGACTATCTAAATTCCAAATGGATTCAGTCGGGATGTAAATATATATATATATACATTATAGTTGTGTAATTTGTTCGTCATGTCCGATTATGTTGATTTTTGAAGTAAGGCCTAATGTACGTGACGTTTACTACCTACTAGTTACATGATTTGAGAAGATTTAATATAACGTAAGTTTTTAGTAAACTTGGTTAATTAAAATTTTAGCGAAGTTTGCTCTGGTATGACTCATTTTTACACATTATTAGCTTATAATTAAATATATCGTCAAATTTGTCTAAGTATGATTTAGGGTTGTTATACCATTCCTAGTTTCTTTATTAGTGACATTTATATTTACTTAATCTTAAAGCTCTTTTCTGCTTAAAAATTGCAAGTACCAATCTCATTATTTTCAAGTGCCTAATCTAAAGTAAAATAGATAAATAAACAGTTTTATCAAACTAATCAGATATCTGCTTATGAATGTAAAAACATAATTTTATAGCTTTCATATCAAAATGCATGAAACTAATACTCCAATAATGGATCATTTTAGATTTTGCCACGTGTATACATGTGTATCATGTCACATGTATTGACACGTGGTTTAGGTCACATTCAACGTGTCGTCAGGTTTTTAACTCAGGGGCGGATCAGAGAACAAACATTGTCGTCTTAAAAAGCGTTATTTTTGTGTATAATCTATCTAAATCCTAGTGGTGGTGTTTTTAGTTGTTTTTCCTGTTTTCAAATGTTCTACTTGGATTATATTGTACTCAAGCTTTTAAGAAAAGTTTTAGTTGGGAAGATGATTATGCGTATTTATGTATTTGGTTAAGCAAATAGGTATTAGATGATTGAAAAACTGCAGTTATACAGAAAAATGTGGTAGTTACATTGTCAAGTAGATGCATTATATGTCATCTCTAATATCAAAATGGTAACACATAAAAGGTAAAAAAAAAAAAAAAAAAAAAAAAAAAAAAAAAGCATGAAAAATGGAGTGAACAAGTCTAAAGTCAACCCTTTAAGATTAATTAACACAACACAAGTTGTAATCATTTAACACACTTCAAGATTATTTGTGAAAGTATTCAAATTTATGTGATGACTGATGACAAGTACTTGAGGTCAATTCAAACCCGTTTTTAAGTACACTGAAGTGCTGTTTCTGAATCACAAGAAAAGGGTAAATTGGTGATTTAGTTTTATCTTCGAATAATCAGTTCTCATACATCTCTATACAACTATCCAAATATTCAGATAATAAGTAGATGAATCTGGTTATTCAAAAACTAAAAACTAATATTTACGATTTCGTGTCGCACTAATCAAATGATCAATTTCACAACACAAATCATACATCTGCTGAGATCATGTTTTCAATATTTTAGTTGGATAATTTGATACTTAGAAAGTGTTGGCCTTCATGATCAACAAATACTCACAAAAGAGGTCGAGGTAGAATTAAAAGAAGCGGTTGTGGTTTCAATGGGAACATAAATCAGAATTAAAAGAAGCAACTGTTGTTTCACCAAATTTAACCGTTCTTGTTGGATAACTTGTGGGTGCTTGACTCGTTGCTCAAGGTGGTAGTTTATTGAATCTTTCAAAACAACCCAGAAGTACTGTTCAGATTTTTGGTGCTCAAAAGGCTCTTTTCAGGGCGTTGAAGACAAATCATGCAACTCCTAAGTACGGGCTTATTTATCATGCTAGACGAATATTATACTTCGAGTAATTACCCTTTAATATTCATCCCAGATGAATATTATACTTCGGATAATTACCGTTTAATCCCTTAAATGAAAATACCACTATAGTTTCATTTTCAACAGAAAAAAACTATCATATTTTCATGTTCTCTCTATTTTCATTTCATTTAGTGATCTCGTTTCTTATTTTCGCTTGCATGTTCTGTTTAGTGTGCACCGCAGTGACCCTTTGGCATTCTCGTGAAGGCAAGTGTGAAAGTTGTTGTGTTATTTGCACACAAATCCCTTCACTTAGTAGTGGTGGTGGTGTAGTTAAGGTGGTGGTGGGTGGAAGTCTAGTGTCACACTTAACGAGTAAAAGTAACAACCGTTACGTAAAACGGAGGTGTTAGGACCAAACGAAAGTGAAAATCGAACGATGAGGACCAATGGTGAAACTATTTTTCAATTGCCCTATGCATAACGAGATTTTCGTCGGTTCACTATGCATTATGAGACTGTGGAAAGTACATAATGCATTAATGGTTTTTAACCAAATATTTACAAGAGATGTCATAAACATGGTAGGTGTAGTGGTCGTCCCCCACCTCTACCCCAACACCACATCAAGCTTTTTAACACACCAACTTACCCCGCTTTACACAATATACCCTACATTAACTAAAAGAAAGAAAAAATAAATAAAAAGAGTTTGCATTTTGTTAGGTGGTATGCACTACCCAACCATATGTGAAGGTTGTTATGGGCTTAGCGTGTGAAGGAGCTGTAATGTTTTTGAATAAAGTATTTCGACCCTTAAATGCCTGGGTAAATTTCTCTCAAATTAGACACTAAATGAACCTATTAAAGACAGATTATTTTGACATTTAAAAGTAGTTAAAGCAATGACAAATGTTTGGCTTCGCAATTTGGGCTTTTTTTTCGTGATGAAAACATATAAGTTTAAACAAGTGTGCATTCCAAATTTTTGCAACTTACATCCAAACATAACATAAATTTTAGAGTTAATTTCATAAATGGTCCCTGTGGTCTGTCGGGTTTTACGGGTTTAGTCTATAAACTTTTTTTCTAACGGATCCAGTCCCTGTGGTTGCGACCCATAACGGTTTTGGTCCCTAAGACTAACTGTCGTTAGTTTTTTCCGTTAGTCCTTTATCTTAACATTTGCACCGTTAGTCCTTTAACGTCCGTTTGTAACAAACATTTGCACCGTTAGTCTTTTATACTAACGACCGTCTATACTTAACAACAAATATGTTTAATTGGTTTTCTTATAATTTTTTTTTTAAATATCTTTAAATTTTATACACGTTTTTATACACATTTTTATACACGTTTTCATATACACATTTTTATACACATATTTTATTATACGTTTTTATATACATGTTTTTATATGCACGTTTTTATACACATTTTTTATACACATTTTTATACACGCGTTTTTATACACATATTTTTATGCACACATTTTTATTCACGTTTTTATACATATGTTTTTATACACATATTTTTATACACATATTTTTATACACATGTTTTTATACACACATTATATACACGTTTTTATACACACATTTTTATACACACATTTATACACATAGTTTTATACACGTTTATATACACACGTTTTTATACACACATTTTTATACACGTTTTTATACACACATTTATACACACATTATATACACATTTTTATACACATTTTTATATACACGTTTTTATATACACGTTTTTATATACACATTTTTATAGACATGTTTTATACACGATGATAAAAATGTGTGTATAAATGTGTGCATAAAAATGTGTGTATAATGTGCATATAAATGTGTGTATAAAAACGTGTGTATAAAAGCATGTGCATAAAAACATGTGTATAAAAATCATGTGTATAAAAAAGTGTATAAAAATATGTGTATAAATGTTTGTATAAAAATGTGTATAAAAAAGTGTGTAAAAAAAATGTAAAAAAAAGTTGTGTATAAAACGTGTATAAAAAGATATATATAAAAACGTATGTATAAAAAATGTGTGTACAAAAATTTGTGTATGAAAACGTGTATAAATTTTAAAGATATTTAGAAAAAAAAATATAAGAAAACCAACTTTTTTCTGGAGAAGAAAAAAATTGAGTTAAATATAAACGGTCGTTAGTATAAAGGACTAACGGTGCAAATGTTTGTTGCAAACGGTCGTTAGCTAACGAAAAAAACTAACGACAGTTAGTCTTGGGGACCAAAACCATTATGGGTCACAACCACAGGGACTAGATCCGTTAAAAAAAAGTTTAAGGAGTGAACCCGTAAAACCTGACAGACCACAGGGACCATTTATGAAATTAACTCTAAATTTTATTAGTCTACGATTAATTAAAAATATCGATGACACTAAAACCAAATAGTTAAAAAAAATACTAGCAGCAGTAATCGCTTTCTAAATTTTAGGTAAAGAAAGATAAAGGCTACGGGCGGAACTACGAATCGATATGTTTGACTGAAGAATGTCAGATTTGTTTAAGTGATTATGTTGATGGAGATGAGATACGTGTGTGTCCATAGTGTGGACATGGATTTCACGTTGGATGCATTGATAAATGGATGAGTCTACACTCATCGTGTCCGTCTTGTAGATGTGAGATCCAGCTGACCATGATATGATATGCTAATATATATGCAAAGAGTTCCTGATTTCGAGTGGAAGTTACATCGGAGGTACGTAGAAGATATAGTTAGGTAGACATTGGAGAGCATTGTATTTGCTCTACTGTATATAATTTCTGATTATATATGGAAAAAAAATTATATATTCAATGATCATATACATGGAGCTTAATATTTTGTTATATTATCCTCGTCTTCTAATTCGTATCTTGTTTTAATTTGTCTTTGATAGATTGTTCATGATTATATATCGATCTTATATTCGGCCCTGACAAAACTGTTATCTGAAATTTCGGATATCCGAATTAAAAAAAATAAAATAAAATAAATAAAAAAAATAAAAAAAAAAATAAAAAAACTTAGATAAAATATTATGTCTAACAAAAACCATTATCTCAAATTTCGGATATCCAAATTTACTTACTTGCTCAAGAAATTCTAAGAGCAGAAGTTAAGTTTGTTATATTGCAATATCTAACTTCTCAATTTACTTACTTGCTCAAAGAAATTCTAAGAGCAGAAGTTAAGTTCCTTATATTGCAATATCTAACTTCTCAATTTACTATTTCACTTTGAATCATTTCATAATAAAGTTTGATTTCACTTTTATATTTCCCTCTCAACTCTGTTTGTTAAAAGATTCAACAATGACTTTCCCTCAATGCAAATTCCGGTTGTCCCTCACTGATAACTGATCCATAACACTTAAATACATTAGTGACTCAAAATCATTAACATCACTCTCAGTCCCCTCCACGTGTCACAATATCCCTATAGTATTTGCCACCAGATCCGGCGATCCGGTCACCCGATCAGATATGGCCACCAGATCTGATCCGGCTAGCAGATCCGATCTGGCCACCATATTCGACTTGCAAAACCGCAAAAACAAACAATGAACGAAAACAAACAATCGATAGAGCTGACAGCCACCCAAGGTTTGACTATAGGGGACTTTGGTGCATCCACTAGTAATCTGATCATCGATGATGATCTTGATTCCGCATAAAGAGGAGAACATCGTCGCAACAACGTCAATAAACAAGAGCTACCGGCAGCCGTCACAGGTACCGTCAGTCTCATCCTACCTTATTTTTTTTCATTTTCTTTAAATATAATTTTTGTTGGAAAATTTGAGGTGAAAATGTGTTTTTCACCTACTTTGGACACAAATAATTATAGACTCGAGTTGTCTACATGAATATCATACTAATCGGATAAGTACTCCTTTATGAGAGCTTCATAACAATATAATGAGTGTCCAAAATGAAGCTAATGCGAATGAGATATCGAGTCTCATTGGGTTTGAATGGCAATTGCGGATATCCAAAAACCATTTTGTCTAACAAAAACCATTATCTCAAATTTCGGATATCCAAATTTACTTACTTGCTCAAGAAATTCTAATAGCAGAAGTTAAGTTTGTTATATTGCAATATCAAACTTCTCAATTTACTTACTTGCTCAAAGAAATTCTAAGAGCACAAGTTAAGTTCCTCATATTGCAATATCTAACTTCTCAATTTACTATTTCACTTTGAATCATTTCATAATAAAGTTTGATTTCACTTTTATATTTCCCTCTCAACTCTGTTTGTTAAAAGATTCAACAATGACTTTCCCTCAATGCAAATTCCGGTTGTCCCTCACTGATAACTGATCCATAACAGGTATGCTTGATTTAACCCAAGTGTGTAGTAGCTAGTGTACCCTCCTTCTTCTCCAGTAACTCGCTCACCCTTACTTTTTCTTTTCCACACACACCGCTGCCCCTTCTTCTTCTCCGAACACACACACACCATTGCCCCTTCTTCTTCTCCAGTAACTCGCTCTACCTTATAGTTGTATAAATACTTTGAATCATTTCATAACACTTTTATATTTCCCTCCAACAATGACTTTCGCTCAATGCAAATTCCGGTGGTCCCTCCCTCATAACAGATCCGTAACAGGTGTGCCTGAGTTAGGCCTAAATTGGTCATGTTACTGGCTCATCCTAGGTGTTATCTTCGCTGCGTTGATTATTATTCTGGGTATCCTTGTGTTGGCTCGTTGCATTAACAGGCGAATGAAGAAGAAAAAGATTGATTAGGTGATTACAAGGTTCAAATATGATTCTAGCAAGGAAGATAAAGGCTACGGGCGGAACTACGGATCGATATGTTTGACTGAAGAATGTCAGATTTGTTTAAGTGATTATGTTGATGGAGATGAGATACGTGTGTTTCCGCAGTGTGGACATGGATTTCACGTTGGATGCATTGATAAATGGCTAAGTTTACACTCATCGTGTCCGTCTTGTAGATGTGAGATCCAGCTGACCGCGATATGATATGCTAATATATATGCAACGAGTTCCTGATTTCGAGTGGAAGTTACATCGGAGGTACGTAGAAGATATATTTAGGTAGACACTGGAGAGCATTGTATTTGCTCTACTGTACATAATTTCGGATCATATATGGAAAAAAAATTATATATTCAATGATCATATACATGGAGCTTAATATTTTGTTATATTATCCTCGTTTTCTAATTCGTATCTTGTTTTAATTTGTCTTTGATAGATTGTTCATGATTATATATCAATCTTACATTCGGCCTTGACAAAACTGTTATCTGAAATTTCGGATGTCCAAATTAAAAAAAAAAAAAAAACTTAGATAAAATATTATGTCTAACATAAAACCATTATCTCAAATTTCAGATATCCAAATTTACTTACTTGCTCAACAAATTCTAAGAGCAGAAGTTAAGTTCCTTATATTGCAATATCTAACTTCTCAATTTACTTACTTGCTCAAAGAATTCTAAGAGCAGAAGTTAAGTTCCTTATATTGCAATATCTAACTTCTCAATTTAGCGTGTGAAGGAGCTGTAAAGTTTTTGAATAAAGTATTTCGACCCTTAAATGCCTAGGTAAATTTCTCTCAAATAAGACACTAAATGAACCTATTAAAGACAGATTATTTTGACATTTAAAAGTAGTTAAACCAGTGACAAATGTTTGGCTCCGTAATCTAACATTTGTTTTTCGTGATGAAAACATGTAAGTTTAAACAAGTGTGCATTCCAAATTTTCGCAACTTACATCTAAACATAATATAAATTTGATTAGTCTCTAACAAATTACGATTAACTAAAAATATCGATGACACTAAAAAGGTTTTTGATGAAAACAATCCTAAGGTGGCTGAGGTTGTTGCCGTGGTTAAGTCTATGTCGTTTTTATGGCTTAAGAGTCGAACTAGTTTTAACTCACTTCTTTGGAAGGATTGGGTTGTGTTTCCTTTGTATATGATGAAATTGTTTCTTGGCTGTCCTTGCTTTGAGGGCTCGCCGTTTTTAATGAAGTTCACCGTTCAAAAAAAAAAACACTATAACCACAGTTACAAAAATACTAGTAGCAGTAATGATAGGTGGGAGAAAAGGGGGACATTCGCTTTCTAAATTTTAGGTAAAGAAATGTATACATTCACACACCAAAACCCACCAACCATAATAAGATCCAATCTCTATATCTGTATTATCCAAACACCCCCTTAATTTCCCAGTTTACACAATCAACAGCAAAACATGTCTGCTATTATTCGAAGACTCTGCTCTTCTTCTTCACATATCATCAAACAATACAATCATCATCATGTTCCTCGTTACATTTTTTTTTCTTTTTTTTTTAAATAATATAATCTAATGGTTGCTTTTTTTGTGTTTGTTAATATATACAGTCTTCTTCTTCTTCGACAGTAGCAGCAGCTAGTGAGATTGAAGCTTCACGTGTTAATGTTAGTTACTTTACTTACTTACTTTCATTTCATTAGATTTAGAGGTGGCAAAACGGGCGGGCCGGGCTAGAACGGGCACGGGCTAGAATGTGGCCAAATCTTTTACAAAGTAGCCAAAATTAGATCATTTTTTTCATTTTGGGCACAAATTGCCACCTCTAATTAGATTTATATATTTTGTTTAAATATATTTTTATAAATAATTATATGTTATTTGATTTGATAGTGGACTAAACAACTGAATGCTCCATTTGAAGAGATTGATCCTGAGATTGCTGATATTATCGAGCTCGAAAAAGCTAGGCAATGGAAGGTATCTATACTACTACTCTCTGCTTTTTTTCGACTTTAACCAATCTAGAATCTCGTTACATTGTTTCTATAGGAACAACCAGTTTCTTCGTCTCAAATTTTGTTTTTTTATGTCTTTATATGATCAATGATTTAAAATTAATGCTAAATTTCAAATTAAACGGTCTCACGGCATTGACTTCAAAACTACTACAAGTGTATCTTGTTTTGTTTTTTTACTCTGTGATGCGAGAGTTGATTACTTTGTGTCAATATAGGGATTCGAGCTTATACCTTCAGAGAATTTCACATCGTTGTCAGTGATGCAAGCTGTTGGATCGGTCATGACCAACAAATATAGTGAAGGTTACCCTGGTGCTAGATACTATGGAGGAAACGAGTATGAATACTTCCACTTTTAGTTACTAATATTTTCCTGTAAGTCAGTGGCGTTTACCCATTCTTCCTTATATTTTGTAAACGTACATTGACATGGCAGAGAGATTGTGTCAGAAGCGGGGGTTGGAAGCTTTTAATTTAGATCCTTCCAAATGGGGAGGTAACACATCTAATGCCCTTTTCACTTTTTGGATATTGTAACTCAAATCACTCTGAGTTGCTTGTTTTGACATCAATGTAATGGAATCATACTTTTAGATGGTGTTTGCATGTGTAACACAAATATGCATAGCAATTAGTAACACACAACAACCAATTTCATAAATGATGCAGCATTTCGTATCAAACAAAAACACGAACCAGTAAAAATATGTTTGACTAAAATGAACCACAAACAAAATCCGTTCAAGTTCAAAAACAAAAATGTCAAACATGACAGAAGTTAAACCTCAAACACCATTTTAAGAAATCTGCAATTGATAGTAACAGATTTGATACTTACATAAAAAAAATGAGCATAAATGAGTTCACATTTTATCAAAAATTTTCTACAATCTATAAATATACATGTAACATAAGGGGATAGCTTGGCTACAATTTTTGTAGCCAATTGGCTACTGTTTAAGTATTTTTCTGTGAGTAGGATAATGCTCCAAAATGTCCTTCGGCCTTGAGATCGTCAAGCCCTTCGGACAGCTGCTAAGAAAGTAGACGCGTTAGTCTCGCCCCGGGTTTGACCCCAGGACCCGACTCCGGCGTGAGAGTAAGTACCGAAAGGTGGGTAATAAATATATTAGTAAGATAATTACTGTGTGTAAAAGTGTGTTACCATTACTGTGGAGATTGCTCCTTTATATAGGAGACCTGTTTTTGTCCCCATCGGATGAGTCCAAATCTGATGGTGACACTTTTGGGCGGCAACTGGGACTTTGCCCTGTTTGGGTCTTTCCTCTGATCTGCCATAGTTCCTGCACTTCTGTCACATACCCCAAATACTAAGGTTGACTTTCTGACCTGGAGTTAGCCGTTGGGCCGAACGGCCGTATGATCCGTTCGGCATTGGTCTTCGTCCGGATCACATCGTTCGGACGTATGTGACCGGGGTTCGTCCTGACTTGGCTATACGCTAGACCGGACGACCCGTTAGGTTCGTCCGGTTTGGGTCCTTCGGCCATGTACGCCGGAAATACATATTCTCAGTCCTGTTCTATTTCTGGAGTCATTCGTTGTTCGAACGACCATGGTCGTTCGGTTAGGGCCAGTCGGCCATATACGCCGACATGTCCCCCCCAGTATCATAGTATCGTAAAGCGATAGTGTGATACTTTTGAAAAAATTTTGTCTTTCGGTCTGCCGACATGGTAGGTCCGATGGTTCTGGTTAAATGCTTATTCATTCATAAAACGCCAAAGGTCATTATTGTTTTCGTTTATTTGGGCGCCGTCGTTTTTACCGTGTTTTTGAGATCATGACACGTGGGGCATGTGTCATCGTGTGAACAATAGGGTGCCACGTTAGCGTCTGACACGACGCGACGTTTCGCACCCTCTCTCTGTTGCCTATAAATAGGCGCATTTACTTCATTTCAACCACCGTAATTAATTTTCTTACCTCTGACACATTATTCGTTCGTCTTTTTCTCCCGTTTTTTATTTGTTCGTTTCGTCGTTCGTCCAAGTTAAAAGGTACGTTCCTCGCTATTCTTGTCTTATTATCGTTTGTTGTTCGGCTATACTCTACATCCTTCGGTTAAGCAATGTCCCATCGGTCTGTTTCCTCTCGGGAGGGTGACCTTCCGGAAGCCGAGAGTTTTATTCCAAAGTTTGACATGCGAAAGTATACCAGCAAGATGGATGAAACGGATCTGACCCTGTTACTAATGGACCATCATATTCCGGAAGATCTTCATCCGAGACTTCCACCGCCTGATATGACGATAGATCAAATACCCTCTGACGCTATAGGATTGTATCTAGAGGATTTCGCCGAAGGCGGTATCACTGTGCCCTTATCAGAATTTTTGTTGGACGTTATCAGGCATTGGCAAGTGCATATATCTCAGATGGTTCCGCTAGGTTTGCATCGGGCGACTTTGTTTGAAGTATATTGTAGGAGTTTACATATCACCCCGACAACTCCCCTTTTCCGAGCGTTTTACAAATTAAGTAAACAGGGTGAGTGGTTTTCATTCGAAAAGAGGGGAGGGAAGGAAAAGAGAGTTTGTTTTAATGAGATTTTAACCGGATTGAAGGGATGGAAGAAGAAATTCTTTTTGATAGACAGAAGAGCGATTCCTTTTGCCATGCCGTGGCGACATCATTACTCGGATATTTCAGACCCCTTTCCGAGGAATGAGTTTTCAGTGGCGGATGCTGACAGGCTTGCCGAGCATGTGATTGACCTTATCCAAATTCCGAGGGGTTTTCATTATGCTCTTGGGTTATCATCTCATTGGGAACATCCCGGTTTCCGGGCGGCGCTTAGGGATGCCGAAGGAGAGGGTATAGCCCTCCTCTTCTTGTTTTTTATGTTGCCGTATCTATTATTATTATTTACTTATTTATTATATATTTTTTTCTTTAAGTGATGTATATATTCTTGACTTGTTTGTTTGCAGCTTTAACAATGTCTGAGTATCTACGCAAGCCGGAGCGTCGAAAGGGGGCTAGCCTGGTTAAGGGAGATCAGCTCCGAGAGGGACAAACTCTACCACTGCATGTGGTTGAGCCTGCCCGGTCCGATGCTGATATTCCGGATAAGACTCCAACGATGAAGGCCGTAGAGGTTCCTCATGAAAAGGTGTTAGAAGCGAAGAGAAGAAAGGATGAAGCTGCCGCCCGTCTGGCGGAGAAGACGAAAGGTAAAGGAGCCGGAGGGAGTGGTACTGGTAAACGTCCTTCCGGTGGGAGCCTTTCGTCCCGCCCTGTTAAGAAGAATAAACCTGCTGCCGATGTATCCTTCATTGACTTGGATTCTTCTGGTAATGTTCCGGCGCCCCACCCGCTCCGCTCCTTCCCTCCGGATTCGTCTGCTAAAGATCCTGAGAGAGAGGAAGGGGCGAGTAGCCAATTTATGTCCGGTCAAGATGGTGAGTTGTGTATCCTTCTTCTCATTTTCTCTCCTCTCTTTTTTTTATGTGTTTTGATCTCTGTTTCTTTTTGTAGGGAGTCCTCTTGTTTCTCATGGCCGAGGGAAGAGGATAGAGAACATGGAAGGTTTGGATGAGATGGGTCAGATGGGTGATGATGAGTCTAGCTCCGGAGGGATTTTTGCGCCTAACTGGTCCGTTAGGACGGATGCCCGCCTGACTGGGTCCTCCGTCTGCCGGGAGATGATGGCACATTTGGCAACTCCCCGGGAGGAACAATACTTGATGAATTTGAGTGATGATGATGCTTGCAGCCGTGCCTGGATGCTGCTCAGAAAGGGCGCTGTTGCACAAGCGGATATCCTTCTTCGGTTTGAGACTTTACTTGATCAGTACAACGCTCTTACGGCTGTCCACGAGAAGTGTGCCGAACAGGATCCGGCGGCGTTAGAGAAGTTGAGGGCTGAGAACGTTGATTGTCAGGCAACTATCCAAGGTCTAACCGAGCGAGTTTCTGAGTTGGTGAAAGAGAAAGAGGGGCAGGGTGAGTTGCTTAAGTCTTTGGAAGCCGAGCTGAATAGAACCAAGGAACAGTTGGCCGAAGAGCGAAAAGATAACCAAGAATTGAGAAAAGAAAGAGAGGATTTGGCGGTCCGGATGGGTACCACTGATATGGAACGTATCCGAGTGATTAAGGAGTTCCTTCCGGAAGTGGTCCGCCGTCTTCTTGGCAGCCACGAGTACAAGCAATCCTTGGCTATCCCTTTCAACCTTTCGTCTGATGCTGGTTTTATAAGTGGGATATCTGTTGACCGTAATCCGGAACAAGCCGCCGAGATTCTAGCTGATTTTGAGGGCTTAGATTTGGATGCCGAGACAAAATATAGGGCTTTGTTTGACCAACTCTTCACCACTGAATACCCATACATCCGAAAGGTTAGTAGTGCTTACTACAGGCCGATGGCCGAGATCTTGGAGCTCTATCCGGATCCTACTCCTGCCGGACCAATCAAACCTTCGACAGCCGATGAGTCTGCTGATAAGAATGTTACATCTGAGAGTGCAAACGCTGGTGTTGTTGGTGGGAGTGGTGAGGCCGGAGGGTCTGTGATAGTTCAGGGTCGTTTGGTTACCGTAGCCGAAGTGAATGTTGCTGGAAATGCCGGAGGAAATGTTGAAGAAAATGTCGAGGGAAATGCTGAAGAAAATGTCGAAGGAAATGCTGAGTCCTAAGTTAGTTTGCTGTGGGTCCGGACTGCCTCCATTTTGACTATGGATCAAGGTTGTTCCGGATGCCTTTTGAAGCTTTTATTCACCCTTTTTACCGTTTGGAGACAATACTTGTCGATGTGCCGCATGTGGCTGTTTTTATTTTGTTGTGTAATGAATTATTATAGATTTGGGTAGGTCCTATCGGAACGTTTGTAATAGTAACTTGCCTTTGTCGGGAGGCCACACCTCTGGCCCTTTTGCTGACGACAATCTGTTTACCTTTGTTATGCTTGGTCTTGTTATTTATGCATGCTTCTTTATTGTTTATTCGTGTATATTCTGCAAAATGCGCTGTATGATCCTCGCCACTTGCCGTATGGTCTACCGAATGCGCTCGGTTCCCTTGTTTTTAAGCTTCCATGTTTCCGTTAAGGACGAATTTACTTCGGCGCGTTTCCTCTTTATGGCACGGATTGGGGGTTGCCGATCACGGTGCATATGATTTTTGTTGTGTTTATTCTGTGTTTTAGGCATGTATCTTGCGGATCTTGTTGTATGATTGCCTCCTCATTTGCCGTATTGTGTTGTTGAATGTACCTCGAATTTCCTTTCGGCGTTGGAGATAGTTTCTAAGTTCATAATTTTAGAATCGACTGTTGCCCTTACTTTTAGGTTTGTAGTATCAACTGTGGCCGTTGGGGCGGATACGCTTCGACACACCCTTGAGGGTTAATCATTGCCGTTAGGGGCGGATATGCCTCGGCCACATTTTAAGAACTAATTATCGCCGTTGGGGATGAATACGCCTCGGTTAAATTTTAAGGGATAATTGTTGCCGCTAGGGGCGGATACGCCTCGGCCCAATTTTAAGAATTAATCATTGCCGTTGGGGGCGAATATGCCTCGGCTGAATTCTAAAGAATAATTGTTGCCGCTAGGGGCGGATACGCCTCGGCCCAATTTTAAGAATTAATTATTGCCGTTGGGGGCGAATATGCCTCGGCTGAATTCTAAAGAATAATTGTTGCCGTTAGGGGCGGATACGCCTCGGCCCAATTTTAAGAATTAATTATTGCCGTTAGGGGCGAATATGCCTCGGCTAAATTTTAAGAATTAATTACAGCCGTTAGGGGCGAATATGCCTCGGCTCAATTGTAATGTATGATCCTTGCCGTTAGGGGCGGATACGCCTCGGCCCAATTTTAAGAATTAATTATTGCCGTTAGGGGCGAATATGCCTCGGCTAAATTTTAATGTATGATCCTTGCCGTTAGGGGCGGATATGCCTCGGCCTGGTTTTGGCTGCGCGGGCCGGATGAGGGTAGCTAATCCTCGCCGGTGCCGCGCGACTGCCTCGTCTTGGTTTGCAACAAAAATGTGGGAAAATTTTCTCCTCTTTAAGTCGAAGGATAATATATAATATTTCATAATGAGTTTGTTCATAGTGGCTCATGGCCTTACATTAAAGAAAATACTTCCTTAGACTAATTTCGTGCCACTTTCTGGGGCATCATCTTCCTCCTTCCCCGTTCGGACTTAGCTTGCCTTGGCTTTTCTTGCTTTCCTCATTCTTTTGATGCGTGAACTTTTTCATCTGTGTTCTGAACCAGATCTTCCTCCTTGTCGCTTTTTCCTTTCTTCCATGCGGCTGGCCCATGTTCGGGTGCGTCCCATTTCCGGCCAGCTTCTCTTCTCGGCGAATGCTGTCTTCGGCGGTTTTCTCTCGGAATACTGTCTTTGCCGAGGTGACCATCCGCTGAGCTTTCAAAGTAGCTATTCCTTTGGAAGTTGGGAATTTTAACATAGCGTGTACGGTTGAGGGGATGGCCCCTAACGTCTTCAATCCAATTCTTCCGAGGATGATGTCGTACGGGGAAGGGGCACGCACGATGGTGAACTTCATGACGATATCCCTGCATAATCCCCCTTCCCCGACTGACACGTCCAGCTCCACCTCTCCTAATGATTTGGCCTCTTGTCCATTGAATCCGATGAGGCCCTCTTGCTTTTGCACTAATTTGGCTTTTATTTCGGGACCTAGGTTATCGAAGCAATGTTCGAACATAACCTCCACAGCCGCCCCTTCATCTACGAATATCCTTTTTACCGGGTACCCTTCTACCATAGCTTTTATGACAAGCGGCTCGTCTGACCTCTTTCCCATGGGTATGGGAGGAAAGGTGATTGGGGTCCTCATCCATTTTCTTTCATGCTCTTCTGTCTTGCCTTTTCGCTGATTCGGTTTGATGTCAATCACGTTGATAACCTTGTCTTTGGCTGGTGCCTCTCTTTTTGGGGCACCTCTTCCCCTTTGTCTCACATCTTTTATCAGGTGATCCAACTTTCCCGATTCCAAAGCTAACTCCAATTGCCTCTTTAGTTGGTAGCAATCATTTGTGAAATGTCCCTTCTCCCCGTGGTAGTCACAATACTTATCTTGATTTTCTTTTTTGGGCGGGTCTCGCATTGGCTTGGGTGGAGGCAATCGTAGCTGGTGTTCTGTGGCTAAGATCTCTTTCGGCGGCTTTGTGAGTGACTCCAGCGTCAACCGAGGGGTATTTCGACCCTGATAATCGTTTCGCACCGGTAGGTACGGCGCCGGTCGGTCACGGTGTTTACCCTGATCATAACGATCTCTGCTCGGATAACCGTATCGTCCTTCATTCCTGCTTTCATTTCCATACCTTCGGTGTGCTCTGTCATCTCTTCTAGAGGACCCGATGGGTGCTCTTCTGTACCGATCCCGACTCTCTCCTTGAGGCAATTCAGTGTTGACGAATGCTTCTTCTGCTCACACATAATCATCCACCCGGATCATCATTTCATCAACCGTACGAGGAACCTTGTCGGAAAACCGCTTGGCTAGCTCTGGGCACTTGCAACCATTCATGAATGAAGAGATTCTCATGATTTCAGGGGCTCCCTGTATGAATCCAGTTTCGATGGTCCATCTTTCCTTAAAGGCGGGCAGTGTTTCATTAGCCCTCCTTACGATCTTTGTTATCTCGGTGGGGTCTTTGGTGCACGCTTTATGTAGGGAGAAGCGCGCTTCAAACTGAGTTCGGAGGTCTGCCCACTCGTCCACACTATTCGGAGGAAGTCGATCGAACCATCCCCGGGCACTCCCGTCCAATGTTTGTTGAAACATTCTACACCATACGGGCATGGGCCACTCTCCTTGCCCCGCCGCTCCGGTGAACCTGTTGAGATGATCTTGGGGATCTGTTGATCCGTCGTACAGCTTGATATGAGCGGGCATCCTATGTTTTGGTGCGGAAAACTCAATTAGACGCCGAGTGAAGGGTGACTTTCGGATTTCCTTGAAGGGTTTCCCCAAGTCTGAATCTGGTATCTTATCTCCCGTAACGATTCCCTGTTTTTCCTTAGCTACTCCGGTTTTATCCGGACCGTCTGTTTCAAGAAAATCCAGACGCATTGGTTGGACAGTGCTTGTTCGGTTGTGTTCCTGGATCATGGACTTGAGGGTCGAAACATATTCTTCTATCTGTTCTCTGGTGACCGAAGGAGTCTCGGTGTTTTTGCTTCCGGCATGGTTGACGGGTGGAGTTTCAAGATTCTCTCCTCCCGAACCTTCCGGACGTTCAGGACCTGACATTCTATAGCTTCGGTAGATTGAATGCCGGTCCCACGGATGGCGCCAATGTTTAAGTATTTTTCTGTGAGTAGGATAATGCTCCAAAATGTCCTTCGGCCTTGAGATCGTCAAGTCCTTCGGACAACTGCTAAGAAAGTAGACGCGTTAGTCTCGCCCCGGGTTTGACCCCAGGACCCGACTCCGGCGTGAGAGTAAGTACCGAAAGGTGGGTAATAAATATATTAGTAAGATAATTACTGTGTGTAAAAGTGTGTTACCATTACTGTGGAGATTGCTCCTTTATATAGGAGACCTGTTTTTGTCCCCATCGGATGAGTCCAAATCTGATGGTGACACTTTTGGGCGGCAACTGGGACTTTGCCCTGTTTGGGTCTTTCATCTGATCTGCCATAGTTCCTGCACTTCTGTCACATACCCCAAATACTAAGGTTGACTTTCTGACCTGGAGTTAGCCGTTGGGCCGAACGGCCGTATGGTCCGTTCGGCATTGGTCTTCGTCCGGATCACATCGTTCGGACGTATGTGACCGGGGTTCGTCCTGACTTGGCTATACGCTAGACCGGACGACCCGTTAGGTTCGTTCGGTTTGGGTCCTTCGGCCATGTACGCCGAAAATAAATATTCTCAGTCCTGTTCTATTTCTGGAGTCATTCGTTGTTCGAACGACCATGGTCGTTCGGTTAGGGCCAGTCGGCCATATACACCGATAGCTTGGCTACAATCCATTAAAAAAATACACAAGCAAGCAATAAATAAAGAAGAATCAGGACCCACAAAAAAAATCAAGGGCCCACATTTATAGCACAAAATTGTAGCCAATTGGCTACAATTAATATATTCCCATAATATAAAAGGTCGATATATCTGGAAACCCCAAAAACAACTTGCCACACCAGTCAGAAATGAAACAGTATATAAGTATCTTGGTACTATTTAACCACCAGATTCTTCAGAAATGATCATCATACTTGAAATATATCACAAAACATAAAATCCTTTCAAGAATCAACAAATAAGTACTTTGTACCAACAAATCCTTTAGGCTATCCACAACCGGCCGGGTCGCCCCTGCGCCGACCGAAATAGGCAACCCCTTCGACCCCTCGACCGATTGTGTGAAATATGCAAAAAAATGTACCGTTTGATAATTAAAAAAAATGTTAGGATTAATAGTTTAACAACTTTAACATGCACATCAAGAGAAGTTCATCATAGATCTTTTAATTAACCCACTTACGAATTTAAACTCTTAAAGGTAAACAATCAACCATCTTCAAAATACCTAAAATTTCATTTACATTATTTAACCTAAAAAAGTTTCACCATTTACTTTTAAATAATCATTAAGCATAAAAAATTGACAAACTTACTCAGTTGCATCGTCAACAGTTACACACTTCAATATGACTTTAATTCTAAATCCCTCTTGCTCTAAATCGTTTTCGAAGTAAAATTAGGGTTTCCGAAAAAATTGGGCATTTTTAAAATTGGTTTATTTCTGTCAATTAACTTTTCTTAGTTAATAGATCTATCGTCTAACTGTTCATGTAATTTTTTGAAAATTAGGGTTTGGGTAATATCAGGGTTTTTCCCATATCATAAGAAGCAGTCAAAACTGTAAAAATGGTAACAACATTTGAGAATGACTCCAACCAACCTCCCCTTGATTCAAATTAATGTCAAATTACAATACAAGAAGAACATGAACTGAGCTGAACGCAAACCTGAGAACAATCAGGTTGATATCACCACAAAGACTGAACAATCAGGTTGACAAGAAGACCAGCTCCCTTCAATATAGAGAGAGGCGGAGAAGTATAACTGGGTTGCCCAATGAGATGATTTATAAGCTTCCAACTTTGAGAGTGCCCATCTTCAGCCCCTGCACAATGTAAACATTCCAAACAAAGAACAAACATAAAGGGTTAAATAAAACAAGTCCTACATAGTACAAATCAGTTTTAGTGAAAAGAACCATGTTCTAATACTATAAATTTTACATCTTTAATAACTTCTATGTCAAATACATACCTAAATTTTTTACCACCTAGTGTTAACTTAACATAACAGACACCACAAAAACAACATCAAAAAAAAAAATAAAAAAAATCTGGATGACGCATTTTCGTCGACTGGTGTTGAGAATGAATCAGTGTCTGTTTTTTTATTTGACTTTATATGTACTACATTCCATTTCACTTGAGTTGGACTGCACGACTCATTCATCACTCTCAGTCCCCTCCACGTGTCACAATATCCCTATAGTATTTGCCACCAGATCCAGCGATCCGGTCACCCGATCAGATCCGGCCACAAGATCTGATCCGGCTAGCAGATCCGATCTGGCCACCATATTTGACTTGCAAAACCACAAAAACAAACAATGAACGAAAACAAACAATCGATAGAGCTGACAGCCACCCAAGGTTTGACTATGGGGGACTTTGGTGCATCCACTAGTAATCCGATCATCGATGATGATCTTGATTCCGCAGAAAGAGGAGAATATCATCGCAACAACGTCAATAAACAAGAGCTACCGGCAGCCGTCACAGGTACCGTCAGTCTCATCCTACCTTATTTTTTTTCATTTTCTTTAAATATAATTTTTGTTGGAAAATTTGAGGTGAAAATGTGTTTTTCACCTACTTTGGACACAAATAATTATAGACTCGAGTTGTCTATATGAATATCATACTAATCGGATAAGTACTCCTTTATGAGAGCTTCGTAACAATATAATGAGTGTCCAAAATGAAGCTAATGCGAATGAGATATCGAGTCTCATTGGGTTTGAATGGCAATTGCGGATATCCAAAAACCATTTTGTCTAACAAAAACCATTATCTCAAATTTCGGATATCCAAATTTACTTACTTGCTCAAGAAATTCTAAGAGCAGAAGTTAAGTTTGTTATATTGCAATATCCAACTTCTCAATTTACTTACTTGCTCAAAGAAATTCTAAGAGCACAAGTTAAGTTCCTCATATTGCAATATCTAACTTCTCAATTTACTATTTCACTTTGAATCATTTCATAATAAAGTTTGATTTCACTTTTATATTTCCCTCTCAACTCTGTTTGTTAAAAGATTCAACAATGACTTTCCCTCAATGCAAATTCCGGTTGTCCCTCACTGATAACTGATCCATAACAGGTATGCTTGATTTAACCCAAGTGTGTAGTAGCTAGTGTACCCTCCTTCTTCTCCAGTAACTCGCTCACCCTTACTTTTTCTTTTCCACACACACCGCTGCCCCTTCTTCTTCTCCGAACACACACACACCATTGCCCCTTCTTCTTCTCCAGTAACTCGCTCTACCTTATAGTTGTATAAATACTTTGAATCATTTCATAACACTTTTATATTTCCCTCCAACAATGACTTTCGTTCAATGCAAATTCCGGTGGTCCCTCCCTCATAACAGATCCGTAACAGGTGTGCCTGAGTTAGGCCTAAATTGGTCATGTTACTGGCTCATCCTAGGTGTTATCTTCGCTGCGTTGATTATTATTCTGGGTATCCTTGTGTTGGCTCATTGCATTAACAGGCGAATGAAGAAGAAAAAGATTGATTAGGTGATTACAAGGTTCAAATATGATTCTAGCAAGGAAGATAAAGGCTACGGGCGGAACTACGGATCGATATGTTTGACTGAAGAATGTCAGATTTGTTTAAGTGATTATGTTGATGGAGATGAGATACGTGTGTTTCCGCAGTGTGGACATGGATTTCACGTTGGATGCATTGATAAATGGCTAAGTTTACACTCATCGTGTCCGTCTTGTAGATGTGAGATCCAGCTGACCGCGATATGATATGCTAATATATATGCAACGAGTTCCTGATTTCGAGTGGAAGTTACATCGGAGGTACGTAGAAGATATATTTAGGTAGACACTGGAGAGCATTGTATTTGCTCTACTGTACATAATTTCGGATCATATATGGAAAAAAATTATATATTCAATGATCATATACATGGAGCTTAATATTTTGTTATATTATCCTCGTTTTCTAATTCGTATCTTGTTTTAATTTGTCTTTGATAGATTGTTCATGATTATATATCAATCTTACATTCGGCCTTGACAAAACTGTTATCTGAAATTTCGGATGTCCGAATTAAAAAAAACTTAGATAAAATATTATGTCTAACATAAAACCATTATCTCAAATTTCAGATATCCAAATTTACTTACTTGCTCAACAAATTCTAAGAGCAGAAGTTAAGTTCCTTATATTGCAATATCTAACTTCTCAATTTACTTACTTGCTCAAAGAATTCTAAGAGCAGAAGTTAAGTCCCTTATATTGCAATATCTAACTTCTCAATTTAGCGTGTGAAGGAGCTGTAAAGTTTTCGAATAAAGTATTTCGACCCTTAAATGCCTAGGTAAATTTCTCTCAAATAAGACACTAAATGAACCTATTAAAGACAGATTATTTTGACATTTAAAAGTAGTTAAACCAGTGACAAATGTTTGGCTCCATAATCTAACATTTTTTTTCGTGATGAAAACATATAAGTTTAAACAAGTGTGCATTCCAAATTTTCGCAACTTACATCCAAACATAATATAAATTTTATTAGTCTCTAACAAATTACGATTAACTTGTGAAAAACGTAGAGGGGGGGGGGGGTGAATACGTTTACCGTTTTAAAACTTAAAACTTGTTGTATCAAATTTCTAATTCGGCTTGTTCTAATATGAAAGATGTTTGTTGTAGTTTATCACTACCAAGTTGTCACACAAGTATTATCAAATAATCACAACACAAGCAATCACATAATGCAAATATAAAAGTAAAGAGATAAGTAAAAGAAAGCGCAAACCGAACACGATGATTTATAGTGGTTCGGTCACGGAGCTCCTCTCCGCCCTACTCCACTCCCCGAGTACCCAACTCGAGAGTTACTTCACTAGATCAACAAGCTCCCTTTCTTAGGCGGAGAAAACCTTTACACGTTGCTTACTTCCTTTTCCGGTACTAAGCTAAACACCGGGTTCTTTACAAGGGTACAACCACTCCCATCGTCGCTTACTTCTTTTTCCGGTACTAAGCTAAACACCGGGTTCTTTACAAGGGTACAACCACTCCCGACACTCTTTGTATTTTAAGGACTAAAATACTAACCTCACTCTACTGATCTAAATGATACAATGATGGTTA
This sequence comes from Artemisia tridentata subsp. tridentata, assembly GCA_021014915.2. NCBI lineage: Eukaryota > Viridiplantae > Streptophyta > Magnoliopsida > Asterales > Asteraceae > Artemisia > Artemisia tridentata. The sequence goes on along the minus strand of CP139509.1, from coordinate 524,294,745 downwards.
CAACAATGATCCATGACATAAGTGTATCATGGATATGAATGCCTACTCTATATGAACTTCCATTGATCGGAAGCCTTCAATGGATGAAGATCACAAGCTCCCTAAACTTGTTGTGATGGATCTTCATGTATGCAAGTGAGATCTTCTTGGTGGATCAAGAAGTATGCTATGGATGATGTCTCATGATCTTGAGCTTGCTTCACAGGATCATTAACAATGTATGCTTACAACATAATGAAAGTTAGTAACATTATGATCATTATGGAATGGGTGATTAATCTATAAATCTACATGTTTAGCTACTGATCTAAGTGTGTGAAATGAGTGAGGGAATGTGTGTTCTAAGTTAGATGTCTTGTGGGCAAAACTAAGGACTACTATTAATAGGAAAACATGGCATGAAACTATGGGCAAAACTATGGACATGTTTTCTAATGGCATGAAACAATGGGCAAAACAATGGATATGTTTTCTAATGAAACTATGGGCAAAACTATGGACATGTTTTCTAATGGCATGAGACTATGGGCAAACAATGGGCTGGTATGTATAGCCAACAATATTTTTTCCCAGCGGATCCCATAAAAGGGATCCGTCTTTGTCGACATTTGGATCCGCCAAAATGACAGCTAAGTTAATTTGGAAATCTTTCCAAATCTAGTACAATCTATCCATATCTTTGTCAAGTCATTTCATGATCTTTTAAAGTCAACTTAGTTGCTTAAATATCTATACAAAATATTACCTAAATCTTTCCAAAATATTCTAATGATGTATACAATGATGTCATCCTAATATTTAACTAATAAAGTTTCCATTTTAATAAATAAACATGTAAACTTGTATATGTTGTTCTTCCTAGTAAACTTGTAATGTGTAACATGTATCCTAGTGATCATGTAACATGTAAAATGAGGTTCTAAGTAGAATGATTAGCCTTTTTAAAATACTTAATTACCTAACCGTATTTTAAACATTCTAAATGGTTTGTTAAGGTTTGATCATAATGCCACATAACAAACATGTACGAACCTGTGTTGTATCATACGAAGACTTGAGAAGTCGAGAGGTGTTGAATGTATGTTGAGACAATATAAGATTACAAGTAACTTGTACATTTTACGTTATGTATCAAGTTACATGTTTGTCATCAATCAAAACAAACGAGATTGCTTGCACTAGCAATCTTTCCAACGAGACTGCTTGCACTAACATAACTAAAAATATCAATGACACTAAAAAGGTTTTTGATGAAAACAATCCTAAGGTGGCTGAGGTTGTTGCCATGGTTAAGTCTATGTCGTTTTTATGGCTTAAGAGTCGAACTAGTTTTAACTCACTTCTTTGGAAGGATTGGGTTGTGTTTCCTTTGTATATGATGAAATTGTTTCTTGGCTGTCCTTGCTTTGAGGGCTCGCCGTTTTTAATGAAGTTCACCGTTCAAAAAAAAAAAAAAAAAAAAAAAAAAAAAAAAAAAAAAAAAACACTAAAACCACAGTTACAAAAATACTAGTAGCAGTAATGATAGGTGGGAGAAAAGGGGGACATTCGCTTTCTAAATTTTAGGTAAAGAAATGTATACATTCACACACCAAAACCCACCAACCATAATAAGATCCAATCTCTATATCTGTATTATCCAAACACCCCCTTAATTTCCCAGTTTACACAATCAACAGCAAAACATGTCTGCTATTATTCGAAGACTCTGCTCTTCTTCTTCACATATCATCAAACAATACAATCATCATCATGTTCCTCGTTACATTTTTTTTCTTTTTTTTTTAATAATATAATCTAATGGTTGCTTTTTTTGTGTTTGTTAATATATACAGTCTTCTTCTTCTTCGACAGTAGCAGCAGCTAGTGAGATTGAAGCTTCACGTGTTAATGTTAGTTACTTTACTTACTTACTTTCATTTCATTAGATTTAGAGGTGGCAAAACGGGCGGGCCGGGCTAGAACGGGCACGGGCTAGAATGTGGCCAAATCTTTTATAAAGTAGCCAAAATTAGATCATTTTTTTTTCATTTTGGGCACAAATTGCCACCTCTAATTAGATTTATATATTTTGTTTAAATATATTTTTATAAATAATTATATGTTATTTGATTTGATAGTGGACTAAACAACTGAATGCTCCATTGGAAGAGATTGATCATGAGATTGCTGATATTATCGAGCGCGAAAAAGCTAGGCAATGGAAGGTATCTATACTACTACTCTCTGCTTTTTTTCGACTTTAACCAATCTAGAATCTCGTTACATTGTTTCTATAGGAACAACCAGTTTCTTCGTCTCAAATTTTGTTTTTTTATGTCTTTATATGATCAATGATTTAAAATTAATGCTAAATTTCAAATTAAACGGTCTCACGGCATTGACTTCAAAACTACTACAAGTGTATCTTGTTTTGTTTTTTTACTCTGTGATGCGAGAGTTGATTACTTTGTGTCAATATAGGGATTCAAGCTTATACCTTCAGAGAATTTCACATCGTTGTCAGTGATGCAAGCTGTTGGATCGGTCATGACCAACAAATATAGTGAAGGTTACCCTGGTGCTAGATACTATGGAGGAAACGAGTATGAATACTTCCACTTTTAGTTACTAATATTTTCCTGTAAGTCAGTGGCGTTTACCCATTCTTCTCTATATTTTGTAAAGGTACATTGACATGGCAGAGAGATTGTGTCAGAAGCGGGGGTTGGAAGCTTTTAATTTAGATCCTTCCAAATGGGGAGGTAACACATCTAATGCCCTTTTCACTTTTTGGATATTATAACTCAAATCACTCTGAGTTGCTTGTTTTGACATCAATGTAATGGAATCATACTTTTAGAGGGTGTTTGCATGTGTAACACAAATATGCATAGCAATTAGTAACACACAACAACAAATTTCATAAATGATGCAGCATTTCGTATCAAACACAAACACGAACCAGTAAAAACATGTTTGACTAAAATGAACCACAAACAAAATCCGTTCAAGTTCAAAAACAAAAATGTCAAACATGACAGAAGTTAAACCTCAAACACCATTTTAAGAAATCTGCAATTGATAGTAACAGATTTGATACTTACATAAAAAAAATCAGCATAAATGAGTTCACATTATATAAAAATATTTCTACAATCTATAAATATACATCTAATATAAGGGGATAGCTTGGCTACAATTTTTGTAGCCAATTGGCTACAATCCATTAAAAAAATACACAAGCAAGCAATAAATAAAGAAGAATCAGGACCCAAAAAAAAATCAAGGGCCCACATTTATAGCACAAAATTGTAGCCAATTGGCTACAATTAATATATTCCCATAATATAAAAGGTCGATATATCTGGAAACCCCAAAAACAACTTAACACACCAGTCAGAAATGAAACAGTATATAAGTATCTTGGTGCTATTTAACCACCAGATTCTTCAGAAATGATCATCATACTTGAAATATATCAAGGGCCCATATTTATAGCACAAAATTGTAGCCAATTGGCTACAATTAATATATTCCCATAATATAAAAGGTCGATATATCTGGAAACCCCAAAAACAACTTGCCACACCAGTCAGAAATGAAACAGTATAAAAGTATCTTGGTACTATTTAACCACCAGATTCTTCAGAAATGATCATCATACTTGAAGTATATCACAAAACATAAAATTCTTTTAAGAATCAACAAATAAGTACTTTGTACCAACAAATCCTTTAGGCTATCCACAACCGGCCGGGTCGCCCCTGCGCCGACCGAAATAGGCAACCCCTTCGACCCCTCGACCGATTGTGTGAAATATGTAAAAAAATGTACCGTTTGATAATTTAAAAAAAAATGTTAGGATTAATAATTTAACAACTTTAACATGCACATCAAGAGAAGTTCATCATAGATCTTTTAATTAACCCACTTACGAATTTAAACTCTTAAAGGTAATCAATCAACCATCTTCAAAATACCTAAAATTTCATTTACATTATTTAACCTAAAAAAGTTTCACCATTTACTTTTAAATAATCATTAAGCATAAAAAATTGACAAACTTACTCAGTTGCATCGTCAACAGTTACACACTTCAATATGACTTTAATTCTAAATCCCTCTTGCTCTAAATCGTTTTCGAAGTAAAATTAGGGTTTCTGAAAAAATTGGGCATTTTTAAAATTGGTTTATTTCTGTCAATTAACTTTTCTTAGTTAATAGATCTATCGTCTAACTGTTCATGTAATTTTTTGAAAATTAGGGTTTGGGTAATATCAGGGTTTTTCCCATATCATAAGAAGCAGTCAAAACTGTAAAAATGGTAACAACATTTGAGAATGACTCCAACCAACCTCCCCTTGATTCAAATTAATGTCAAATTACAATACAAGAAGAACATGAACTGAGCTGAACGCAAACCTGAGAACAATCAGGTTGATATCACCACAAAGACTGAACAATCAGGTTGACAAGAAGACCAGCTCCCTTCAATATAGAGAGAGGCGGAGAAGTATAACTGGGTTGCCCAATGAGATGATTTATAAGCTTCCAACTTTGAGAGTGCCCATCTTCAGCCCCTGCACAATGTAAACATTCCAAACAAAGAACAAACATAAAGGGTTAAATAAAACAAGTCCTACATAGTACAAATTAGTTTTAGTGAAAAGAACCATGTTCTAATACTATAAATTTTACATCTTTAATAACTTCTATGTCAAATACATACCTAACTTTTTTACCACCTAGTGTTAACTTAACATAACAGACACCACAAAAACAACATCAAAATCAAAAACAAAAAAAAAATGGATGACGCATTTTCGTCGACATGTGTTGAGAATGAACCAATGTCTGTTTTTTATTTGACTTTATATGTACTACATTCCATTTCACTTGAGTTGGACTGCACGACTCATTCATCACTTGTTGGGGAGTTGGTATTATAATGATGATCACAGAATCTGAGAGTCGTGTAAACACTTTCAGATTGAAGTATTTCAATGGTTCTATCGAAATCTTAAATCGGATAAAACTCAGATTTAGAAACGAGAATGTGTTATGTAAGTTATGTTCTGAACCAAGACTATGTGTAACATAAATATGACCAATAAAAAACTGCTTTACAGTTATCAATAATAACTGATGTACATCCACAACTGCTATAGCAGTTATATTAACTGCTATAAAACTGATTTACAGTTATAATTGCACTAGTTACAAAATCAACTAGCAGTACCTTCTAGCCGTACCTTTACACATTAGCAGTACCTTAGGAATACCAACTAGCAGTGCCTTTATACACTAGCAGTACCTTAGCAGCACCTTAGCAGTACCTTAGCAGTACCAACTAAAACCAGTCGTGCCTTTTATTATAATCACAATAACGTCAAACAAGTGTGTACTCCACATAACCCAGACTTGTTGATCATTTACTATGATTATACATTGGTCATCTAAGTCAATCCATTACACTTAAATACATTAGTGACTCAAAATCATTAACAATCCTCCCCATGTAAGTGTAATCTTATTAACTTAAAGTAAACACATAACAAACACCAAACTGATGCATAAATGAAATATCGCGACGATTGAATTTCACATTAGTACATTAGCATTCCAAATATTCGAATATCAGAGTGTCACTAAGGATTGAACTCTTTCTATTCATAGTGAATACATGAAGATAATATACACAACAGTTTACACATTCACATGTTCTTCCTGACACCATTTTTTACTAGCTTGTGTCCTATCCTTCAATATGCATATCAAAGCCAAGTCCTAAGCTTCTTGAAGTAGCTAAACTTCATGCTTATATAGGTGGTTTTTTACTCTTGCACCTGCACATGCAATTTTTCAAAAAAACCATTAAGAAATATAATTTCAACCTCCTTTATCTTGCAGTTCTGAACACATACCATGGGATGACATAATTATGTGTTCCAATCCAAACATAACAAGCTTTCCACATTGAATTCAGCATTTAACATTACGTTAAATGGGAATTGGGTATCTTGATACAAGGATTTATTTAAATGGACTTTAGACCCATCCCCTTAGCCGCCTTACACACGAGATCTCTTGCTAACCCTTTAGTTAAATGGTCGGCTAAATTCATTTGAGTTTTTACAAACTCCACAGATATCACACCATTCATGATAAGCTCACGAATCATGCTATGTCTAACACCTAAGTGTCTAGACTTGCCATTGTACACTTGACTATAAGCCTTAGCCAAAGTAGCAGCACTATCACATCTGATAGAAATGGTAGATATCGGTTTAGGCCACAAAGGAATTTCATAAACCAAATTCCTTAGCCATTCAACTTCATTACCTGCTGCAGCTAATGCAACAAACTCAGACTCCATGGTTGAGCTTGTAATACAAGTCTGTTTCTTTGAAGCCCAAGAAATAGCACCTCCTCCAAGAAGGAATACCCACCCACTTGTAGATGAGTGATCCTCCAAATTGTTAATCCAACTGGCATCAGAATAGCCTTCTAACACAGAAGGATAACCACTATAAGTCAAACCATAATCCATGGTTCCTTTCAAATACTGAAATACTCTACCCAGAGCTTGCCAATGTAGAGCACTAGGATTGCTAGTATACCTACTAAGCTTTCCCACAGCAAAAGCTATATCTGGTCTAGTGCTAATCATGGCATACATAAGACATCCAATAGCTCTAGAGTATTCTAGCTGAGACACTGGAGTTCCTTTATTATTTCGAAACTTCACAGTAGAATCCACTGGAGTATAAGCAGGAGAACAATTAGCAAAGTCAAACTTTGTCAGTATCTTCTCAATATAGTGAGATTGAGAAATAGTGATACCATTGTTTCCTCTTTTGATTCTAATACCAAGAATCACCTCAGCCTCCCCCAGATCTTTCATATCAAAATTAGATGACAAGAATTCTTTTGTCTTATCAACTTGATCTTTGTCAGTACCAAAGATCAACATGTCATCCACATACAAGCAAATTATTACTCCTTTACCAGAAGCATTAAATTTACTATACACACACTTGTCAGCTTGGTTTAAAGAAAAACCATTAGACAAGACTACATCATCAAACTTTTGATGCCATTGTTTCGGTGCTTGTTTCAGACCATACAATGATTTCTTCAATTTACATACTTTGCTTTCATGTCCAGGCATCACAAACCCTTCAGGTTGTTTCATGTAAATTTCCTCATCCAAATCACCATTCAAGAATGCAGTTTTCACATCCATTTGGTGAATAACTAGATCATGTATAGCTGCTAGAGCTATTAATAATCTAATAGTGGAAATCCTAGCAACAGGAGCATAAGTGTCAAAGAAGTCAATACCCTCCTTTTGTCTAAAGCCTTGGATAACCAATCTGGCTTTATATTTATCTATGCTTCCATCCACTTTCATTTTCCTTTTAAGGATCCATTTACATCCTAGTGCTTTGCATCCAGGAGGCAAATCAGTTAATTCCCAAGTATCATTATGCATGATGGAATCAATCTCACTTTGAACAGCTTCTTTCCAAAAGGAAACATCTCTAGAAGCCATTGCTTCACCCAAGGTCCTTGGATCCTCCTCAATGATGAAACAATATTCATTTTGAGATAAAGTCTTATCTCTTGTTCCTTCAACTAAATAAAGTTGAAATTCACCACCAAAAGACTTAACTTTTCTTGTCCTAGTGCCTTTTCTAGGAACAAATGCACCAGGTACATCAACCGTACCTTCAGATTCACCAGCAGTACCTTCAGGTACATCAGCAGTACCTTCAGGTACATCAGCATCAAATGAACCAGGTACATTAGCCGTACCTTCAACATCATCTTCAACTATCTTACTAGAAGATGATTGAATCATGCCTCGTGGTCTAGGTATAGATGTAAACCGTTCTTCATCAAATATAGCATCTCTTGACTCTATTATAGAGTTCACCGACACATATTCATTAGGTTCTATGACATAAAACCTATAACACTTGGAATGCTCTGCATACCCAATGAAGATACAATCAAGACCTTTTTCACCCAGATTTTTCCTTTTGGGTTCAGTTAGTCTCACAACTGCTCTACAGCCCCAAACCCTTAAATAGGTCAAATTTGGCACCTTCTTGGTCCAAATTTCATAAGGAGTTTGTTTATTATTTTTGTTTGGAGTTCTATTCAAGATGTAACAGGCAGTTAACATAGCCTCACCCCAAAACCCTTCACTTAGTCCAGAATAGGATAACAAGGAATTCACCATTTCCTTTAAGGTCCTATTCTTCCTCTCAGCCACACCATTCTGCTGAGGTGTGTAAGGAGCCGTGGTTTGATGTATTATACCAGTTGATTGGAAATAAACTGGATCATAATATTCACCACCTCTATCAGTACGCAACACTTTTATCAAATCTTGTCTATGAAGTTCTACTTCTTGTTTATAAATTTTAAATTTATCAAGAGCTTCATGTTTAGCATGCAATAGATAGACATAACAATATCTAGAGGCATCATCAATAAAAGTAATTACATACTTGGTATGTCCAAGTGAGGGATTAGCATGAAAATCACACAAATCACTATGAATGAGATCCAAAACTTTACTTTCCCGATTAACACCTTTAAATGGTTGTCTAGTTATCTTGGTTAACATACAAGTCTTACAACTTGAAGGTGTCATGTCAAAACCAGGTATTAAACTCATTTTAGACATATCTTTCATTCTCTTGTAATGAACATGTCCTAGTCTAGCGTGCCACAATTCAGATTTGTTTAGACCATTGCAATTACTAGAAGACAACATACAAGCAGAATCATAAAACAAAGGATAATCCAAATTCAACCTAATCATACTATTACAAACATAACCAAATCCAACAAACGAACCATGTCTTGACAAGATATACTTGTCACTTTCCAACACTTGTTTGTAGCCACACTTATTCAACATTATTTCATAAACGAGATTCTTTCGAATCCCAGGTACATACAAAACATTATCTAAACATAAAGTTTTTCCAGAAGTGAAAGTCAATAAAACACGCCCTATTCCTTTGATTGGTTCAGTTGCAACGTTTCCCATCTTTACAAATGATCCATCTTCAATCGATTTGCATTCTTGAAACCAACGAAGATCCTTGCAAACATGAATTGTTGCACCCGAATCAACCCACCAAGCAACTTCATCATCCTGAACATAAAATGCATCAGAAATGACAGAAACATAATGTAAAACATTATAAAAATTCTGCATAAAATCATAATTATAACCTTGTTGCTTTTCAGGATCCTTAGACCCATTTGAACCAGCGCCATCCTTGCCCTTACGAGAGCGACAATCCTTCTTCATATGACCAGGCTTGTTACATTTCCAACAAGTCAAAGTAGCCTTCTTGTTGGCATACTTGTCATCACCACTTTTGAACTTTCTTTTGTTCTTATTGTTGTTGAAATTCTTGGCTCCATCTCTTTCAACCATGTTGACAGAAGATGACCCAATTTGGTTCTTTCCTTTAGGATTATTATCAAGTTCCTGATTTCTTAATCCTTCCTCAATTCGTTGGTGACTACCGAGTTGAACCAAATTTAACTCTTCCTTTTTATGTTTCAAACCATGTTTGAATTCTTTCCAGGAAGGGGGCAGTTTATCAATGATAACTGCAACCGAGATGGCCTCATCCATCATCAAATTGTGTTGGGTATACTGTCCTAGAATCCTTAACATTTCATGAAATTGTTCCATGACAGGCCTGGTATCAACCATCTTGTAATTCATAAAATTACTCACAAGAAACTTCTTAGAAGAAGCATCTTCTGCCATATATTTGGATTCTAGAGACTCCCACAGTACCTTTGCAGATTCAGTGTTTTGATAGACATCAAATAGGGAATCAGACATACCATTTAGAATATGACCACGGCATATGTAGTCATCGTTTTCCCACTTCATCCTTTTCCTAGTTGTCTCCAAAGTTTCATTCTCTGACCACACGGGACAGGGTGTACTCAGAACGTACACAACTTTAAAAGTGGTAAGAAGAAAGTGCATCTTCTTTTGCCAGCGACGAAAGTCTTGCCCTTCAAACTTGTCCAACTTATCAAACTTGCTCGTCATATCTTTCACGGATTGACTGGTTGTCATGATCACAGAATACTTCAATCTTTGTTGGGGAGTTGGTATTATAATGATGATCACAGAATCTGAGAGTCGTGTAAACACTTTCAGATTGAAGTATTTCGATGGTTCTATCGAAATCTTAAATCAGATAAAACTCAGATTTAGAAACGAGAATGTGTTCTGTAAGTTATGTTCTGAACCAAGACTATGTGTAACATAAATATGACCAATAAATAACTGCTTTACAGTTATCAATAATAACTGATGTACATCCACAACTGCTATAGCAGTTATATTAACTGCTATAAAACTGATTTACAGTTATAACTGCACTAGTTACAAAATCAACTAGCAGTACCTTCTAGCCGTACCTTTACACATTAGCAGTACCTTAGCAATACCAACTAGCAGTGCCTTTATACACTAGCAGTACCTTAGCAGCACCATAGCAGTACCTTAGCAGTACCAACTAAAACCAGCCGTGCCTTTTATTATAATCACAATAACGTCAAACAAGTGTGTACTCCACACAACCCAGACTTGTTGATCATTTACTATGATTATACATTGGTCATCTAAGTTAATCCATTACACTTAAATACATTAGTGACTCAAAATCATTAACATCACTCTCAGTCCCCTCCACGTGTCACAATATCCCTATAGTATTTGCCACCAGATCCGACGATCCGGTCACCCGATCAGATCCGGCCACCAGATCTGATCTGGCTAGCAGATCCGATCTGGCCACCATATTCGACTTGCAAAACCGCAAAAACAAACAATGAACGAAAACAAACAATCGATAGAGCTGACAGCCACCCAAGGTTTGACTATAGGGGACTTTGGTGCATCCACTAGTAATCAGATCATCGATGATGATCTTGATTCCGCAGAAAGAGGAGAATATCGTCGCAACAACGTCAATAAACAAGAGCTACCGACAGCCGTCACATGTACCGTCAGTCTCATCCTACCTTATTTTTTTCATTTTCTTTAAATATAATTTTTGTTGGAAAATTTGAGGTGAAAATGTGTTTTTCACCTACTTTGGACACAAATAATTATAGACTCGAGTTGTCTATATGAATATCATACTAATCGGATTAGTACTCCTTTATGAGAGCTTCGTAACAATATAATGAGTGTCCAAAATGAAGCTAATGCGAATGAGATATCGAGTCTCATTGGGTTTGAATGGCAATTGCGTAGCTTTGCCATATTGACACCCTAAGCATACCCCATCTTTATTTACCTCCACTTCTGGCAGCCCATCAACAAGCTTTTTTTTCACCATACGACCCAACTTATCAAATCCTACATGCCCCAATCGCTTATGCCACAGATCTGCAGTTTGCTTCCCTTTTGTCTTTTCTACATAAGCTGACTCTACATTTAGAACATACACGGTATCAGTTTTGGGACCTTGCAGCACTGGTGTGGATTGAGTCTCGAAATCCTTATACACACCTTTACATCTTTTGGGCCAAACAGAAACATTTCCTCCTTCATTCCCTTGATCCCAACAATTACGAGCCATGTGGCATTTGTTACCACATGTAATTATTTTTTTCATTTTCTTATTTTGGGTGTTGAAAATTTGAATTCGGATCGGTTTTTGGTAGGGGTGTGCAGAAAACCGAGAAACCAAAACCGAAAACAACCGAGAAACCAAAACCGATTGAAACGAAGTTTACAGTTGAGTTTGGTTTTACCAAAAACACCAAACTGAAAAATTTGAATTCAAATCGATTTTCAATATAATGTACACTAATTATTATTTATTTATTTATTTTTATTATTATTATTATTTTTTTGCATCAATATACACATAGCATTAATCGAAGGAAAAGCTACACATCAGCACTACATGTCTACATAACGAAAAGATACGATCGCTGGCTAAGTTGCAACACAACAAATATATGTGATGAGTCTCAACGAATGCCATGACTGCCATAAAAGGGAACACGGAAGGGTGCACCAAATCAGACCAGAGGAAAGGTGTGGGCAACAAATGGAATGGCGGGAGAAAGAACGAAAAGGACTTGAGTGACCTGCATCACCTCCCATCGATACCAAAACATACATAGCACAGAAACATAATGCCGCTGTGACTGCCATGATGTAGGAGAGCAACAATCATTCCATATTTTACCTAATTAAGAAGCATGTGTATGGCTATAAGTTAGGCTAGCTTTAATAACATATAAATGTTTCGAATATTTGAGCAAACAAACAAACAAAACAAAATACATAATTCAGGCAAATAAGTTAACAGCTACAGTCACGAAGTGCTATTTAATCTACCGACCCAAATATAGTCAACCAATTACCAATTACCAGTGATACCAACTACCAAACTACCTTCATCAACATTCCCTTACAAATATGTTAAACACTTATTTTTCTAGTAACATAAACTAAACTGAATAACAAAGACTGATGTGAACCTACAGCTTGAACTCAGACACCTTGCAATGTAGCACAATCATCATGGTGAATAAATGATGGCACATGTTATACTGACCCTCCCAAATTGTGATATACTGACCCTCCCTAACTGTTTGTGGTACTTTGTACTTTTAAAGTACAAAGTACAATGTACCTTTAAGGTACTTGTACTTTGTACTTTAAAGTACTTTTTTTTTTTTTTTTTTTTTTTTTTTTTTTCTCGATTTGTATACCCTTTTTTTTTTTTTTTTTTTTTTTTTTTTTGTAAAATTTTTTTTATGTGTTATTTTTAAGTGTAATGTTTATTTTTTATTTTTTTTACACATTAACGTTAACGCATTAAACAACTACAATGTTTTTATTTAATTAACAACGACAACAATAAATAAGTAATGTATTGTTAATTCTTTTTTTTTCCGATTTGTGTACCTTTTTTTTTTTTTTTTTTTTTTTTTTTTTTTTTTTTTTGTAAAATTTTTTTTATGTGTTATTTTTAAGTGTAATGTTTTTTTTTTTTTTTTTTTTTTTTTTACACATTAACGTTAACGCATTAAATAACTATAATGTTTTTATTTAATTAACAACGACAACAATAAATAAGTAATGTATTGTTAATTTAAATAATACAAACAGTTATTTACAACATCAACCACATCAACCATAGAGGAAAACGAATAATCCGATAGGAAGACTAAGCTTGTTATATATATATATATATCAAAAGATAGAGTGTTCACAAAATTACAAGCTCGTCAATAATTAGTTCTAATACATCATCACTACTACTACTCTAGGATCGGTCTCTAAGCTCTTGGTTCTCCCTCATCACTGAACCAAGCTGATCTGAATGCACATCAAGTTGGTTCGCCTGGTTCGTCAGCTGAATCCAGATCTGATCCATCTCAGTAGGCTCCTCTACTAGCGGTGGCATGAAAGAAGGAGATGACGGTGTGTACTCTGGACTAGCTGCATGTACACCTGTGCTTACATCACAAGCAATGTCCACCCACTGACTAGCATCCAAACCCTGAATCTCGGCATCTCTGGAGCTCTGTCCAATCTCAAACAATCCCTGAACACCCATAGGAGTGTGCTCAGTAGGTGCAGCAACATCAGGAGTAGGCTCATCTTGTGTACTCTGGACTAGCTGCTTGTGTTTGAGCCTTCCTTTGTGTGGTTGCTTGTGTGGTGCTTGTGTGAGCCTTACTTTGTCTGAGCCTTCCTTTAAGCAACTGGGACAAAAAAAAAGAAAAAAAGAAACCTTGGGACAAAAAGAAAAAAAAAAAAAAAAAAAAGTTAAGTTAAGACAGTATAAGACACAAAAAAAAAAAAAAAAAAAAAAAAAAAAAAAAAAAAAAACTAGGGAGGGTTTTGTACCCGTGACCCTAGGGAGGGTCCGGTTAGTATGACCCTGGTGAATAAATGATAGAATCTCCCTGATCAATTGGCCTTCCCAATGTACGGTGTCACGGAGAACTTATATCGCTTTCCATTAATCCCAACATCATTAATAGTAATTTGCCATGAGTCGCGGTCATAAACTCCAATTTTAGCATCTTCACTACAAAGTGTCGGTCCCCGTTCCACTACAGCTTCACCATTGTTCCTAAACCCCAATACATCACCTGCATATATACCATCAACACTATACAGTTTGATAAACTTATCATCACCCTCTCCCTCAGCCCACACAAAACAACCCCTATCATGATTCTCAAGTAAACGAAGTGACCCATTCACCTTCACCGAATGTAGAAATTATTTTGTATAACTGTTCGGAATAGACACTTCTCCAAAACCTTTCTCCCAATCAAACGATTTAAAAAAATTTCCCCTATCTTTTTTAAGTTGATCATAAGCACGGAAATAAAAAAACCCCATTTAAACAAACCTTAACACACTCCATATTACACTTTTCAACATAATAAATACCCTTTTCTGTCCAAACAGGTTCGTTTAACGTAGAAACACCAACATGAGCTTAGGGTGACTGGTATTAGGACAAACCCCAAAACCAACAATAGTACGCTCATACCCCGTTGTAGGGATAGGCATAACAATACCCACAGATTCCCTAACAGTAGGATTCCATAAAACAGCCATCCTGGTTTCGGAATCTAGACCTTTGGAATCTGGGCATTCGAAAAAACTTAACCACTCTTTATCGGAACAGAGTGTCAATTGTTTTCTTAATGAGCTAAGGGACTCCGGGGAGGTTAAGGGAATAATTTCATTGTCATCGCCAATCAAACGAGACCCTTTCATCACCATCTAAACCCGAATCAAAACCACAATCTTGATCTCTTTGTCTTGTTGGTGATGGCGGTGGGGCAGTGGCAGAGGCGGTGGTGTGAAGGCGGTGTAGGAGAGAGGCGGTGGAAGAGAGAGTGAGGTATCAATAATGAGAGAGTGATGATAAGATCTGATATTAACCTCTCATGGTGTAGGTGATAAGATAAGGGTGAGTTTGTGTAATACACATTTTCTCTTTACCAATCCGGAATTCCCAACAAATCCGTGACTCCTCGAATACAATGGGATTTCACACCTGGCGAATCTTTCATTCTAGGTCTAGTTTTAGGTGTTTTCTTGTTAAGGTAAAAAAAATATACTTAGTTGTTTTCGGTGTGGAAAATTTGAATTCGGATCGGTTTTTGGTAGGGGTGTGCAGAAAACTGAACCTAAACCGAAAACAACTGAGAAACCGAAACCGATTGAAACGAAGTTTACGGTTCAGTTTGGTTTTAGCAAAAACACCAAACTGAAAAATTTGAAGATTTTCAGATAGGAAAAAAAAAATCATATTTTTCTTTATTTAATTATAATAATTTTAACACCAAATAAGCTAAAACAAACACTCCTTTAAGCAAATTTGAGTGTTGGGCTTATTTTATAGAAGATATATACTTTAGAATAAGTGACATTTTTTAGATGCGGTAGTAAAAGACTTTAACTATAATCACTAAAAGTAAAACGTGAGAGGTCTCAATTTCAATTACTCTTAGATGCAAACAACTGTGAAATGGTCGCATCAACTCTTAAAAGTAGAGGTCTTTACCGAGTGTGTTGGCATTGGGCTCAAATTCCTTTAATTAGTCGGTCAAAGATAAGAAATGATAGGTTAAAAAATATATGTACATGGAGAAATGTTTTATATATCAGTACTTTAGAAAGAGATCTGAATAAAGTATGATAAATCCTCAATTATCACTTATAAGTGTACTTACCTCTATCTATTAGTTAAGCAGCAAATAGAGTTGGGAATAATATAATTTTGACAAACAAAAACAATTGACTATCATATACTTTAAAAAAATAACTTATTAACCTGACCTTCTAAAATGTCACATTTAAATGACACATTGTTCTGCTTTGATTTGCATTTTATTTATGAATGAAAGTGAAGTCTTTGATATTTACTTTCTCTTTGTCTCGACTCTTTGACACCCAAAATGGTTGTTACAAACAACAACATACCCAATTTTACCGGAGCGAGGTATAGGAGAGGTAGAATGTAGACAGGTTCTACCTCTACCTCAGGATAAACCCGAGAGTACACATAGAGGTAGAAAACCAAAATGGTTGTTAAATTTTCACTATTTGATTATTTGCATATTGCAAACCCACGTAAAAAATAAGCCAAGCCCAAACATGATACAAGCCTACAAACATAAAAATCAAGCCCGTTTTAAATGGGCCATCTTGCTTTAGGTTAATTAGATGGGTCAAACAGCTTTTTGGGTTGGTTTCTCTGAATATATGAATTTTAATTTGAGTGGTTCATTTGCTGAATTGGTATACAGGACGGAACCAAGATAAAATATTACCGAATGCACAAAATTTTGTAAAAATATAATATAATTAAAAAGTGTACTAATTAAATAACACTGGAAACACGTTGCGATAAACCGAGTGCATTTAAGATGCATTTAGAAAAAAATCAATATTTTTTTTCAAATATTAAATCGAAAAATTCACGGGTGTCTCGGGACATGTAAACTAGCAACAATGAATATAGTCTAAACAGCTATTTTCTTAATCTCGTCATTTAGAACCAACCGTTATCTCCGGGTGAATAACTCATCGGTAGCTCTGACCGTCTTCCTTGATTAGCCTTCAAGACTAACTGTATCTTCATTCTTCAGTGGTTAAAAATCTTAATTTACAAGCTTGGCCTTTGATTAAAAGTTATTTGACACAACCAACTTTGATGTCATCATTCTTTTATTTCGTATAAGAGTGCAAACGAGTCGAACTCCTATCGAATAACTTGAGCTCGAACTCGATTCGAGCTCGTTCGAGTCGAGTATTATCAAGCATCGAGCTGAGCTCGACTCTAAAAGTGAGCTCGAAAGGTTTAACCAGCTAAAACTTATTTATGAAGGCTTACCTCGTGTAATTATGGGGGCTTATAATTCACAGAAACCAACCCAAAAAGCTGTTTGAATATCTACCTCAAATGACAAAAAGACAAATTTTAATGTCTTTTTGTCTTTTTGTGCACTCGTTAATATTTGATTTTGGTTCCATCAGTAAATGAACCACTCAAATTAAAATTCATATATTCGTCAAGCGGAAAGAAAAAAGACATTAAAGTGAAATGAATATCTACCTCAAATGACAATTTTACTTTTCTAGCTTTTGACTCCTCTAAAATCATGACTTGATTTATAACCATAGCATATGATAAAAGGACACCTATAAAAATTAAAATATACGCATAAGATCAAATGTAAATGGTGCACATTGTTTAGCTAAATTTATGGCACATTACATGGCTAATTATTGTAGAATAAGATGTTGTATTCTCTCAACACGAGGCTATATATCATCCTTTATTCGTTACCAAGAATAACATCCATGAGGATTGATTCCAAAACATTGAATTAGTCTTCTCATAATTATATTAGAGATTTCGGCTAAAAGATATAATGTTTCTTAAATATCCTTTGTTATATATCTAAAGTATATAATGTTCCTCAAATTAGAAATACTTAACCATAATATGCGTATTTGGTCACGAAATATTCATTACTTTTTCCTTTTTTTATTGTTTTTCCTATTTACAAAATTATATTGATTTGCTAGGAAATACGACAATCATTTATTGCATTCCTTTTTTAAAACAGATTAAGGCTGCGTTTGTTTTTTTTTTTTTTTTTTTTTTTTTTTGCATCTGAACAGCGTCTGAACGGCACTATGTCTGAATCGGTCAGACATTTTTTCCGTTCAGACCATTTGTTTTTTTGCATCTGAACAGCGTCTGAACGGCACTATTTGATCTTAATGGTCAAGACTTGAGAGGGGTGTCTTAACGCGTCTGAATGCCTCTTGTTGACACAAAATAACCCAAAAAAAAAAAAAAAATCCCGTTCAAACACGAGTTTTTTTTTTCCCGTTCAGATTCAGACATTTACGCCTCAGATTCAGATTCAGACGTGCGGTTCAGATTCAGATTCAGACCCTCTTAATAAACAAACACCACCTAAAAGAAAAAAATTGCATTACATGAGTGATGAACCAGAATTTAGCGGGTAATGCTGGCTCACTCAATGAAGACGTAAACACGCCTTAAGATGTTGGTCTCGGACTAGATTCAAGGGTTTGAACCTGCTAAGAACAGCGCACCGTTAGTCTCACATTGGAGGGGACTTTCACGGTCAACCTCGAGCGTAAGGATAAGTATTTGTCGGACGGGGATAAATACAAGTTAGTGAGAGTAAAGTGAAGAGAGAGAGTTGAAGTGTGTGTATTGACCTGAGTCTATGTGGTAAATACCTTTGGTATTTATAGGCTAGGAAACCTTGGCATTACTTGTGCCTCACAGGTTGACCTTGTACTTTGCTTACGTTATGGATGTCAGCGTATCTCTGTCGGAGATGGAGACGTGAGGTCTCGACACCTGTGACTTGTTGTCTTTTGGTTCGACTGACATCACTTACGGGGCCCACTCTGCTACGTGTTCCCCAAGTTGCATCCGTTTTGGGTAAGATTCGACTGAGCTCTTCTTTCCATAGAGGATCTCCTACTTCTCTAGGCTAGTCACGATGTTAGTGACTCGGATTCTACTCATCTCTTAGGACCGGAAGTCAGAGCACTGTTCCGCCCATAATCCCCGGACAACGGATATGCATCCATCCTATTATTCCTTCCCCTTGGGGGCTTGGGTGCGACACTTGTGCTTGTTTTGTAACGGGCCGGGGTTGAGTCAACTGACCTCCGCGGATAATTAGGCACGGGCCTTTATTTCCCGTGCCTTGTTTATTGTTGTGGGGTTATATCCACCATACACGTGATCAATGAGCATTTCATACGAGAATATCCCCTAAGATAAATTGTATGGAGGTGATGCTTAGTTGAAAACATGTTCTAGCACATTTTCATTTAACAAATTTTGGGGTTCTTACAATATTGACGTCCCAAAAAGAGTAAATTGCAGAAATTGTCCCTGTGGATTGCCAAGATTGGGTAAATCATCTATGGTCTTCCATAAGTGCAGACGGCCTCCTTATGGCGAAACTTTTGGATTGTTTTGGTCCCTGTTTTTAACTGCCGTTAAATGAATTTCGTTAACAGCTACACATTAGCCATTTTGGCTAACGACCGTTGCAACATTCATCCTTTAAACTAACGATCGTTTATAATTTCAAATTTTTGGTTTATTTAAAGTTTTCTGATTTTTTATAATAAATAAAAACAAGAATCATTAGATAATAAACAATTAAATCTCATGTAATTTACTTTTTAAATATGTGTTTCATTTTTCTATTTACATAGAAGTATACGACTTTTTCTCTATAATATGTATCGCATAATTTATAGAAAAGTATTCAATAGAAAAACCAATGTACTTTGCATGACGCTACTTGTACACTTGCAGTTACGTGGATACTTGGGAAATTAAATAGATAGAAAGATGGTCAAAGTCAAATTGCCTTTAAAAGGTCTACAAAAGGCATAAGTTGGCTCATTTGACTCGACCCCTAAGCAAAATTGTCAATGAGATGTGAAATTTTGGCTAAATATATTAAAAGCACTTAAACTTTTATTTAATATCATGGTCTTATCTTTTTTGTAGAGATCTAGTTGAGTTTAACAAGTTTTGATAACATGAGTTAACAAGTACTAGTAACAAAGATCATAGTTTACTAGACATCTATGTTATGTAGAATGTCGTAAAATGTAAAAAAAAAAATCGATCGATAAAATTATAATGATTTTATTAATCATATACGGAGTACCATTTGCTCGCTATGTAAGCAACACAAAGACGGTCGACAAAAGTTTAAACGGCAAATTTATTAGACTAGCAAGAAGCTAGAAAGAATTACAAAGTCATGGAACTAAGACATTTCATCCAAGAGTTCCAATCAAGGTTGAGATTACGACGGTTTGAACACCAAGAGAATGATAAACGAACAATGTCATCAAAAAGTAACTCCATATGCGGTGGTTTACTCCCGAACAAACTATTTATACACTACTTAATAAAAAATGTAAACAAACAAGTATTATGGTTAAAAAAGTTTGTGTTTGTCAAGTAGAATAGTGGATATATAATATGAAACCTGTATGCATAAAATCTTTAAAATAAAAAATAAAAAAGCTAAAACAATCAACATCAAAGACGTTATTTTTTAATATAAAGCATAGAAACTATTATTAATGACATCTAAAGTCTAAACAATACTTTTTGGTATAAGAAACATTCAAATTACATACTGTGAAAGTGTGAAGCATTTGGTTAAGATTTTTAGTACGCAACTGATGTACTGTTATATACGGACATGTGAATCATGTACTATTATTATGATATTATATATTTCTTTTCTAATATATTATACAACGAGTGGGACGACGACCCCCCCCCCCGCGTTGCGGGGGGAGGGGGGGTGTTCCATAACTTTTTTTGTTGGAAAAACTATTTCGTTAATAATGGCGCAAGTTTCATAATTTTTCGAGGCCGTTTGATACGAAAAATAATAAAAAGAAAAACAAAGACAAATATATTGATTTCGATAAAGTATTGCATATTTATACTCGTTTTGGTTGGGAAAATTATTTCGTTAATAATGGCGCAAGTTTCATAATTTTTCGAGCCCATTTGGTACGAAAAATAATAATAATAAAAACAAAAACAAAATAAAACACAAAAAAAAAAAAAAAAAAAAAAAAAAAAAAAAAAAAGGGCCGGCTACTGTAGCGACACAGTAGCAGCCCAATTAAATAAAATACTCCCCACCGATGGAAAAATTATTTCGTTAATAATGGCGCAAGTTTCATAATTTTTAGAGGCCGTTTGGTACGAAAAATAATAAAAAGAAAAACAAAGACAAATATATTGATTTCGATAAAGTATTGCATATTTATACTCGTTTTGGTTGGGAAAATTATTTCGTTAATAATGACGCAAGTTTCATAATTTTTCGAGCCTATTTGGTACGAAAAATAATAATAATAAAAAAAAAAACAAAACAAAAGAAAAAAAAAAAAAAAAAAAAAAAAAAAAAAAAATTTGAGCCGGTTACTGTAGCTGCTACAGTAGCAGCCCAAAAAATAAAAAAATACCCACCGACCATAAAGTATTGCATATTTATACTCGTTTTGGTTGGGAAAATTATTTCGTTAATAATGGCGCAAGTTTCATAATTTTTCGAGCCCATTTGGTACGAAAAATAATAATAATAAAAACAAAAACAAAATAAAACACAAAAAAAAAAAAAAAAAAAAAAAAAAAAAAAAAAAGGGGCCGGCTACTGTAGCGACACAGTAGCAGCCCAATTAAATAAAATACTCCCCACCGATGGAAAAATTATTTCGTTAATAATGGCGCAAGTTTCATAATTTTTAGAGGCCGTTTGGTACGAAAAATAATAAAAAGAAAAACAAAGACAAATATATTGATTTCGATAAAGTATTGCATATTTATACTCGTTTTGGTTGGGAAAATTATTTCGTTAATAATGACGCAAGTTTCATAATTTTTCGAGCCCATTTGGTACGAAAAATAATAATAATAAAAAAAAAAAACAAAACAAAAGAAAAAAAAAAAAAAAAAAAAAAAAAAAAAAATTGGGCCGGTTACTGTAGCTGCTACAGTAGCAGCCCAAAAAATAAAAAAATACCCACCGACCATGGGAATGAGTATAGATATAGAATACGAGTTGATACCTATGAGGTTGACACTTAACAAGTTGATATATATATATATAGTGAGACTTTCTTGCGAGAATCATTTTATCTGCGAGAACTGAGAGAACCACAAAAAACATACATGCACGCCTTCAATAATTGTATTTTTGCACATATGTTCTAAAAACAACATATATGTTTTTAAAAAAACATAGTTGTTCTAAAGAATTTGATAAGAAATTGAAAATACAACATTTTTCTTTGAAGGTGTGCATGTATGTTCTTATAAGGCATGCAACGACAATATTGCGGCCTTGTGTAAGATTTTTATGAAAAAAGATGATGAGTTCATGATGATATTGAAGAACATAGGTGGATACTTACGATTATTGATGATTTGCATGTATTTTTATTTTATTTTAAAAGGCGTGCATGTATGTTTTTTGTAGTTCTCTCAGTTCTCGCAGATAAAATGGTTCTCGTAAGAAAGTCCCCTATATATATATATATATATATATATATATGTGTGTGTGTGTGTGTGAAAAATAAAAGAGAAACGAAACATCATTTTTGTGTTTTCACTCAAACGATCACCTAGAAAAGTCACATCTGACTTTATGATCTTGGTTGACCTTTTCTTCAAAAACTTGAAATGTATTACTTTACGCTCGCAAAGTGACTGTGTATAACAACAAATAATTATACTTGCAAATTTGTGTTTTTGTGTGACCCTTTATGCAACACTTACGAGTAGGGATGGCAACGGGGCGGGTTTGGGGCCATTCTCATCCCCAAACACGATTACCAAAGTTCTCCCTAAACCCGCCCCGATCCCTATCGGGATCGAATCAGGGCGCCCGTCGGGGCGCGATGCTCCCCCAAACCCGCCCCGTATTAATCAGGAATCTTATTGGTGTGTCCTCTTTGGGTGCAATTCTCGACCAAAGCCACACCATTTCACATTTATTATTATTTTTCGACCTTTAACAATAACTTGAAAAATTAAGAACCTATTAATAATTAATTACAAACAAACCTTATTAAGTTTTCAACGATAGTATTATACATAAATAATGATAAATTATACCGCCGGAAATTAAAACTTAAAAATATAACACTAAACGAGTTTCTATAATCACAATTAACTAACAATATTCGAGTAATATATTTTTATTACGTAAATACTAAGAAAATACTATATAATACTATATAGGTATAGATCGACATATTCGTATATGTATATATATTATTCGGGCGGGGATGGGCGAGGATTCTCCGCTCCCCGCCCCAAACCCGATTAAAATCCCCGTTTAAGCCACAAACCCGCCCCGTGAATATATATGTATTACGTCCTTGTGTTATTAAAATGGTTTACGTGATTGTCAGTCTCCTTTATGTATGTATTACATCGAATATGAAGCAATGGACTACAATACTACAAGCAAAAGAAAACGTTTTATTTATCAAAAGTGAAAACTTAAAAAGATGCCATATGTGTCTTTTTAAGTTTACATTAATTGTTAAAATTGTCATTTTAGAAGTTAATGGGTATTAATAAATTGTAAATTAGGAGAATAATTTTACTCTTTTTAAGACATTTTAAGTTTTCAAGATTAAGTCAAAACACTATGTAGTAGAGATATGATAACAGTAATAACTAATAAGTATATTCAACGTAGTGACGTAGATATGCAAGAGCTAACAAATAAATGAATCGATCAAAACATAATCGTGTCAATGATATGCAAGAGCTAACAAATAAATATTCGATACAAAACAAATATTCAATACAAATATTTACAATACAAATATTCAAATATTTACAATACAAATATTCAATCAAAACATAATCGTGTCAATGATATGCACGCAAGAGCTAACAAATAAATGAATCGATCTTCATATATTTTTGATATCGCATCTTTTGACTATAGATATGCTCAATAATTGATTCCTTCTATTTACAAAAGTCACAAGTATAAGATGGAGATTAAACTATGAAATTTGTTATATACAAACTGCCAAATAATAAGATACCAGAGACGTAAAAAAAAAGAAAAAAAAAGCATCTCTATATTTATCAAGAAGGAAACAGGGTACTAAAGGGTAAATTGTAAATTTAGTCCCTAAAGTTGTTCAAATGCGCAAAAAATACACCGAGATAAAAAGTTGTGCAAAAACGACATTAATGTTTCATTTTTTTGAAAAACAGCCACCGAGAGCTAACTTTCGTTATTTTCCTCGTTAAATGCCACGTCATTGAGGGTATTATTGTCTTTTTACTCCCTTTCCCGCCAATCAGCTCAATTGCCAGTGTTTTGTTTTACAAATTTAGCCCTTTAAAGCAATAGTTTATATCTGTGTTTCAATTTCTTCCATGAACATTAATTTCACAAGTAAAGATCTTGAGAATGGTTAAGTTTTGGCAAAAACGCGCACACAGTACCCCGATCCCTGATTTAGGAATCCTTTATGGTAAGCATACTCTGTCCATTTTCGTGTTTTCCATTTAAACTTGTTATTGTTTTTGGAAGTTATTGATGTTTTATGTGTTGCACATATTTGAATGAAACCATGTTTACTTTGCAAATCCATCACAATGGTGGATTTACCTCACCACCAGGAAGAAGATATCTCTTTGGAGATACAGATTGGTTTGACGGAGTTCATTGTGACATTTTCTCCATGGACTTATTGGGCGAAATGTTAGAGGATTTAGGTTACACGGATCGTACCCTTATGTTTACTCACTTTATGATACGTGGGGAGTCATTGGATGACGGTTTGCTACCACTAATGTCTGACAAAGATGCGAGGAGACTTGTGGAGTATATTCCTAGATCTAGAGAATTAGAGTTGTATATTGAAACCGGTGTTTCATTGGTAGAGTGCCAAATGATGGAACGAATGATGAGTAAGGGCAAGGGTGTGGTGATAGAAGAAATTGTGGATCATGATGCCAATGATGCTGTTGGAAAGGATCTTGATGGTGAGACTGGAAACGGTGGAAAATTACCATTGTTAGAGTTGCATAAGACAAGCCAACATGGGAAGGCTGGACCTGTCAATGATGCGGTTGGAAAGGATCTTGATGGTGAGACTGGAAATAGTGGGAAATTACTATTGTTAGAGTGACATAAGACAAGCCAACCTGAGAAGGCTGGACCTGTTTATGATATTGATTCTGACAATGAGTTCCCACCAACATTTTGTGTAGAAAAAATAGTTGCAAATCATACAAAAAGGCTGAGTGATGAGTTTCAATTCAGGAGGTTATTGGAAGAGATTGACCAAGAGTTTAAGGTGGAGGATTCAAGTGAGGATTCCCTAGAGTCTACAGATGTGCTCGATTTTGATGATGCGGATTATGATGACACAAGTGATGGTGTTACTATTAGTGGAAAGGAAGGAGATCTTCACACTTGGATTAGTGATGAAGAGGTGGATCAAGGAATAGATGTTGAATGGCAAGATGATCCATACCATTTAGTTGATGTTCCTAAAGAGCCTGAAGAGATTAGTGACATGTTTGCTGAAATTGATCAGGCGTTGGATGAACTTGATGCCGTAGTTGCAGCTGAAGAAGTAACAGAGATGTATGCTATTTTTGCTGAACCAATTAGTTTCAGTGTGGTTCCACTTGTGGTCATTGCTGAAGAAATGTTTGCAATAGAAGATGTTGATGGTGAACAAATAGTTTGTGATGGGGCTGTGATTCCAGATGATCTATGTGCTGAAGTAGTTGGAGAGGAGGGATTTATAGCAGCTGTTGATGGAGATGTGATTACAGATAAAGTGGTTGCTAAACGGGGAGACGAGCCAGATGAAGTGCTTGCGAAAAATGGAGTTGGGCAAGATGGAGTGCTTGCAGAGGAAAAGTTTGAAGACCAAGGAAGATCAATCAAGAGGAGAAGACTGATAACTGACAAGAAAACTACGGATGATGCTGAATAATGCTTATGCTTTTATGTTTACGTTAATAATTTGTTATACTTCTACTATGGTGTTGTAGTGGAAGATTATAACAGTATCTAGTTGTTCTAAAATTTATCTATCGGGTTGTGTAATAATTTACTAGGGTAAATACTTGCATAACCTTTTCACTAATCTAATGGAAGCCAACAAACTAGGCAATTTTGGGTAATTGTGTGCATGTATATTCATGTGCAAAAGTCAAACATGATTGTCAATTTGGGCAATTATGGGTAATTGTGTGCAACTGTGCATGTATAATAATTTGCAAAAGTCAAAGAGGATTATCAATTTGGGCAATTCTGGGTAATTACTACGAAAAGATAACTAGTAGCCAAAAGATAAGTTAAATTTACAACCATACAGTTAACCATTCACCAAAAGATCAGTTACATAAACCACTACAAACAAAAGACAAACATTAAACTATGAAACTAGATTAACTGCCAAAAAATGGCCAAACACCATCCTCAAACCTAGCACCCTCCAACAGCGACGACACAAACCAATTGCCTTCAAATGGACCCATTACATTTCCGGCAACATCCACAGGTGGAGGCGGCACCAGGCTCTGGTACTCCAGCGGAGCAAAGTGGTAACATAACCCGAAGTGGTGGTGGGGTTCATGAGTTTTTGTCTTTTAGTGTTTTTTCGAGTACCACCCCCGATGTTACGGAGAACGCTACCATGAGTCCAGTGTCTACGGTAGCTTTTGCAAAAGTGTCGAGGCTGTGAAGTGGTGTAGTTGTTGTAGTAACAGAATTTTGTGTCTTGTGAATGACAACATGGACTTGGACGTTGTTGTGGGAGTTGTTTCTTGGTGGTGGTTATCAAAGTTGATGTTTCTTGGTGTGTGTTGGTGGTGGTGATTATTGCGGTGTTTGGTGACTGTGGTGGTGATGATTGCATTTTCGAACACCGTGTTTTTTTTTTTGGTTGTCGAGTCGTGGTTTAGAAGCTGTGGGTTGTAGGGGGGTTTATGGGTGTAAACATGTGAAGTTACTTTGCAATTTTAGCCATTGAGGTCATGTCGCATTGATATCACAACACAAGTTGTTATGGCGGCAATTTAATAAGTATGAACACTAAAAAGACAATAATACTCTTAATGACGTGACATTTAACGGGGAAAATAACGAAAGTTAGCTCTCGGTGGCTGTTTTGCAAAAAAAAAAAACATTAATGTTGTTTTTGCACAACTTTTTGTCTCGGTGTATTTTTTGCGTATTTGGACAACTTTAGTGACTAAATTTGCAATTTACCCAAAATTAAAATATTCAAATGATTTAGAGGATCCATATACACCAGGGGCGGAACCATGTGTACTCCAGGGGTAGCGGTCGCTACCCCTGAACTTTTACCTGGTAGTGGAATTTTTGGCAATTTTTTACGTTTTTCGTACTATGTTTCGTATTTCGCTACCCCTGAAAGAAATTTTCGCTACTCTAAATAAATTGATCAAGGCCAAATCATTCTTTAAAAAAACTCCAAAGGCCCAAGCCCACTAAATGTTTAAAAATAAAAACAAAAAAAAACATACAAAAACTTATAATAAAACTGAGTGGCTTATTATAAAATTATAGTAAAAGTCAAATTAAACAAATTCAACACCCTTTTGTTTCCAAAAGAGGACAGCCTGTTTCCCACTTACCCCTGGCCCAATGCAAGCAGTAAGAAAAGATTATTCATTTTCATTCCTTTCATTAATTATCATTACTTTTGGGTGTTAATATCTTGAATAAACTCAGGCAGATGTTGATAACAGTGGAACGATTGATTATGAAGAATTTGTTGCTTTTACATTACAAATTGCAAATCGATTATGTTTGTTAGGATATCATAGGATGTTTTACATTACATTACAAATTACAAATTGCAAATCGATTTAGTTTAAGGTGCTATGTTGTTGTTTTTATTGGTGATACAGTTTGCTAAGGGTGTTTTGTTTGTTTTTTGCAGAAAAAGATGGATTTTACTCTGAAAGTAGTTGGTGGTGACATATCAGCTATTCCCGGTGTTGCTGATGCTCTTGAGGTGTGACTTTTTTATTTGTATTAATGATCTCTTTCGGGATGTTTATCACTGATTGAATATCTGTGAGACAGAAATGTTTTAATAATATTTTTAAGAGGTGACATGTTTATGCAGAGTACCATACATGATGCTGTTGAGGATTCAATCACATGGCCTGTCCGAAAAGTTATTCCTATACTCCCTGGTGATTACAGGTATGGCTGCAAAACCAGCAACGAAACTTTTGCGAGGAAAATATTGTACGTAGGGCTTGTGTCACATATCGACTTACTATAGGGGTGGTTCCTGGCATTGGTTTCTTTTAAAAAAAATTATGGTTAACTTTTTTTTTTCGCTACCCCTGAACTTTAGTCCTGACTCCGCCACTGATATACACAATTGATGATCACACTATTCTAAATAGAAGCATGTGATAATAACACATGTTGAATGAATAACTTTGTTAAATTTAGTTGTATAAAATGATGTCTTTGAGGTAGGTAAAATGAGTGATCGTCCAAGATTTTACAATATTATCAACTTAAAATGATATTTTTTAGCGAATTAGCTATCAAAATTTTATTAGTTCAAAGAACGCTAAAACAATGTTGCTTTTTATATAAATAGTTTACGTTATATTTTCATTTAAAAAAAATAAAAAAATTAAAATTTGTATTACATAGCATACACAAAGAGTGATTCTTAATTTCTTATAGGGCCGTATTTTTTTACTTTTCATCTATGATTTTTGAAAAAGCCCCAAGATACGTAGAAGATTATGGTAAGACTATGACGAGTCTTTGAGGTCGCATTCGAGATTATGAACAAATATGAAGCCATTAGATGAAAAAGTAAAAGTATGTCCAATAAGAATTTGAAAAAAAGAAAAAAAGAAAAAAAAAAAAAAAAAAAGCCAACAAAAAGCATCTAGATATTTGTCAAAGCAGGAAACATGGAACTCATTTTCGTATTGTATTTGCATACCTTGTACATGTCCCATTGCTTAAAAACCAAGTCAAATTATTTTTCTACCACAAAAGTCCGAATTCAAATATTTGTGTTATAATAGCAAAAAAAATAAAATAATAAAATAATAATAAAATAATAATAATAATAATAATAAAAAAGCATCTAGATAGTCCTCCATTTGTCAAAATGGAACTCATTTTTGTATTGTATTTGCATACTTGTATTTGTCCAATAGCTTAAAAACCAAGTCAAATTAGTCGTATATATTTTTGTACCAGACAGAAACAACCTGTCCAGCCAAGCCTCCCTCCAAAATATTAGGGCACCAAAATTTACACTTATACAACGCGTCTTTTATAATTCACCTATAAATACAACCCCAATAAACCCTCATTTTCCACTCATTATGTTTCAGCTCCACATAAGCCATGCAATCCTACAATCCTGATCGCGTACAAAAAAAATCGCCATTCAACATAATGCAACAAATCGAATCAAAAAAACCAAAATTGGGCCCTAATAATCCACATTAACAAAATTCAAATAACCTTCAATCTTATTTAACACATAGCTATAAATCAAATTCAAAGAATCAAAATTTCAGATAATATAACCCATTAAGAAAGTTAAAAAAACGCCATATGAACATAAGCCCAAATTTCAGAATAACCAACCATCAAAAATTCAATACAAAAAAATAAGAAACTGCCAGTCCATTAGAAGACAACAGCCTTAGCCTTCAACACCATCTAGAACCATAATGTCATAAATTCAAAGACGAAGACCGATGAGCCAAACGAAAAAAGTTAAGCAAAGAACAATCACTAACAGTTTATAATTAGTTATTATGAGGAACAAATGCATTTTGAAATGATGATTTGCAAACAGAGAAAAAAAAGGCAAAAAAAAAAGGCAACAAAAGTTAGAACTTGGTGTAAAAAAGGAAGCACATCTTCATAAAATAAGCCAAAAAAAGCTGAGGAAAAGCAACAATTAAGCACTCCATATCATGCACCCCCCCCAAAAAAAAACCTTCATAAATTATTGTAACATAAAAAAGTGTAAGAAAGTTTCTAATCTTGTAATCCTAAAACAACAACTGTAATAAAAAAGAAGTGTCGAATTAAATGAAGCAAAACCCTAAATCAAGCAATAACAACAACAAAACCCTAAATCTGAAATCAGAAAATTAGCAACAGCCACAATTAAATAAAGCAAAACCGTAAATCAAGCAATAACAACAACAAAACCTTAAAATAATAGCAGTTATCTACTTACACACACCACCACAACAATAATAGTCACAATTAAATGAAGCAAGACCCTAAATCTGAGATCAGAAAATTAGCAATAACAACAACAAAACACACAAAAATATAATAAGAAAGTGAAACCTACAATGTATTATTTGACAGTGTTTCTTCACACAATAACGGTACCAACTTTTTTGATCAAAAAATGACGAACCCAACTAAGTTTAGATCAAAAGATGTGGCTATAACTAATGGGGATACTGTATCCCTAACATATGACATAACAACAACCACAAAAGCATTAAAAAAATAGTTTCACTATTCCTATCACTGTACACCCCCTCACAGGTAGTTGCCACAAAACCCATATGCTCGGATCGGACAAACTTGAATCGCCGTCGGGTTTAGGTGCCGGAGTTGCACCGTTCGGATCTCAAAGGAAAACGAATGTTGTGAGTTTGGATGAACAGAGCGGGTCAGAGAGTAACAAACCAAATTATTATTCGGGGTGTGAATGGACCGGGGAAAAAAAAAAAAAAAAAGGCCTGTATAGCCAAGTTAGTTTTTTGTGCCAGTCAGAAACAACCTGTCCAGCCAAGCCTCCAAAAATATTAGGGCACCAATTTACATACTATACGCGTTTATTCACCTCTTTCCACCCACCTTACATACAACACACCTATAAATACCACCCCAATATTTTCCACCAATTCATTCATTCAATTAAATTTTATAAATTATATGTCTCACAGATCTATTGTCCCTCATTCTAGTTCCATTCTCCATTCCCACTTATTCGTTTCCAGCAACTTAAAACCCAACTGGTTATAGGATTTGGTTACAGCAAATCTTTCCAAATCTTGCCAAGATAT
Source organism: Artemisia tridentata subsp. tridentata (assembly GCA_021014915.2). Classification (NCBI taxonomy): domain Eukaryota; kingdom Viridiplantae; phylum Streptophyta; class Magnoliopsida; order Asterales; family Asteraceae; genus Artemisia; species Artemisia tridentata. Next base: position 524,263,996 of record CP139509.1, on the reverse strand, counting down.
TTCCAAATCCAATTCTTTTTTAGTTATAAATTTAACTATTAAGATCATTCTTTAATTAAAAAAAGAAAATATAATGGGTGCTAAAGGCTTTGTTGAAGGCGGAGTTGCTTCCATTGTTGCCGGATGCTCTACTCATCCTCTCGACTTGATCAAAGTCAGAATGCAGTTGCAAGGGGAAGCCTTACCTGTCCACGCGCCTCACGCGCCTGCTTTCGCCTACACCTCCGGCGCGTCGCTTCACGCGCCGATTCACGCGCCGACTAAGGTTGTCAGATCTGGACCGGTTTCCGTCGGGGTGAAGATTTTCCAAACGGAAGGCGTCGCCGCGTTGTTTTCCGGGATCTCGGCGACGGTTCTCCGGCAGACTTTGTATTCGACGACGAGGATGGGGCTTTACGAGATTTTCCGGGAGAAGTGGACTGACCGGAATACCGGAGAGTTTTCTTTGGCGCGAAAAATTAGCGCCGGATTGCTCGCCGGAGGGATCGGGGCGGCGGTTGGGAACCCTGCTGACGTGGCGATGGTGAGGATGCAGGCGGACGGGAGGCTGCCGGTGGCGGAGAGGCGGAATTATAAAGGCGTGGGAGACGCGATTAAATCGATGGTTAAAAGCGAGGGAGTTACGAGTTTATGGCGCGGTTCGGCGCTTACGGTGAACCGCGCCATGATAGTAACTGCCTCGCAGTTAGCCTCATATGACCAAATAAAAGAAACTATAATTAAAAATGATTTAATGAGTGACGGGTTAGGTACGCACGTGAGCGCGAGTTTTGCCGCGGGGTTTGTGGCCTCTGTGGCCAGTAACCCCGTGGATGTGATTAAGACACGTGTCATGAATATGAAGGTTACCGAAGGGGTTGAGCCCCCGTATAAAGGCGCGATGGATTGCGCGGTTAAGACGGTTAGGGCCGAAGGGCTGATGGCGTTGTATAAGGGGTTTATTCCCACTATTTCGCGACAAGGGCCGTTTACGGTGGTGTTGTTTGTCACTCTTGAACAAGTTCGCAAACTGCTTAAGGACTTCTGATTTGGTTCCGAAAAATAAACTAAATTGAATTAAGAGATTGATGATTATGATTATGATTATGATTATGATGATGATGAAAAATGATTATTTGTATGGTTTAGTATGAAAGTATTTGGAATGAAAACTAATATTATGATTGGATTACTATGTTTTTAATCTCTTTATTGTGTTGGTGTTCATATTTATAAGTAGTTAAGCACACCGTGTGGTACTCGCCATACATTGTCAAGATCTAACTTATAATGCTAGATGTTGCAAATTTATTTCGACAACGATCTGCACGCAGATCTAACTTATATAATGCTAGATGATCGTATTTTTGCATAAACTAAGACTACACAACGAGGCAATTAGTAGAGCTACATCGCAAAGTTCATGGCAATTGTGTCTTCGGATTACAGAAAATAACTTACAGTTACAAAAATCACTACAATACTTCCCTAGAGGCGAAAAATCAACTGACCAAATTAGATTCTTGCATAAACCATCTCCAGATTTCGGATTTTCACTAAAACGACATGTTTGGCCTACGTGTTACATGCCTAATATACTACTTGAAGTAAACTCATGCGTTCATTGACTTCTGATCTCCTGCTAAACCCGTCCGTTTTTATCCGTATTGGTGGAGTGATTAATTCTCTGGCTGATTATTGATGTTGTTGAGATGATAAGTCTACTGGTGATTGGTTGCCAGACCCGTCATCGTGTTTTTGGGATGATTGACCTTTATTATCTTCCGTCTCCAGCTCATTTGTCATTTGGTTGCGTTTTTCTTTCAAGAAGCTGAGTCTGTTTGTTATTTTTGACAGTGCCGAGTTTGTATTAGCTGCCTGCTAAACAACCGTTGCGTCATCACAAGTTAGATCATCGATCCTTTGGGTCAAAGAAGTAAAATACACTTGGCAATTTAGACCAAATTAATTATAGTTGGTCCGACTTGATTAAGTTAACCTGAACCGACCAACCCGTCACAACACAAACTATATCAGTTGACCAGTTACCCAACCCGTCCAACCGAACAAAACATTTAGATGTATGATTATTTAAAGCCAGGAAAATGTATACGTGTATGTGTACCTCACCCCTTGAGTTAGATCTTTTTTCAGTGGCTGAAGCGGACTTGTTCATACTGGATTCGCCTTTGCGTATTGAATTAGATTGCTGCATAGAGCGAGACTGGAACTTATCCTGTCACAAACAACAAATTTATTCACATTCGAGTCAATTCAGTTATCTAATTAGCGGAGCTCGTTACCCTAACCTAGGAAATGTAAGATGATGAAATGAATAAATTTCATGTATTAAGAACTCTGCTAGTATTGAAAACCATGCTGCATGGTATTATACCTTACTTTTGCGTGCAGCTGAAGTTTCACGATCCTTCTCTTTATCTTTTCTGTACCCAATAAGTAAATAGAAGACCATTTTATACGCTTACAAAGGTTCCAAATATGTAGTTCCAGAATAAAGGGCCTGAAGAGTGAGAGAAAGAAAAGGAAGCTTACACTTTTCCGTGATTAAGCTGTACTTCAAGATCATCAACTTTTTGTTGTAAACTGATGACTTCAGCCTCTGCTTGGGCGATATCCTCGAGATCTGACTTGGTCTTTAGAACATCTTTAAGTTAATAAATTACAAATACCAAAACTCAAAATAGTAACTACAAGTGGCAAGATGGGGGGTTGTTTGTTCAAACGGGTCAGGTCGGCCTATACACCTTTTTTAAGTGATAAAGTCGTATGTTATGACTACCATAGTAGTCTAAGCCAAGCAATAAAACAATTTAGGTTGTTGATTGCTTAAAAAATGGGTGAATTTCACAAAACCCTTTGACATATTTGAGACATTTCCATCTAGGTGATTTTTTTTGTTGAAAATTGACCCATTTGACCTTTTTTTTTTTTGAAAAGCACCCATTTGACCCTTTTAAGATAAAACAGACAGAAATCGACCAATACAAGTAAATAGGTCCAAATTGCCACCTCGACCGGCAAAATACCTTATCATCAATGGACCCGGGCAATGGTAAAATCTTCTTTGACATCATAAGCCCGGCCTCAAGTACTTTTCTCAATTCTCTCTCCTTTTGCAACTGTTCCTTTAACGTTGCCACCTGCATTCACATTTAAATTCATAAATATATATAAATATTGACACAAAAGGATTGAAGTTGTATCATCTGAACATACCTCTTGCTCAAGAGCTATATGACGGTCCCCTAAAGCATCCTTTTTGCTCAACAATTCCTCTTTTAGAATTGAATTGTGTCGAGTCTGTAGTCATTCGTGAGTTTGTATTTATTGCAGGTTCAGACTTTGATGAATAAATGGAAAAGAAAGTGCATTTGTTACCTCTGATTCAATTTTCTTTGTTAAATCAGCTTTAAGATTCTCAAGCCTAAAGATTTCGTCCCTAACAACATCGCAATAAAGCAGTAATTAGAGCCAACACACATAACTTGCCCATGAACTTTTATACCAAGTAGATTAAAATTTGAATACTTGAAGGATCGTGTATACGTCCAAAAGTGCTCACTTGTTATTTTTTTATGCAAGTGAATGGATAACTGCTTACCTTTCCTCGGATATTGCATCGATGTTGTCAATGGGCACTTTCTTCTTTGCCTGCAATGAAGGAAATCAAAATTACAAACATAAGACAATAAGCGAAACCTACAAGGTAGTACCAATATGAAACTATATCTACAGAGTTAAACCCACAAGTATGTCGCCAAAGAACAAGATTATACTCAAATACTGGACCTCCTAGTTACACGTACCTTCTACATATATAAGATCTTGAAACAACAATGTACCGTATTTTGATCATTCAGAGAATAGTTTACAACATAGATAAATTAGTGAACACTCAGATAGCGAACACTTTCACTTTCAGAGAAATGTACCGGATTTTGATCATTCAGAGAAATGTACCGTATTTGATGCATGTTCAGAATCACGAGAACCATCAGATGAGTAATCACCATCCTCGTCGTCCTCATCCTCATAGTCATCGCTAAGCTCTTCACTTTCACTTCCACTCTCGTATGAGTCAGAGTACAGATCTGATAGCATGTCCCCTTCCTTTATATCCAAACAGAAGATTATGGCAACTTTTTTGAAAGACGAAGCAAGTGAAATACTAATAAGATACTAGAAGTAAGAAAACTTATCGGGTGTACCCCAAATATATTGTCGTATTCTTCTAGCAGGGTGATAATTATCGCTTGAGCATGGTTAGCTACTGCAGCTGCTTGCATAAGTTGAGCAGATCCATCACCACCCATATTGAACTCACTGTCAAGGTCAACTTCACCAGCCAAAAGGGGTCGAAGAAGTAGTGGCGACATACAAGCAGCAACAGCTGAAACACTCGTACGGTTTACATCCTTGTTTTCAGCAACAGCTTCCATTGTCATCAATATTCTATAAACATTAAAAAAAAACGAATATAAGTGAAAGTACCAAACGTACTACACAAACTTGATGGCCGAAAACATGATAATATCAACTACCTTTGTAATAGACGGCGATTTGGTTCTGGAAAAGTGTCACATATAGCTGTACGCATATTATTGACTCTTGAGCCCCGATCAGTTCCTGACAATATACTTATTACTACTCTTGATTGTAACGGATGGAATATGTGCGAGTATGATCATAGTTTCTATAATTTCAATGTATAATTACAAGCACTTTTTAATAAATTTTGTCTAAATACTGATATCATTAAGTTCATTCACTATAACAGACGTACGATATGCTTGTAGCAAAGCTTTGCAGCAAGATGCTGGTACTGGAGATGACGGCAATTCCCGAAGAACAAACTGAAACGGTAGTTAAAAGAAACAAAAATCAGATATTAACAAAATAACAGAACCTAAATGAAGATATTGAAGAGCTAAAAAACACGGTAACTCCCAAAGAACATACTGACACGCACCTTGATACAGTCTCCGATAACATGTCCATCCTCATCTTCTGTGAACTCTTCTTTTCCTGTACACCAAACCATAAAATTCTCCTTAGAAAAAAGTTTAAAAAATTTATTCTCCTCAAATAGTGTCGAAAGTCACCCACCTTGTTCATAATCTCGAATGCGGCGCTCAACAAGTTCTACATCTGCAGCCTGCCGCAATATTCCTTCTACCTTAATTCCTGGCACATAACTTGTCGTTTAATCAGTGACAATACAAAATCTTAAATCGCGTAATTTTTATTTAAGATATCATGTTGAGTTTGGTGGTAAATTTGATGGCAGTACAAGATTTTGCCATCAGAAGGATGTAAATATCATCTTTCATTGAATTCATTGAACAAAGACTCGTCATAGTCTTACCATAATCTTATACGTATCTAAGGGCTTTTTCTAAGAAAGATGGAGTCCCATCTACATCTTCCAATGCAAGTAAGACTGGTCGGCCAAGGACCATAGATTTTGACGAAGAACAGTCTTTTGCTGTTGGAATAAACGAACAAGCGAAAGATATAGATAAGTGTTCATGCCTTCGTTTAATGAAAAATGAAAGCAACATACATACACCCTTATGTAAATCATCAAAGTGTCGAACATTTAGTTAAACTTACATTGTTCATGAGGACCATCAGCATTCTCGCCCTTCTCATTTTTAGATATTCCAGTTTGTCCCATTCCCGTGTCAGCTGAAGGTGCATTTTCCAAAGATTCCTCCAACGCAGTCTTCCACTCATGTAAATCCTCTGAAGTTTCAGCCTATAATAGTTTCATCCAGTAAGAATTAAAGAATACATGACGTCACCTAATAACAACCAATGGGTTGGGGACACAATATCGTGTGTTCGATATTTGACTAACTACGGCTTATTGATTTTCAAATTATAATGAAGCGGAACTAAACAAAGCACCTTAAGAGTAAATGATCTCCCATCACGACCATCAGGAAATAGCACCGTCAGGAGCTTCTTGTCCGCTTTTACAACCACACTGAAAGCACATATAAAGATCACTACTGTGCAGCGCAAAATAAAATATCAAAATGTTCAGACAGCTAATGTAAGTAAGCCAACCTGCCTGAGCTGTTAAGGTCTATGCCACCAAGGGTTAGATTTGCCTCACCTCCCTTTTCAGTACTGGCATTCTGTATCAATAAAAATGTCTATAAGTGAACCGTCGATATTTGAATAATTCTATAAATAAGTATATATGCAACTTACTGGATCACTTCGGAAGAAGACCAGTGAGGTTTCTGTCAGAATGAACCATCTTTTCTTCCATGAGGTCCAGCCAATCCCTACATAATCCGTAAGTTAGAAACTTAAGATATGACAGAAAAATGCCTTGACATGGAGGAACAACTGTTATACGGAACTGTTTTGTCAAAACAATACTCTTGTGCTCCTTTTCAAATATGCATTACCTCACTCGATATATCGATGTTAAATATTCTTTGATTATATAAATACCCCGTGTTAGATAAGATAACTACATGAAAGCGTTAAATGATGTCTAGGATTTACCTTTTGATGACAGGAACAGTGGTCCACTCTTGTAAACCTGCAAATCATCAATTATATAAGGCTTAACAAAAAATGAATATTGATGCGCTTTTTGGTAGTGGGAGCAATTCATTCCCTTATCATATCCCGAATTCCTCATATAAAAGAAAAGACGATGTTTTCCTGCATACTTATAAGATCGACCAGACTAATATTCAACTTGAAACTTATGATAAATTCTTTCCAAAACAGTCGTGCTACGCTATAATAATAATCATACTAGAAAATGCGTAAAAGAAAAAAAGAAAGAAAGTAAACCTTGTTGCCAGTACGAGAACTTTGCCGCTCCAAGGATTGAGGAAACCCGCCACTGCCATCTCCCTACAGCAAAATTTACCAACTTGTCAACAAATAATCTTTAAATGCCATCTCACTATAACATAGAGTCTGCGTGATCGTATCATATATAATTGGTATATAGACATATATATGACGAGATTTGAACTCAAACCTGATGAGGAGGAGAAGCATCGGCATTGGCTTTGGAATCAACGTTGCTTTTCCATTCACTGCCGTCTTTTTTGGAATTAGAATTACTTTTCGTCAAATCAGCATTATTGTTGTTCTTCTGATCAGCAGTATTGTTTTTTGTGTCAGCCGCGTTGTTCTTAGATACAGAAGTGTTGTTTTTCGAGTCAGCGTTGTTTTTGGGATCAGAGGTGTTGGTTTTGGAATTAGGCATAATTATTTAACACGAAACTGCATACGTTATTTATGAATCATTCAAACAAGTTCCTTAACCTGCCAATCACAACAAAAATTCAATCTAAATCCATCTTAAAAGTTCCAGAAATGTTTGCATATATAAAAAAGTATAAACCTTAAGTCATTCAATAACATAATAACATTCAGTGGCGGACCTATAACTAAAAGTTATGAGTTGCATTTCAAAAAAATATGTTTTTTTTTGACAAAATTTTACAATACGTAGCAGTGTTGCAAAACAAGGCCTACAAGGCCGATTAATCGCCGATTAGGTGCTACAAGGCCGCCAACCTTTCCGATTTGTGTAAATCGGTCAAACAACTCGGTCAACCGTGGTCAACGATGGTTAATGATGGTCAACGGTGTTCAAGCTTGCCCGAAACCTTCAACCTTGCTGAAAATACCCAAAGCTCGCTGTAAAAATGTTTAATAAGTATACTTGTTGTTTATATCTATTTCAAGATGTCTTTTTAAGAAAAAGTTTTGCCATTAATACCTAAAATTTGTCGAAAATACCTAAAACCTGCCAGAAATACAGAAAACTTGTCGAAAATGCCAATCCGATTAATCACCGATTAATCCCGCCTAGACCGATTACAAGCTACAGGGGGGTCGACCGTCCGACTACTGATTCACGATTTTTGTAACCTTGATACGTAGGAAAAATCCATGTGGTTCACGGGTACCCCATAACCCTCAGCTATCCCATGATAACATTATAACGATAACTAAACCTTCATTCATAATACATATTCAAATAACGCTACGGAAACATGAAATCTCAATCTAATAATAACATTTCATCGTCCTGCATGGATCGAAAATATATTAAAATTTCTACAAAAAAAAAAAAAAAAAAAAAAAAAACTTACATTTCTTGAAGGAATTGCATAATAAATGAAGAAATAAGAAAAAAAAATTTGGTTTGTGTATTTTTAATTTTTTTTGTGTTTTGTTTGAATGGAAAGGCGATGATTAAGCAAAAACGGTCACCTTTTTATTTGCTTCATTGCTCTTTTCACATATTTTTCGCATAATTAATATCCTACTAGCTATTTTTCATTATGCATAATATACTTTTTTTTATGTATACTCATTCTGCATAACTAAAAAATTTAAAATATTATGCATAATGAATAAAAAGTTTAAGTAAGTTATGCATAATGAGTTTTTCATCAGTACATACTGCATAATAAGATTAGGAAAAAAGTACATAAAACATAGTAAATGGACTTTACCCCTGTAAAAATTAAAAAAAGTTCCTACTATGTCATTATGTTATAAACATTTAGAAATAAAACATCAATCTTCAATATAGATAAACTTATATATTTATAAAAATAAATTACTTACATAATCTATTTGCATACTCATTTTACTAATACGAACTTTTTTCCAATGTTTTACAAAAATAGATTAAACCTGTCACATTACCATAGTCACCCCAATTCTTTATGCGACTCATTTTTTTCCAATCTATGTGACTCACTTTTTCACTACTATGGTACAATATCAAGTCGCCTACAATTGTTGATAAATTCTAGTATCCTAAAGTGTCGCATACAAGGTCGCCTAAATGGTATAGAATGTCTGGTCGCCTAAAATGTCACCTAAAATGTCGCTTACAGGTTTATATCTTGTAACATCGCCTACCAGGTTGTATATATCATATTTGTACTTTTCAGTATCATTTGTAATAAATTCAGTAGCCTAAAAGGTCGCATAGAAGAAACAGAGACACATGTACAGTTGAAAAGTTGTCAATTTGACACATGAAATGAATATAATGGATCATTTTTAAAAGTTCATTTTGGTAAATATATATATATATATATATATATATATATATATATATATATATATATATATATATATATATATATATATATATATAGCGGGCGTTATTGTGGTGTACAAGCTTAAAATAGATAAAATATGTACACATGTGGACCGTTGGATTAAGCATCATAGAAGAGATTAGATATTAAATAAATGAATGACAGAATTGTAATTAAGTGGAACACAAATGGCATTTGTGTACTAATTTTATAACACTGGTATATAGATTGGTTTGACTCATTAATACATAAGTTTCATGAATTAGGTACGAACAATAATCATCCGGATATCATTCAAGTCAGAATTGAAACCCTAATCCCAAAATCACTCACTCAATCAAAAATCCCCAAATCATAGTTCTACAATTGTTCTTTAAAAAGCATCAAGAAAGGTGTATGTCCATTCCATAGCTACGAGAATGGTAGTTTTTCAAAACGAAGTGATCGACATTGGGAGTGCGCCACAAAAATTGTTTGGTAATTGATACATTGATCTGCTTTTTAATATCTTTTATTCAGTGAAAATAGTTTGTTTGTTAATTTTATTTGTTGGTGTTTGGTGTCAGTTCGTCGAAGTGGAAGGTTGTCAAATCGACATCGACGAAAGGGAGATAATGAGGAGTATGAAATGATTGATCTAACTATTGATGGAGATAGTGAAGACGAACAGGGTATTGCTGAGACCGCAACTGTGTATGAGTTGGTTTATGTGTGTAACCTACTTTGTAAATTTTGTAGGTTAGTTGAATATGATTCATGTGCATCAGATAACCATCAGTTTGATATATGTTTTGAAAAGAATATGTTAGTTGATTATGTGTATTAGTTTCATGTGTTGTTTTCAATTTAGGTATATGTTGATTATGTGTATTAGTCGAAATAAACTTTTCAAATAAGGTATTCGTTGTTTATGTGTGTTTGTTGAAATAAAGTATTGTGTATTGGTTGATTAGGATTAATGTGCGCCAGCTGTGTATACGTTTTGTAATAAGCTATTAAGCTACAATGAATTAGCAGTTGCAACATGGGTATGTGTGATTGAGTTGTATTAAGTGTAGTAGCGACTTAAAGCTCGATTGAAATAAGCTATTAGGTGAATATGCATATTTGTCCCATATGGTTGTTTTGGAATAAGATATTAGTTGATTATGTGTACAAGCTGTTTATGTGCACTCTTTGAGTATGTGTAAGGCCAGACATGGGTTCATGTCGTGTGCATAAGGCCAGACATGGTGACTAAGGTGTATTAGTTGAAATAAACTTATGTACAAGCTGTTTATGTGCACTCTTTGAGTATGTGTAAGGCCAGACATGGGTTCATGTCGTGCGCATAAGGCCAGACATGGTGACTAAGGTGTATTAGTTGAAATAAACTTATGTGTATTAGTTGAAAGTTTCCAAAGGTGTATTTTGATGCATACAACCTCTTATATAGTTTTATTTTAATGTTGAAATTATTATTGTAATAGCATAGAGATCATATTTAACACATATTTAACACACTGGATTTTTTTAATTAAATTTAAACTAATGGAAAGAAGCCTTTCAGGTCAATCCAACCCTAACAAATATTTTTATCATTTTGACTTGTTACACAAACCTCCAGGCCGATCCTTTTTATCACTTCTAGTCTTAAGTGAAAATGCCATAACTTTTAGGGGATGCATGGAGTAATTCATTCCACTTATTTTGAAAAAAGGCCACTGATATAGAGCTCATGCTGAGTTTATATTTTGAAAGGGTCGTATCACAGTTGGAAGCTTTTGAAAACCGACAAAGTTTGTCAAAGTAACTTTAAAGCATTTTGAGTACATCTTTGGATCCGTATTACCAACTATAACTAAAAGAGCTGAAGGTAACCTTATGTTTTCTACATGTAACCAACAATGGTGTTTAGGATTGTTTATTTAGTTTTGTTTGGTAAAGTCTCCAGGATCAAAGCCAGTGATTATTTGTATAAACCTAAAAAGATTCAGTTAATAGAATGTGAAGAAGTGAATCGGTTGAGAGTCCCAAACACTTTTGTTTAATAGAATGTGAAGAAGTGAATCGGTTGACAAGTGACAATAAACTATTTTTGCTATTCATAACTCATAAGTTTGATGAATTACCCATAATCCGAAATCACCAATCAACAATCACAGCCGAATGAAAGAATACTAAGATGGAGGTAGTACTAGTAGTTTGTAATCCGGAAATGATGATTTAACATGCTTAATTTACCTTAAAGATATCATTGACCAAGTCCAGTGATATAAACGTAGTTTATGGGACCCAAGCAACTACTGACATCTTATGTATCTCTTGTGTTCAAATAAACAAAGATTACTATAATACCCTTAAACTAAATATCTAATTAACTAATATTATTATCTAATTAATTAGTATTATTTATTTTGATCTCATCTATCAAGATTGATCCAACGATCCACATGTATACTTATTTTATCTATTTTAAGATTGTACACCACATGAACGCAAATATATATATATATATATATATATATATATATATATATATATATATATATATATATATATATATATATATGTGTGTGTGTGTGTGTGTGTGTGTGTGTGACGTTCATTCTTGTAAAGTAGTAATATAAATGAGTCATTTGTAATTTTTTCTGATTCTATAAACTTTTCATAGCATAAAGCACAATCAATACTTTCAAAGTCATTTGTTATTCAGTAGAAGATAAAATTTTGTTTAGTAGTAAAAGAAAAAATTTAAAAAGATATTACATATCTCTAAGATCTTTTATATTTATTCATTCCACATAATGATTTGTTTTTTAAATGTCATTTTTTTACACCTTATACCACATTACCACCTATCTGATAAATGTCTTCAGATAAGGCTTGAACTCACAATCTTTAAGTTGGTGATCAACTTACATACAAGTAGACGAAATGTCTGGGTCATTCCACATAATGTTGAGATACATGTGATTCATAAATTATATATAATATAATGCAACGACGACAATAACGTCGTTTTGGGCTGCCTGTTTTTCGGCCCGTTTTTTAGTCCGGTCCAGTTTTCTTTTTACCTTCTTTTGTACCTATCCATACACGTAGTTCTCAATAAATTTTCATCATTCTTTAAACTTTTTTGTAAACTACCAAGGGTACTAGAAGTACCAACTTTTGTTGTTTTGGTAAATTTAAAGTTCTATGTTATAAATATTTTAATGACCATCATTGTTTCATTGAATGATAAAAAGCATAATTCGATGAGTTTTCCTAAGCCCAAAATATACTCGAACAGGAAATCCAGAGAAGAGCATGTGGGTTATGTTGTCAAGTACTTTTTCGGTTTTTCCCTTTTTTATTTTCTCAATTTGACAATTTTTGAACTTTTCGTATGTCTAAAAAGTAAAAACTAGGGGTGTTCTCAAACGAAAATGGAAACCGAACCAAATAAAATCGAAATGAATTTCCTAAAATTGAACCGAATTAAATTACAAATTTGGTTTTTGACTTGGATATGGTCTTAACAAAATCGAACCGAAAACCAAATTCACATAAATATATATATACTTTTTTATATATTTATATATAAAATAACCATTAAAACTCTTTTTTAGTATAAATATAATATTTTTAAGCTTGATTTTTTTTTTTCTTTTCAAAAAAAAATATATATAATTAAATGAAAAAATATATAAATTATGTAATTCAGTCAATCTGAAAACCGTACCGAATTCAAATTCGGTTTTCGGTTTTACCTAGAAATTCTTTCTAACTGAATAAACCGAACAACTCGATAACCGAATCGATGAATGCTCCTGCTAAATAACGTATCTTAAATCCAAGCTTTTTTAAGTAAACCATTTGAGATTCGTCAAAGCATTTCCATCACCATCACATAAGTCCGAGCAATAGCATTGTAGCTTTTTCTTATAAAAGTGTTTGTAACCTAGTTGTATATCTGATCATAAATTATAAAATAACAAAAAAGCTAAACCGGTTCATTTGAAAAGTAGTGTTTTACTAAAAAAAAAGAACGTTGGACGTTTTTTTAACAAACGAGCTTTCAATAAATCTTGCCGTTCAAAAAAAAAAAAAAAAAAATAAAAAAAAAAAAAAAAAAAAAAAAAAAAATCTAAATGTCAGACGCTTCTAAACGCTCTTGTAAGATCTTGTCAAACATACACATAAATGGTCTAACTTTTGAACTACTACTTTACATTTTTGGTAGTCTTAAAAGATGTTTGGATTAGCTTATTATTTAACATTGAGATTTGACAAAGCTGATAAACTCATTCTTTTAGCTTATGAGTTTATAAACTCGAGTTTCTGAACTTTGATAAGCCTTAAGTTCACTTAAGATAAGATTATAAGCTTAGAAAATGAACTTGTCAACTTTTGAAATCTCATTAAGCCGATAAACTCATATGATAAGCTAATCCGATCTCATGTATGCAGCATGCTAGTATCCTTTTTGTTGAACTCCCTATTAAACTGTGCCTTCCATCTATCTTCTTTTTCTATAAATTCGACCTCTCAAGTTGAGCTTATTTTATCTAATACAAATATTTGATAAAGATATCTTGTATTATTTTAGCTATAAACAACTACAATTCCCTTGTTATGTCTTTTTCCTTTTTTATTTTTTCAATTTGACAATTTTTGAACTTTTAGTATGCCTAAAAACCGTATCTAAAATTCAAGCTTTTTTAAGTAAACCATTTGAACCAAATTGTTTGTGTCTAAATGGTACCATTTGTTGTATGGGATTCCATTCAAATTATTGTGGGTTCAAATCATGCTTAAGACATCTAAGATAATTTGTGGTGTGTATAATATAAGATAGTTAATTGTCGTCCAAAAATAAAAAATAAAAAATAAACCATTCGAGATTTGTCAAAACCTTTCAAACACCATCAAATAAGTCCAAGCAATAGCATTGTAGCTTTGTCATATAAAAGCATTTGTAATATGGTTGTATTTGTGATTATAAAGTAAAAAATAACGTAGAAGCTAAACCAGTTCATTTGAAAAGTAGTGTTTTAATTAGAAAAAAAAAATATATAACGTTGAACAATTTTTAACAAGAGAGCTTTCAATTCTAAATGTCAGACGGTTCTAAACACTCTTGTAAGATCCTTGTCAAACATGACCCATACATTGTCAAACGTTTGAACTACTACTCTACAATTTTTAGTCTTAAAAGATGTTTGGATTAGCTTAATTTGTAAGCTTATCGGCTTATTAGTTAACATTGAGATTTGAAAAAGTCGATAAAATCATTGTTTTAGCTTTGGAGTTCATAAGCTCGAGTTTCTGAACTTTAATAAGCCGTAAGTTCAAAACTGATAAAATTATAAGCTTGAAAATTGAACTTGACAACTTTTCAAATCATATTAAGCCGACAAACTCGTACGATAAGCTAATCCGAACTCATGTATGCAGTATGCTAGTATCCTTTTGGTTGAACTCCCCATTAAACCCTACCTCCTCCTCCTCGTCATCATCACCCTCATCATCATCATCCTCCATCTCATCATCATCCTCAGTCTCATCATCAATAGGGTATGGATCCTCAGTCTCATCATCAATAGGTGTAAAGAACTAAGATCAATACTTTATCACACACTATTAAGTATATATCGAATGGTACTTATAGCAAGATAAGATGAGTATGTCGTGTGAATATATGAACCATATATATTAGCTTAGAAAGAGAGAAAACAATACACAAGGCATAAAACACACACACACTCCCACCTATACTACTCTTGAGGCACACACTAAGTCATACTAACTTATGAGGTGGGAGTGGGTATTTATAGGAAATGAGGTGACGCCCTAAATGCACTAGATGGGCTTCGATTGGGCTTTGGCTATTGGACATTTCTACAATACATGTTATGGACTATACAAACTTATCACTTAGTTTATACGCTTAGTCCAATACCAAGAGCCCTTTTTTCTATTCTATCATAAATCAACTCGACACAATTACAAAGTTGTTGATTCGAAATGACCATCACTTTAAATCAATGCTAACAATCTCCCCCTAAGGGATGGTCATTCAAATGATGCTCCCAGTGATTAGGTCTTTCGTCTTCGATGTCTTGAACTTTGTGTGTCGTTGTAGAATAGACTTGATACTTTGTTCCTTCATGCTATGTGATCTTCAAAGCATCGTCTTTTGGTCGTTCTTGCCTTGATCAACATCTTCTGTCCATTTGCATCGACGTCTCTTCCATCATACTCATACTTCTTCTGAGCTTCATACTTATGTCTTCCTCATTTGATACATGAACTTGTTCTTGACATCTTGATTAGCTTCTTGACTTTGTCGTAACACTTTGTCTTTAACTTGATCCTTTTGTCTTGAACTTTTTAACTTGAGCTTTGTTGAGGATGATCTTCATAAGTATGAGTATGAGGAGATTTGGATGTTTTTCTATATGATGATGGTGAATGGACTTTCGTCTGTACCTGCATAAAACAGTTAGCAATAAATCGTCCAGCGCTTACAGGTTCAGATTTCGAGATCGTTAACAGCATAGTGTGAAAACTTTCTCTAATCTTTACCAGGGCCGTTGAGAGCCGCTGAAGTATACTGGGGTATCACTTCACGACTGTAGACCGTTTGAAGCACGTAACCATCAAGATATAAATGGCAAGATCCACGGATCTCATTAAGACTCTTGTACACCATGTGTCCTTTTTGGTGAACACAGGTGTATTATATTGAAAGTATGTCCTAAGAGATTTTTGATGAATCTCATGGCTCTAGACTCGATAATGTGCGTTTTGGTTTTAGTAGACGGAGGCATGGAGCAGAGTGCCACCTTTTCAATATCAATACATCTCGGAGTGAGAGGCCGATAGATTATGTAGTATTCTCTGTGAGAAATGAAACAAATATCTTTTAAGAGATATCTGAGTGGCTAGGAGGGGTGGTGCAACGCGTCACTGGGTCCATAACGTCTTGTCTTCAATATCAATATCAACTTTGTGATTACCGATAGCAGATGTATTGACCCGGTTTCTGCCCTAAGTTTTCATGGAGGGCTATTTCTTTTCACCCTTTCATTAAACTTTTCTTTTTAATTCTTCAACCCCTTCTTTCCCTTTCTCATTTACTCCTTTTTTCAATCTTTCCTAAGGACTTCTAATTCTAATATATTGGAATTGTCTTTGGGTAGATCCCTCCGGCTCTGGCGGATCATAGGACATAAACCTAACCATAATCACCTTATTACTCCATGATTATCCTAGATTTGTTGATCACTTGCCATAAAACCTTTTGTGAAAATCTCTCAAAGTGTTTATGAATAAAACACATTTTAGTTAACACTTTGAGAGTTTTGCATTTTCTGAAATACTCCTCCTACACATGTGCTTATGCAATTTAAAGTAAGTTTGCACATGGTGGGTAGAGTTCGCACATTTGAAATGATCGATTTTCAGTTAATATGACCATCGCGAGACACGTTTACATCACTAGTTAGACTAGCTTGAAATTATTACCCGTCCCGGTCATATCAAAAGAACATCTCTCGAATTGGTACATTCTACTCAGACAAGTCCTTTGCGAGACACGTTTACATCACTAGATGAACCAGCTTGAAATTATTACCCGTCTCGGACAAGTCTTTTCGATTACTGACATTTAGTTTTCGTCAATTCGAGGGTTAATTCTGAGTTTTTTTGGAGAGCTCTTTTTGAGATTCAATCCACGATCTTTAAACATTTTGATCACATTTTAATCACGTCTTCTCCCTCTCAAAAATAGCATTTTTTTGTATTTTTGATATCAACGGATTAAAATAAAGCTTTCTGGAGAGATAGACAGATAATTTTAGCATGATTTGGAACATTTTTGTTTTTCATTTTATACTCCCCCTTAAATAAAGCATATATATATATATATATATATATATATATTTTTTTTTTTAAACATTTAGGTTTAAAATCAATTTTAAGGGTTTTGGAGGGAGTTATCTTGAGCACAGAATTTTGAGAAAGATTTTGAAAAATCTTGATCATGTGCTCAAGGGTTGTATTATTTTGCCATTAACAATACGAGTCCTGATCTGAAATAATCAGAAGTCATAATTGCAGCGCGGGTTTCGTACTAAAGTATACAAAAGCCATAGTGAAGAAATTTTTGAGAAACGACATGTTTTAGAAAACATTTAAATGAACTCTCGCTCAAGCATCTGTATATGTCCGTATCATTGTTTGAATGACATTTCTAGATACGTACAGAATATCGATTATACGAGAGACATGTCGTGAGAAGAATATTTTTGGTTTTTTGATTTTATATTGTTTTTGTATTTTTGAAAATTTTCTATTTTTATATTTTGTTTTTGTTGGTTTTTCAAATTTTGTATTTTTCATTTTTCAAAAATATTTACAGTGAAGCTTTTTGAGATAATTTTCAAGAAGTTTCAAGAAGACTTTCTAGCTCCTCAGGAGTTAGGCTTCACATGCCAATTCGTCGAACTAGGTTATCAAACCTCTCTTTTGGAAGGGCTTTAGTAAATAGATCGGCGAGTTGGTATTCAGTCTTCACGAAAAATAATTCAACAGTACCCTCTTCTACGTGCTCCTTTATGAAGTGATAGCAGACTCTAATATGCTTGGTCTTCGAGTGTTGTACTGGATTGCACGAGATGGCTATGGCACTTTTTGAATCACAATACATAGGTATGCGGTCGAAAGTAAAGCCATAATTTGTGAGTTGTGTCCTCATCCAAAGAACTTGGGCACAACACGCAGATAGAGACACATACTCGGCTTCTACGGTTGATAACGCGGTACAATCTTGTTTCCTTGATGACCATCCTACTAGTTTTTCACCCAAAAATTGTGCTCCACCGGATGTACTTTTTGCTGTAACTTGGCAACCTGCATGGTCCGCATCTGAAAATGCTATTAGTTTAAACTCCGAATCCTTCGGATACCAAAGTCCCATGTTAATGGTTCTTCAAAGATACCGAAAGATCCGTTTGACCTCTTGGAGGTGAAGTTCGGTAGGCCTTGTCTGAAACCGTGCTAATAAGCAAACAGCAAAATGAATATCGGGTCGACTAGCAGTTAAGTACATGAGAGAACCAATCATGCTCCGATATTTCTTCGGATCCATGGGTTTCCCATATAAATCAACACCTATTTTTGGTGAAGTGACCATTGGAGTACCAACAGAGTCACAATTTTCCATTCCATGTTTTTTCAAAATCTCAATTGTATATTTAGCTTGATTTATAAAAATACCACGAGGGGATTGATGTATTTGCAAACCAAGAAAGAATTTTAGTTCCCCCATCATGGACATTTCAAATTTGCTTTTCATGAGATTTTCAAAATGTTTTGAATGTTTCGGATTAGTGGACCCAAAGATAATGTCGTCCACATAAATCTGAACAATCAAAATGTCATCTTTATATTTTCTTGTAAACAAGGTTGGATCAATTGTTCCTTTGGTGAAATTGTTTTGGATCAGAAAAGATGATAGTTCGTCATACCACGCCCTTGGGGCTTGTTTCAAACCATAAATGGCTTTCTTTAGCTTGTAGACATAGTCTGGATGATCTTTTTCAACGAATCCGTCTAGCTGACTCACATAGACTTCTTCTTTCAGAGTCCCATTCAAGAAAGCCGTCTTGATGTCCATCTGATAGACTGTGATGTTTTTGTGAGTTGCATAGGCTAAGAAAATCCTGACTGCTTCAAGTCTTGCTACTGGCGTGAATGACTCATCGAAATCTATCCCTTCTTCCTGTCTAAATCCCTTAGCCACGAGACGAGCATTGTTGCGAATGACAGTCATTTCTTCATCCTTTTTGTTCTTCCGTAACCACTTTAGATCAATGACAAGTTTGTCGATTGGTCTTGGAACTAATTCCCAAGTGTCATGTAATTGATATTGAAGAAGTTCTTCCTGCATCGCTTCAATCCATGCATTATCTGCCATCGCCTCCCGAATATTCTTTGGCTCTTTTAAACTGACTGAGCAGACGTAGATGCACATGTCGGGGTCGGTGGCGAGTTATTTTCTCGTCTGAACTGGCCTTGAAGGTTCACCAATTACTTGTTCTATTGGATGGTCTTTTGTCCACTGTAACGTAGAAGGGTACCTTGGGTTTGACAAATGTGTGTTAGCTGGTTCATGTAACCTTGAAGATGATTCAGCAGAATCCGTTGCAAATCGGTTTTCGAACACATCTTCTTCTAACACAACATTGTTTTGGTTTGGTTCTTCTTGAATAGGTGTAGTTTGGTTTTGCTCATCAACTCTTGGTAGAACAATTTCAATTACTGAAGTTGTTGGAGTAGATGTTGATGACGTGGAGGGAGTTGGTGCGTCACCTTCGACTGTTGTGGATGCATCTTGCGGTGGTGGTGGTTGATGTTGTTGAGCGGGTGCAGCGGAATCTTGTTGTGATGCATTTGTCGAAGTTCCACGATAGTATTCATCAAACATATACTCGAAGAAGTTTTCCAGTTCTTGAGTTGTCGGTTTTTCATTGTTAGTTGACTGAGCTCCTTGGGGTACGAGTCCTGAACTAATATGTCCAGAAGTTTGAACGTTTGGTGCGGGTCCTAATCTGTTATGATTAGAAGCCATCGGGTTAAGCGCGGGTTCTAGAGCGAGTCTCTCAGAAGCCATTTGTGAAATCTCGTCAAACTTCACATTCATCGTCTCCATTATCCTCTTAGTTCTTCTATTATACACCCATAAGAATAGTGGTGCACTAGAATAAATCAGCATCGTACGAGCAGCTTCCACAAGAGTTCTATTTCTTCTTTCAACTACCCCGTTCTGCTGTGGAGTTCTAACAACTGATGTCTGGTGAGTGATTCCAGTATCTTTAAAATAGGTTCTTAACTCCTGGTTAGTAAATTCTGTGCCATTGTCTGTTCTTACGATCCTTACTGGAGCTTGAAGTAGGACTTGAATGCGCTTCATAAAGGTGATGATGATGTCTGGTGCTTCATCTTTTGACCTCAGAAACTTTACCCATGTATATATTGAATAATCATCGATGATAACAAGAATATACTTCTTCCCATTAATGCTTTCAACTCTCATTGGGCCACATAAGTCCATATGCAACAGATGTAACTTATCGACCGAACTGGGTACGGTTTTAGGTTTATATGTTTCCATTTTGCTTTTGCCTTGTTCACAGGATGGACATAGGTGATCTTTGGTGTATTTGAACTTTGGGAGACCGTTGACGATGTTTTCTTTGGCTAATTTGTTGATGGTGTCGAAGTTGAGATGGGATAAACGTCTGTGCCACAACTAGGACTTAGTTTCGTATGCTCTTGTCATGAGACAAATTGGTGATGAAGAGGCCATTTGGTTTATGTCGATAGCATATAGATTGGTGCCACGATTCCCAGTTAAGAGATCATCTCCAACCAAATTTCTAACGAAGCAAGTATTTCTCCTAAATGCAACCTCTAAATCTGCATCACAAAACTGTCCGACTGAAAACAGGTTGTGTCCCAATCCTTCGACGTAGTAAACCCGAGTAATTAAGTAGTTCCCAAACTGAAGATCTCCATATCCTAGAATAGCTGCTACATGATCATTTCCAAAGCGAACAGTTCCTATGAACTTCCATACAAAGTTGATCAGCAGCTTTAGATTCCCGGTCATGTGCTTGGAGCAACCCGAGTCGACGATCCAAAGACATATTTCGATAACCTGCCAAGTACAGATGATTTTGCATTTGGAAACCGTTTAACATTTGGTTCCTTGGGGTTAGAGGTAACATTTGATTCACACTCATAGAAGGTTTCTACTTGTTCTATTGGAATAACTTTTAATTTGCCATTCTTAAGTGTAAATTTTCTACCCGTTGGTTTCCATACACACAACTTAAGATAGTTCCTAGGCAATATGCTACTAGTGGTTGACCTAGATGCTGCAATTAGTCTTTTAACATATCTAGTCCTAGCACTAGTTCCTGGAGGAACATCTTTCTGTTCAGGCATAACATTCACATTCACATTATTAGAAACACTATCATCACAAATATTTAACGATTTCTTGCACATTAAACAAACAGATTCATTACATGCACTAGAAACAGTACTTTTAACATTACATCCAGATGACAAATGTTTCTTATTAGAAAGCCATAAATTCCTAGGGTGTTCTTCTACTTCTTCATTTTTATTTTTGCATCTACTCTCAGAGACAGGCGAGACTTTATTTTTCCTTGTATTGCTCCTAGGCTGTAGTCTGCTGCTCCTAGAGGTGCTTTCTATTCCTGTAGAAGGTAA
This sequence comes from Artemisia tridentata subsp. tridentata, assembly GCA_021014915.2. NCBI lineage: Eukaryota > Viridiplantae > Streptophyta > Magnoliopsida > Asterales > Asteraceae > Artemisia > Artemisia tridentata. Next base: position 524,242,622 of record CP139509.1, on the reverse strand, counting down.
GGCACACACATTAAGATTTATTTTGTTGTCCTTTGAAGTTGTTTTAGAAGTCCTAGTCTCTTTTGGATTATCTTTAATGCTCTTGTCTATCGCCCTAAATGTTTGAGATGTAGAGGCAGACGCAGTAGTGGGATTAATCCTATAAAGGCCAGGTGCTATCACATTCGATGTTTCGACAACTGCTTTCCCTTTATCAGCACATTTTGCTTTTTCACTTTGTTTAGTCAAGGGTGTTGGAGTGACTGGTTTTGTCAAATCAATTATCACATCAACTTTTGGAACACATTGAGAAATTGACATTTTGGCATTAACAACCGGTTTGTCCGAAGTTGATGGTTTTGCAAACTTAGTTTCCTCACCCTTTCCTTTTTGACTTTCCAGCTGAGACTTCAAAAGATCGTTTTGCTCTTTCATGTTCTTGTAGGCACGCTGTAGGATCGAGTACTTCGAGCTTGATTGAGCTTGGTATAAACAAGAACCTCTGTATGCTATACAAGCGTTTATGCGGAAACTAAACAGCAAGTATAATAAAGAAGAAAACTCTAAACGACAATGATCCTCTATGGATCAAACTATGAACTAAGAATTGTTTATTGAATATTGAAAACGTTAAAAGCGTACATAAACTCATAGACGGGTTTATCTTTTATACTAACAAGATGACCTAACCCTAACCCGTTCTACAAGAAAACGTGTGTAGAGATAAACAACAATCTCTTCTAAAAATAAATCTTAACAAACATTCTAAATATACGGATAACTAACAATACTATCCGCAGCAACAACACTATCGGTAGGAACGAGATAACACTGTCAGCAGCAATGAGATTTCAGCAGGAACCAAAGCTATCGGCAGGAACCAGCTTAACACAATCGGCAGCAACAATGAAACTCTCATTTCCCAGAGATCCTAACAATCCTCCCCTAATCTTGAGGTTGACTAGGTTAACCTGCAAGATTCCAACGTGATAGAGCTTTGAACTTCTCAGGCTTGAGGACTGCGACTTAGCAGCAGCAATAAGTAGTAACCAGCAAAATCCTTAACTTGCAAGATTCCAGCCTCTATAGCATCCAGCAGCAACTTCAATAGTTCAGCAGGAATAGGAAATCTTCTTCAAAACATATTGACTGGTCACCATGACATTCACTTGAACTTGACTGCTACTTTGACAATATGTACATCAAATCACTTAAGTTTCATACTATTCTCATCACATCCAGGTGTGTTAACTCCTGTGAGAGGTGAATCATTGAAAATTAATGGATTTGATGTCTCTTTACCAATAGCCATCACTACTGGAGTAGCCAATGTTTAGGTGTATTAGACCATGGTACATTGATAACCATCTGATTTATTAGCAAATCAGCAACTATAAACGGATTTGACTTGTCTTTACCTGTAGCCGTTTGCTCAGGACTAGCCAATTCTTAGGTTACAGCAAACCTTGGTGAATTGAATACCAAATATGGATACCAAGTGTCTTTACCACAAACCATACTTTTGTGGACTAGCCAATCCTGTGGATCCCATAAAGGGTTACATCCATGGTGAATTGAGAACCATTTTCAACTCTCAGAAATAAATCATGGGTGAGTTGAAATACCCTATAGCTTTGAGCAAGCTATTACAGCTATAAACGGATTTGATTATCACACCAGAGCCGTACCCTCATGGTGAGCCAACTCTTGCTTGTCTGCAAGACATGGTGAGTTGAGCACCATTTATTGTGCAGGTGTAAACACCAACACTGTACCTGCAAGGTGTTGCTCAAAACCACTTATTAGCACACAAAATATACAAAGAATTTTTTTTTTTTTTTTTTTTTTGAACTAAGAAACACACCAAAATAAAAGAAAGAAAAATAAGAAAAGAAACCAAAAGAAAGAAAGAAAGATAGAAAATATACAACAACAACAAGAATCATCCTCCCCTTAAGCTTCAATCCTCCCCTTAATCTGCAATCCTCCCCTTAAGCTGATAAACCTTTAGGTACTAGTTGATCTTTGATGAATTTAACCAATTGTTCAGCTGTAGTGAGATCATTGCCAATTGTATGCTTGGGCACTCTAATCTTCTGAGACAGCATTCTCTTCAAAACTCCTTCAGATAATGGATAAATGACATCCACAAACATAGTCAAGAACTTCCCAGAGATGAGTTCTACAACATGAACATTGGATGATGGATATAACTTCCAAGAAAATACTCTCCAGGTAGATTGATTTCCCCATATCAATTTAGTCTTGTCTCCATCTAATGCATTCATCAAGACCTGTAAATCTCCCCATAGCAATAGGCCAATCCCAGTAGGAGTATGAGATTGATAATGATTATCCACAATCTCATAAAGATGCTCCAAATCTTTTCTTTCAACCTTATTCAAGATCTCCCTCAGAAATGTAAAGAATTTGACTGTCCCATCAAGAGAAAACCAAACATTGACATCACCTTCTGAAGTAGACCTAATCTCCCAATGAGCAATATGACCCCAAGACTGAATGGAATCACCCTCTGAATCACTTTCAGAATCAACCCTAATCAAATTATGATCATCCACGTCAAAAATATCCACAGAAGAAGAGTGGAAAGAGTGACTCTTCTGCCTTGTTCTTAGACCATATTGGAGGATAGGAACAGATACAGATGACTCAGCAGGAACAGAGACAGGAGCAGCAGAAAGATCAGCAGTAACAAGATCTTCTTGTGGTACCTCAGATGCATCTACATCAGGATTGAAGAATTGATCCTGAGAACCCTCTCCAGACTTCATTCTTTTTGCAACATCATACTCCAAAGATGAAGATGCTCTTTTCCTGCTTTGTGGAATATCAGTCTGTACCAAAGAGTTGAGCTTTGCATAGGTATCAAGGAACAACTTTTGAATTGCAGCATCAGTCCAACCTTTGAAGTAACTGAATTTGTAGTTAGCTTCATTCTTCAGATACACCTTCATAAAATTGATATTATCTCTGTTTGTGGGCATCTTATATCCTAACCTTTGTCTTTCCCTGATCCTGTGCATCAATTCATTCCAAGTTGATGCCCTTTGTTTCTTTAAGATAAATGCCTTAAGCTTATCTGACTGTTCATCTAAATCCAACTGTGAATCTTGAAGAACCATAAATCCATGAGCTCTAATAATCATGTCAGTATTCAATAAGTATTCAACTTGCTCACTGAACTCTTCTGGAGTAGGATCTTCTGAACTTGGGTTATTCATAATCCCAGCAACATTCTGCTCATCAACAGACAATTGTTTTGCAAGCTCTTCATCTTGAGCAACCTGAGCTAGTCTAGCTTGTTCAGCAGCAATGTCCTGTTTGTGGATCTGTCTAGCTATCTCATCATCATCAGGAGTAGCTTCAGAAGGAATAGTGTCACTTTCAGCAGGAATGAGTGGACTCTCAGAAATATTATCAACATCAGCAGGAACACCAGAAACATCAGCAGCAATGGTCCTTGATACAGTGGAGGCCTGAGGTGGATTAGTGATAGTATGCTCAGAGGAGGTATGCACTTCAGTGTTTGCACCATCAAGAGAAACAGATGCCAGAACATTAAGCCCATCAAATGACATATCATCATGATCTTCCTCAGACTCAGAAATTACTACCCTTCTTTTCTTCTGAGGATGTTGAGCTTCCAAAGAACTGATCCTATCATCAAGCTTTTGAATAATTTCACTAAAAGAATCTTTAGTGTCCTTGAGCTCCGTTTCCAAATTTTCAACTTTCTCACTAAAAACCCTTTTTGTCTCTTGAAGTTCTGACTCCAATTCCTCAATTCTCTTCACAGATCTGTCAAGCAATTGGGTGAGATCAGTAGCATCCTCAGCTCCACTAGTAGGAATATCTGAGGTGTTAGGAGCTTTATTGGATTTAGGAGGAGATATATGAAATTCTTCCCTTATATGTGTGTCTTCACTGAATATCTGCCTAGTAGGACTAGGAGATGATAGTCTTGAGGAAGAAGGTAAATCCACAGAAGGAGTTGGCTGGATAATAGGTGTATCAGCATAGATGGTCTGATCATTGGGTTCAACATGGTCATTAGTCTCAGGTGTAGGTGTCGCTGGTCTAGATGATGGTGATGATGAGTCATCAGCAGCAACAGATGCAGATGCATCAGCAGCAACCGAATTCCTTTCATCAGCTGCATTAGGTGATGGTGGGATACTGGCATTATCAGAAGGATCAGGGTTGTCAGCAGGATCAGGGTTGTGCAACATAGGGGGCAACAAAGGCAAATGTTGGCCAGTAAAGTTCATCTTCATCAGGGCAAACATTTTGGCAGTCAACCGATTGATAATCTTAGGGGATGTATTAATGGTCTGTACACCTAAGATGATTTGAAGAAATCTAGGGTACATCAAAAAGCTGTTTTTACCATTACTGAGATTCTCAATCATTCCCTCAAAAATATATTTTGCCCAATTAAAGATCCTTCCCTGAGATAAACAAACTAGACCAGATGCAATAGGACTTGGACATTGATCCCAACCACCTGTCTTAACACTCAGACACTGGAGTAAAGTATGAATTAGAAATCTCCATTGAGGAGACAACTTACTTTTCAAGAAAGTACAACTCCCAGTAACAGGATAACCTATAGCTGCCATACCATCAGTAATATCTTGCCTTGAAAGATCATATTCTCCTTGCTCCTCAGGAAATTGAAGCTGTACCCGAATCAACTCCTCAGTAATAATCACTTCTTGGTTATCAATGGTAGCAACAATATCATCTTCCCTTCCCACGATGTGTCTTGCCTTAGCTGTCCTCCAAAACTGTTTGACCAATGAATCATACACCGTCACTGGACAATAAGTGAGAGCATAACGAATAGATGACCCACGAAGAAATGCCAGAACTTCATCATAACCAACACTTCTTGAAGAAGACTCCAAATAAGCAACCTTGTTATGATCATCCTTGTAACGAAGAGTTGTCATTGTGTTGAAGGAATGATTTAGGGTTTGAAATGGGAAGATTAGGGTTCGATAGGTTTTTGAGAAATTGAGATGAGAGATGTGCAATTATATGTTGAGTTGCCAAAAATATCACTTTAAATTGCTGCAATTCTTTGCACGTAACATTGACCAATTAAATTAAGAAGGTTTGACCAATCGGCAGAAATACTTGGTCAATCGGCAGCAATAAGAGGTTTGACCAATCGGCAGGAATGAGGTGGTTTGACCAAAGTCAACCTTCCGAACTTAGTCATTAAGAATAACTTACCCGAATTAACTCTCAATACCAACCACCAATAAATTTGCACTAATCTCCATATCATTATATAACCCTCAAATCACATAACCAAACCAAAAATCTTCAAAATCAAGCAAAAACATGAGTTCATCCAAACATCCAATCATCGAAATCTCATCAGATTCTTCCTCCTCGAGTGACTCAGGATGGAACAACTACTTTCCCAAAACAGCATCATCCTCTAAAACCAAAGGTAAGGCCAAGGTTGAGGAGGATTCATCTGATCCTCTTCCATCTACCCCTTATTCATTTGAGTACTTTAGCTCTGATGATGAAGATTCATCAGAGTTGAAGTCCTTGGTTTATTGTCAGGGTGAATGGGAGACTTTCCCTCCCAATTTTCCCTTAACAGATGAGCACAGAGAACAGATGAAGAGGACAGTTGCTCTACTTACTGAAGAGATGGAGAGAACAACTGCAGCCTTCTATAAAGTACCGGTACCTAAAGGCAAGGCTAAACATCAAGAAGGCTCTAGCCGAGAAAAACCAATCCCTCGAAGTCGAGACGATCGACAACGAGAAGGCCAAGATTCAAGACAAAGGAAGAATCCCATCAGACCAACTCCCAAGCCAACTCAGTCAGCTCCACAATCAAGCAACCCTACTCCACAACCAAGTCATTCAACTGCAAGGACACGCACCAGAACACATCAAAGGCCAACTGCCTCAAGCTCTTCAATTCCATCCCCTAAACCAAGACAGCCTTTTCCAGTGATATTGGCACTTCCAGTCCCCCATGTTTATGAAGAAATCAGTCGACAGAGAGGAAGGAGGTTCATGCCAGACAATATGGGTAAGGGTAAAGGAAAGATGGAATAGTTGGTAGGGTTTAGGTAGCTTGATGTAAGAAGGTAGGAATGATGTTTGAAAAGAAGCTTTTGTAACCCTTAATCTTTTGTAACCAGCAACTGAAAGTGCTAATCTTTCTTTTGATGAATGAAAGTTACTGTGTTTAGCTTTAAGTCCAAGCATTAAGAAGCTGCAAAACAAAGTTAACAGACAAAAGACACTGAAAAACCTGCAAAACAAAATTAGAGAAACACAAACCATAGTCATAAACGAAAGAAAACAAGATAAAACTACAAGCATACAAGCATTAGCCTCCCCTTAGGCTAATGCCACCACTTAAATCAGCAAACACAATTATAACAACATAATAAACCAAACAGAACAATTACCAAGGATACCATGGAGAATAAGCTATTCCCCCCCCCAAAGATGTGATTATTATAGATAGGTCTGAAATCCCTTTGAATATATAAAGAGGAACCAGCAGAAATGGTTCCCTGAATATCAGCAGGAACAGAGGTACCAGTAGGAACAGGTCTATCAGCAGGAAAGGGACCCCTATAAAAGTTCATTCCTGCTGCTTGTGGAACATATGGTGGTATTTGTTTAACATTTTTCCACAATGATCTGGTCTGTTGTTGCCCACCATTCATCCTTTTGTCATGATAATCACAATCTTTAATTAGATGATATTGACTACCACACACAAAACATGTCTTCTTCCTAACAGCCTTATTTTTACAACAACTTTCTTAATATAGACACCATTATCACTAATGGAACTAGAGACACATTTGTTTTTAAATGAATTAATTGAGCTGTTGTCTGTAAAGACTGATTTAGAAGTAGATTTATCATTAGTTGAACTTGAGGGCTTCTTGTATTTGGGTGTGGTTGACTTTTCACTTGAGTCACATGAAACAAAGTCTTTAGACTCTGCTTCTGATGACTTGTCACATGAGGAACAGGAGACAAAGTCATCAGGTTTAGGCAAGTCTTTTGACTTTTTGCCATAGGTCATGTGTGACTTATCTGAGTCAAGGTCAAGGTCTGAATGAATAGGGACAGGCTTAAAGACTCCTCTTATAGGTGGAGGAACAACATTCATTCCTCCTTCTTTCACATATTTAACAGGCATTTGGTAGTCTACAGGTTCAGGGTTAAAGACACTATACTCATTAGGGTCATAGAATTGATTTTCCCCTATCAGATTACCATATCCTAAACCTCTTTTAGTTTTTGTAGACATAGAGCTATCAACTAACTTGTTTAGGTTTTTAGATGAATCTTTCCATTTATCAAACCTAGCCAAGGTATTGTCAAGCTGAGTCTGCAATTCCTGTTTCTCTAACACCACCTTAGCTTTTTGAGACTCGGAATATTTAAGTTCATTAGTGGTGTTTTTCAAGTTCCTTTCTAAAACTCTTATCTTTTCTTCATAAGCTAACTGATTACTTTGGTACCAAGTTTTTTGATTTTCTAATGTTTTAACTGCTTTGTCATAAGCTTGTACCTTAATAATGTATTCATTATACTTGGATTTCATGTCATCATATTCATTATTAAGAGATGAGTACAATTCTTGACATGCTGAATTACATCTTTGTACCTGAGATGGGAATCCTAACAGAGCATATTCTTTCAGATTTTCTTTTTCTTCATAAGACTTATTGTGGAACAAGCTCCTAATCTTCCTTGCGCACATTTCAAAACCATCTCCTGATAGTGACATTGTGACAAGGTTCAAGAGAGAAGTTTTAACAATGTTTCCTTCTTTATCAGAGATCCTCACCAGTCTCTGATACCACTTGTAGGATCGAGTACTTCGAGCTTGATTGAGCTTGGTATAAACAAGAACCTCTGTATGCTATACAAGCATTTATGCGGAAACTAAACAGCAAGTATAATAAAGAAGAAAACTCTAAACGACAATGATCCTCTATGGATCAAACTATGAACTAAGAATTGTTTATTGAATATTGAAAACGTTAAAAGCGTACATAAACTCATAGACGGGTTTATCTTTTATACTAACAAGATGACCTAACCCTAACCCGTTCTACAAGAAAACATGTGTAGAGATAAACAACAATCTCTTCTAAAAATAAATCTTAACAAACATTCTAAATATACGGATAACTAACAATACTATCCGCAGCAACAACACTATCGGTAGGAACGAGATAACACTGTCAGCAGCAATGAGATTTCAGCAGGAACCAAAGCTATCGGCAGGAACCAGCTTAACACAATCGGCAGCAACAATGAAACTCTCATTTCCCAGAGATCCTAACACACGCTCATACGACAATTTGTCATATTTGCATTCCTCGGTTTTTTGATCAAGTTGTTTAAAATATGATACATTTTCTTTTTCAAGTTTAATAAGAGCATTTTCATATTTTGAAACAATTGCAGAAGTCTCAGCTCGGAGTCTTTCGTCATCTTCAATAGAATATGTTTGGTAAATAATGGACATAATATCGGTCGAGAGAACTGCTTCGAAGAGAGTATCATTGTGGTTTTCCAAAACTTTGATGCGCTCAATGTTTTCATTAGCTTCCTTTACCAGGGATTTGTGGTCCTTGAAAAATTCGGCTATTTCTTTTAAAATTGCATTTCAACATGGATTACTCTCGCATGAACTGCATATAGTGGAGCAGTAATTTCTGTTTGAAACACCTTTTTCATTTCATTATGAAAACTTGAATGCCAGTTGCTGATACTAATATTCGTTTTTGAGTCAACAATACTTTGACGTGTTTTCACTCTCTCTTTAAGATCATCCAAACATTCTCTAGTTTCACTTGTGTTAAAAGGGTTGCTAGAGGATATTTGTTCTAATTTTGAAAGATTTTTGGAAACAACTTTTTGTTTTGTTGATACAACTGGTCTTTTGAAAACCTTTGGTGTTTGTTGTTGTTTAACAAAATTTACTCCATAAAGTATGTTAAGCTTATTATAATCAATTGGTTTAATTTCTGGGTTCATTTGTCTCATTTTGATTCTACTCTCTTCGGCAAGCTCAATCGTTTCATCAGAATCCCGAACCTCGAGAGGATCATGTTTATCAAATAGCACATTACCATTATACAACACATTCTGTTCTTTCTGAGCTTTCTTGAGATGATAAGGGTTTTCACAACCGATAGCCATTTTTTTCATTGTATGTAAAAGCGGGTTTAGATCTTTAATTAGCATATGAATTGTTTGAGCAGAATGACCCGTTTTTACAAGCAAATCTTCCAACTTTTTAATGGTTTCTTGTTTCTCAATGATTTCATCAAGAAGATCATTTTCACGTTTTGAAAAACCGGCTTTTAACTTTTTCTTTTCTCTTTCAAGATCAGAACAAGTTGATATTTGTTTAGAAAGTTGGTTGGTTAAGTCTGAAATTTCTGTGTTTAAGGATTTTATTTTCATGTTCAAATTCACATCGAGTGTGTCAAATTTGATTTGCAAATGTTTTTCTCTTAAAACAGAATCTCGATAACCAGTTTCTAATTCTGCCAGTTGTGTTTTATGAAATACAAAAGCTTTTTCATTTACCTTATATCTCTCAAGCTCAGCGGTCAATTTTTCATTCGCGGCCTTAACATCGCGATTGACCTTTTTGACTTTTTCAATTTCAATACTACAATTGTTCAATAATGATTCAAATAACGCACGTGTTTCCTCATCATTCTCAGTATGCTGTGACTCAAAGCCTCCATTGGTGTCATACACAGGAGGTGTCTCAGAATCCGTATCATACTTAGCCTCCTGAAGATTTGCCATGAATATGCAGTTTGCATCGATGTCCTCAAGGTCTTCCATATCATCCATAAGAGCCATAAAGTCATTCTCTTCTGCATTCAACTGAAACCCTGCCTTTTCCTTTTGTGCCAAAAGCACTGCTTTCTGCAGATACTCTAGATCTTTCTTTTTCGGCTTGGTGGGACAGTTTCTTGCCATGTGACCGACTCCCTGACAGTTGAAACACTTAACTGGATTACCCTGATTCACATTTCCATAATTCCCAGCAACTGGAGCAGCAACATTACCAATCTGATTCCCAACATTCTGACCCCTCTGGTTTCCAATAACTTGACCCATCTGGTTCCCTGCATACTGATCCATCTGATTCCCTGCATACTGCCCTTGATTACCAATCTGAAACCTTGTAGCATATCCCTGCTGATTCCCATAACCTATTATATTCATTATCTAGGTCTTTTTCGTCTAATGATTGATTTTTGTCACTAAAGTATTCGGTTTCGGAAAGTACCTCATTTGATGTCTTTGCCTTAAGACATTTTTCGTCGTTTGCTTTGTCCGCTTCGTCTTTGTCGCTATCACTCCATGCTCCACTAACAAAGGCGCTTTGGTAACCATAACCCGGTGGCTTTGGACATTTGCCAATGAGATGGTTTGGGCTTCCACATCTAAAGCACTTTCTTTTCCCGTAGTTATCATTCCTTTGAAGCGATCTTCTTTCATCTCGTGGTTGTCTTGTGAATCTTCCTCGTCTCTTTAGAAATTTCTTGAACTCTCTTACGGCCATTGCATATTCTTCGTCATCACTTTCGGAGGTTGAGCTATCCTCTTCACTAGATTCCTTCCTAGCTTTCAATGCAATTGACTTGCTTTGCTCTCTTTTTCCTTTGACCATCTCGGAGTCTTTCTTTATTATTGCTTCGTAGACTTTCAAGTTGCCGATCAACTCGTCAAGTTGAAGAGTTGACAAGTTCTTCGATTCTTCAATCGCCGTAACTTTAGCCCGCCATTTTGGATGAAGAGCCCTAAGAAATTTCCTAACAAAATTCTTACTAGAAAAACTCTCATCAAGTGATTTTAAACTTGTGATGATAGTGTTAAACCTAGCAAAAGCATTATCTATTGATTCCTCTTCCGAAATCGTAAATTGTTCATGTTGTTGAACAAGAAGATCTATTTTATTATCTTTGACTTGACTATTACCTTGGTGAGTTATTAGTAAGGAGTTCCAAATTTCTTTTGCGGTTTCTCACATAAAGATCCTTTCGTATTCTTTACGTGGTAACGCATTATAAATAACCATTTTTGCCTCATTATTTTTAGCTAGTTTCTTTTTCAAATCATCATTTTGTTTTTCAAAAGGTACAATTTCATCTCTTTTAGTTAAAGGATTATTTTGAATAGAGGGAAAATCACCATAGGTAATAACATGCCAAAGATCAAGATCTTTTGATTTCACATAAGTTTCGAATATATTTTTCCAATAAAGAAAACCATCACTTTCAAATAGCGGTGGTCTTTGCATAGATTGCCCTTCTAAATATTTTTCCGATTCCATAGATCGATTCAAGTTTTAAAATATAATTTATTTTAAAAATCTTGTTTGACGTGGCTCTTGATACCAATTGTGGAAAACTAGAAGGGGGGGGGGGGTTGAATAGTTTTACGTCTTTTTAATTTTTATTATGAAAAATTTGTTTACTTTTAAAACTTAGATTCGAATTTATGTGAACTCAACTCTTGAACAATATGAACAAATATAAATATAAATAAGCGATGCAAGTAAGGTAATGAAATGAAATGAAAGATAGAGATGGAAAGATCGAACCGCGAGACAAGAGATTTATAGTGGTTCGGCTACAAGGACACCTTCCTTGCCCTACTCCACTCCCCGAGCACCTAACTCGAAAGTTTTCTTCACTATGTTAACAAGCTCCCTTATGGCGGAGAAAACCTTACACAACTTTAGCTTACACCGGCTTAACGACACAAAGCTAGATGTCGGGTTCTAATCGTAGCTAGAACCAATCTCACAACTTATACACAACTTCTTCACAACTTATTCACAACGGCTTCACGACTTCTTCACAACTTCTTCACGACTTCTTCACAACTTATTCACAACGGCTTCACGACTTCTTCACAACTTCTTCACGACTTCTTCACACCGGCTTCACAACTACTTTACAACCTAGCACTACTTATGTACTCTTCTACTTCTTTACACCTTCACTACTTACACACCTTAACTTCTTCACAACTTCACTACTTACACACTAATCTAGCCTAAGCAATTATGCTCACACCTATCTAACAAATATACACAACTTATACAAAAATGAATGAATGATTATACAAACAACTTAGGTAGCAAGATGATACTAAGTTGCAATACTTCTTCTCTAGTTGTTGAAGGAGTATTCTTCTTTTGCACTTGAATGGTAGAAGCTTGGATCACTTGGAAACCAATGCTTAAGAATATATGATCAAAGGATTTAGAAAGGATTTGGAAGGATAAGAAGAGAATTAGAACAGAAGGTTTTGGGTGCAAAAGGTGAGGAAAAAGTCCAGAGAAAGTCCAGTATTTATAGGCAAAACTGGACAGCTGGAGGAGCGGGGCGGTCCCCTTAAAATTAAGGGGTCGCCTAGTATATTTAAGGGGCCACCCTACTGTACCGTTGCCCGGTTTTGTCTTTTTGTGAGGAAGGTTTTTCTGGAACATTTTTGCCATTTTTGGTTGAAAATTTGAATTCATAAATTTATAATGGATTAAACCTTTTTATTTATTACCAAAAATGTTTTTCTAAAAGATATAAAATGTTTGTGACATTTTATAAAAATTCTAGTGATTAAGAAAATGTTCCTTTGATCATATAATGCATTAAGTATTTGTTTATTCATACCTTAAGTGATTGAGTTGTTGAAATGAATATTTACAACTAAATACTTGTTTATTTAATAAGTTTATGTTTAATGAGTTTACATTTTGTGATTATCAAAACATAGAGATATCAAGAAGTATTAATAATGTTTTTAGGCATTATTTATATCAACAGTTGTGTATTCACTGTTACAGGTGTTGGTGTTTGAGCAATCAATGCAAGAGGATCATGTTGCTTTGCTAACTTCTCTTTCCTAACTTCATTCGCCTCTACCTGGTTTTGCTTTAGAAAGTCATAGAGCTGATCATAGTTCACCTGGTGAAGGTCCTTCGTTTGGTTAACAATTGTGACAAATCGTCCCCATTCTTCTGGTAGGTTGTTAATGAACTTGATGTTTTGAACAATTTGTTTTGGTGTCAACTTGTTTCTGATTAGCTCGTTCATTAGAGTGCAAAACCTGGTGTAGTAAGATTCAATGGGTTCCGCTGGAGTGGATGTGAACTTCTCCCATTCAGTTAGAAGCTTGTTTTCAACATCTTGTTGCCCAATTTCTGTGCCATGACAAAGCCTTCTAACTCGTTCCCACATATCATAAGCAGTTTCACAACTGTCAACAGCAACAAATATTTCCCGTGGTAAACCAAGTTGAATTAAGTGCATGGCTAAGTCATCAGCTTCAATTTGCTTCCAATCCTCTGTTGTGTATTCATCTTCTCTTTGGTCACGAAAGGATGGTGGGACAGGAGGTGTTGCATTTGGTGCTCCAGGTTCTTGAATTTGACGAGGCTTGAATGGTCCATTGTTGATGGAGTTGAGCAGAAGTTTACCTTGTCCATCAGGTTTAGTTTTGATGTAGCGAAGCATACGGCTCGTCCATGGAAGATATCCACCTTTTTCAAGCATAGGAGGACGGTTTTCTGCACTGGCTGCATGAATGTCTTGTTGAGTAGCCATTGATGATGATTCGTATGATAAAGTTGATGTAGGATCGTTGCAACGAAATAGGAGTTGTGATAGAAGGTTAAGATCAGTTGTTGTAGTGAAGTATTGGTCTTGAACTGATGATCGTTTGAAGTTACTTGCAATTTAGATAAACTATGGCAATTTAGATAAAAGTAGCAATTTAGATAAAATTACCAATTTCGACAAGACTATAATTTAGACAAAATCAAATGATCACAATTTTGACAAAGTTATCACAATTAAAATTTAGATAAAATCACAATTTCGATGTAAATCTCAATTTAGACAAAATTATACAATTTTGAAAAAATTTCAATTTAGATAGAAATTTGTAATTTAGATAAATTTGCAATTTAGATAAAAAATCTATCTAATTTGTACAAATTAGAAGATGTTTCCCTTGTCGAAGTATTCCTCACACTTGTACAAGCACGAGAATACCGAGTTCACGTTTGATATTGTAGAAATTAAGTACAATACGAATTTAGATAAGTTTTGTAAATTGCGACAGTTTTCTATGAATTGCGATAGATCCCACAATTGCGATAGATCCCAGAATTGCGATAGAACCGAATTTCGATAGAACCCACAATTTCGATAAGTCCTTGTTTTTATCTAAATTCCACCACAATTTAGATAAACCATCTTTTATCTAAATTCGTCCACAAATTAGATAAACCCTCTTTTATCTAAATTCCACCACAATTTCTATAAACCCTCTTTTATCTAAATTCTTATACAAGAATTTCGATAATGGAGCTATTCGATGAAGATCCAAAAGCAAGTCACAAACAAACTTCGAAGCCTTTTTCCACGATCAAATCACTTCAAAAACCCGTAAAAACTTATAAAGTTCGAATCTTTTATCGCCTATATGCTTTTTAAACTATATTTCGATACAAAGAACACAAGTTTTAACGAGTAAGACTATTTTTGAAGCTAAGATACGAAAGAAAAGTACCAAAACTCACTACTAAACACGTAAATAACGATAAAGACTACAACTTTTAACCTAAAACTTGCGTAAAAATCAAAACTTTCACACAAAGTACACATTTTATGGAGAAAAAACGAGACTTTATGATATCTTTTGATCAAAAAACGAAAATATTAAACTCCTACAACGTTGTTTGGCTATATGATACCACTTGTAAAGAACTAAGATCAATACTTTATCACACACTATTAAGTATATATCGAATGGTACTTATAGCAAGATAAGACGAGTATGTCGTGTGAATATATGAACCGTATATATTAGCTTAGAAAGAGAGAAAACAATACACAAAGCATAAAACACACACACACTCCCACCTATACTACTCTTGAGGCACACACTAAGTCACACTAACTTATGAGGTGGGAGTGGGTATTTATAGGAAATGAGGTGACGCCCTAAATGCTCTAGATGGGCTTCGATTGGGCTTTGGCTATTGGACATTTCTACAATACATGTTATGGACTATACAAACTTATCACTTAGTTTATACGCTTAGTCTAATACCAAGAGCCCTTTTTTCTATTCTATCATAAATCAACTCGACACAATACAAAGTTGTTGATTCGAAATGACCATCAATTTAAATCAATACTAACAATAGGGTATGGATCCTCCTCTGGACTAGGTGGTGCAAGCACAGGATCAAGGGATGCAACTAATAACTGACCGGATGGGACTGGTGCAGACATGATACTCTACAAGGGGTATCGGAAAAATATAAAAATTATAGCCTTTTTTTTTAAAATGGTTTTATATGAAGTAAAATAGCAGCGGAAAATCCAAGTATGTAATAGTGTAAGTGCATGCATACAAAAGTTTAAATAAAGCATAAAAAGAGCGAAGCGGCGCAGAGGGCTGATGGCTATCGATTTTGAAAACATTTCGAACCAAAATGTTTATAGTCGAGTATGACCTCGTTCTCTATAAACCGTGGCTCTGATACCATTCTGTAACACCCCCAACTCAGAATATGGCAGCGGAACATAGTTTGGGGTATTACTTTCGGGTAAAACAGTCACAATCATAGATAACGACCTCATAACAAGTTGTTTTAATAAAAACATATCATTCGAATTATAAATAACATTAGAGTTCAAAAGATTCTCAAACATCATACGCAGCGGAAATAAAAGACATAGTTCAAAAGGGGTTTTTTCGAATGATAAGTGATAGTAAAAAGATAGTAAAAAGTAGATAGATAGTAAAAGCCGATAGCCATCGATGATCTTCATGCCACTCCCAGTGCCAGTGCAGTATGCATCAGTTACCTGAGATAAAACATGCTTAAAAAGTCAACACAAAGGTTAAGTGAAATCCATAGGTTTAAAATAAATAGTTGAACATAAGATTTTCAAGTCTGGAAGATATAAGTAACAAATACATATATCAGGTAAGCGTCAAAGAGTTGCTAAGCTCATGACATGCAAAACGTTAACCGGCACCAAATAACATTGGCGTAAGTCGACAGTAACCGCGAAATTCATAATATAATAGTTGCCCTCAAGCTAGATACTTTGCCAGATACCTAGTGATAAATCGAATATAGTACATCACATGCGGACCGGACTTAGTCAACATGGCGGGATGGTCAAATCCTATAGGCCTATATCCCTATGTTCGCGCTCACTCGCAAGTGATTAATGGTTCATGATCGAGGGTCTTGCTTTCGGCAAGGTCGGTACTTAGTAATATCATCTTAGTCAGGAATAGCATACATTTAAACAATTGTGTTCATGAAAAGTAAATAGCATGTATCTCTCCCATGGGTTTATAAACAATTTAAAAGTAAAGTGGGGCTATGAATCACACTTTATTAGTAGTAGAGAAACAAGATATCACAAATGATCAGATGGTACAGCACAACAAATGAACCTCAGCACAACCTAATAAGTAAATGGCATGTCTCAGAAATAAACCTCGAAACGATTTATAAAGCAATACTCGTATTTGAAATGAAAAGTTTAGTTTCAATGGCGTTTGAAAGAAATAAACATTTAAGACTCGTGTGGATATGAGAAGGGGAGGGATGGTAGTGGTGTGTGTGTTATAAGTGAAGAGAGAGAGAGAGAGAAAGTGAGGCTCATATATGGAGAGGAGGGGCCAAAACTGGACAAATGAAAGTAGAGGGGTGTGGGGTGTAACTGTTTGGCGGAGGGGGTATAGTTACCAAGGGAGTGAAACTTTTGAAATAAATGCCGCGGGACCCATTTAACGTACCAAATGGACACGAAAATTTATGAAACCTGTGTCATTGTTTTCGAAATAATTTTTAGTAAAATTAAGTATAAACACACATAACTTTCTCGAAGTTAATTTATTTGGAAATTTTGATTCGTTTCGTACTTTCTAGGTTGTGCCGACTCAAATAAAAGGACACCGTTCTCGTTTCTCAAGATATCTCGCGTTTCTTAAGTTTAAATAAGTTCAGGAAAAGTTTAAATGCTAAGGTGATACAAAAATAAATATTTGGCTAGTGAAAAAGGTTTTGAAAAATTACCGAGTGTACACCTATCATCTTTTTCTATAAATTCGACATCTCAAGTTGAGCTTATTTTATATAACACAAATATTTGATAAAGATATCTTGTGTTATTTTAGCTATAAACAACTACAAGTGTGCAACCAACAACCCCAACAACTTGCCATACGTACAACATGAGTACTTAAATTAATGTTTGATCATCGACAACGTAATCTTTTTGAGATAACCATTTGGGTCATCTACCAAATACTTTCTTAGTATTCCTAATACGAGTAATTAATTGAGCATATAATATGATTATATCAAATAGAGTACTATAACGTACATTTGGAGTATTATGACCATCTTATTAATATGACGATATTATGCAAACAAAAATCTACTCGTTGCATATTATTGCTTTATTTGCATGGTTGTTAACCGGCATGAATCAAAAGGAAACGGCATAAAGTACACAAATATATAACATGTACGCTAGAGAAAAACAATACTATAATATGTTTATTATTTTTTATTTATGTATTTATTTTGTTAGGTTTAACTGCCTCGTTTTCTTTCATTTCAATTTGGATTTACATACAGTAGAAATCAAACGAACAACAAGTTGCATCGCTAGCTTTTTCTGGATTACAAAATTATTTTTTTTGAAAACAACATTTGTGGATATAGGTGTTATAACATTATTATACATAGCTCGTTGGACTCTGTTGGGGAGCTCCATTGCTTCAGATGCAAGGAAACCAAAAGTATCAAACGCGAAAGGAAAAAAACCTGTTGATTTTCAATACATGCTTTATCGTGTTTTGTCTCTTTGTACGAGGCGACTGCAAAGCAGCCTGTCCCATTGTAAAACGCCGACCACTCAAACCAACGAGAGGAGAAACCCTAGTTAGATCCACACATGCATGTTTCCCTCTAACCCATCAAAAAACCAAAATGTCTGCTGGTCTGAGTGTCGATCTTCCATCCAACGGGCTAGTCAAAAAGTTCACATGTGCTTTTTTCTTGGTGGAGATCCCGACACGTCTACATGCGTAAAAAAGGATGTACCTAACCATATCGTTTCTGTACTTGAAGCCCGAGAGCTCTTTGCAATGAACCGCATGTTCCGTAAAGGAATCCAAACATGCCTTGCGATAAACTAGGCATATCTCATCAACCGGAAATAAAGGAATCATAAGGCGATACTTAAGGATAGTACGATATTCATATTCCACCGGTGACATTTGTTAACCTAGCCCATCTATGGAGATAGTTAGTAGGAAATCCTTAGCATGTGATGCCCGTAGACACAAAAAAACTGTTTTCTCTCTCACAGTCATGTCGAAGTGGACTTCCATATCCTGACCATTTCACTAAAAAGTGCCCTCGCCAAAGCTTGTTGGGGTTTAGAGGGGGCGGTGTCCTTATTAGTGAAACTAATAAAATCAAAGTTTTGGATTGTATCACGAAGACAAGTCATAGCACAAACATAATCATCATCCATACCAAATATGCCACTGTCCCATAAGATGTGATTAACACCCAAGATTGGGCCCTCGAGGCTATAAAAGCACAATCGAAAACCACTTTATCCAAGTACAAACCCAAACTACCAAATCGAATGAGTAAAGAAGCTTGTCGTCACTGTAAGTCTCCAAAAAAAAAACCTCCTCAAATCACTATGTTCTCGATCGACCCACACAACCTTTTGTCAAAGAACAAGGCCACATTATTGCTTGTTAACACCTTCTTTTTGTGCCACGTCAGCGCCACATCATTTCAACACCAAATAACATAACACCAAAAAATCACCCGGTATCATAACACCAAATGACACCACCTTTTGGGACCCACCCTTTCTAAAAAAAAAAAAAATACAATTTACAAATTAACACCTTAACTAATATTTCAATCATTATATAAACCCTTCACTAATATTTCATTCATTAAAAACTAATACAAATTACAAAATACTTAAAAAAAACATACTTAAATTTAAAAAAACATGCGCAAATTTAAAAACTAATACATAAACTAAAGAAACATGACTAATCGTCATCTACTTCCATAAAATCGTCACGTTCACGCCAAATATGCTCCATAAGCTGGTGTTGGAGATTCAGATGAACATCTTTGTCACGTATTTCTTTTGCCTTTCGACGATGCTTATCACATCTGTCAATCCATCTGTCTTGCCTATGTCTAGTCGGATTCATCCACAGTTCTTTGTATTCATTTAGTGTAAACTTTTGATCTTTTAAAATCATGTTATGCAATATGATTCAAGAATACATGATTCTACGTATCCTGGTAACCTGGTAAGCACGTGCTGGTTATTGTATTATTCCCTAGCGTCCTTGGAGAACACCAAAATCACGTTCGATATCCTTTCGTGCACTTTCTTGTAGCCTTTTAAAGAAAGTGTGTTTACCGTCTACGGTATTTGTGAACGATTCAACGAAAGTAGCCCACTGTGGGTAAATTCCATCGGCTAAGTAATAACCCTTTTCAAACGAAACTCCATTTATCTCATACGGAGCTAAAGGGGCGACATCATCAAGAATGTCGTCGAATAACGGCGAATTATCAAAAGTTTCTATGAGGATACTTACAACTTGGATTAAAATAGTCGGCCATCAAACGCTCCTCTGCAAGCTCACGTTCATGGGAAATTGGGTTACGGGTTAACCGGAAAGATGATTGCGCTTCTTCTTCTTGTATTCGTTGGTACTCATACGCAGCCATAATTGTTAAAACGTCGGTTTTGTCTTCGATATCGGAAAGGATCACATATGCGGCGTAAGTTGGATGCGGATCCATTGTGAAAGATTTTTTTTTTTTTTTTTTTTTTTTTTTATTTATTTTTTATATAAAGATGGTTTTAATTTTGTGTGTGAAAAATGGTTAGATAAGAGGGGTTTATATAGGTGGTTTTTTTAAAAAAATAAAAATAAATAAATAATAAATTTTGTTAAATAAAAACTAGCTGTTGGCTTTTTTTTTTTTTTTTTTTTAAATCTGCAAATTATATACGGGGGGGGGGGGGGGGGGGGGGGGGGGGGGGTATTTTATAATTTTTTATTTTTTATTTGAATCTAACTAGCCGTTGGAGGGCTAGTTTTCTAACTCGTCCCGTTGCAATGCACGTTGCTAGAGCAACGTAGAACATAACGCGAGCTCAACGCTTGAACCCTCGGAGTGGATAACGCCCAATAACGTTTGCCATGTAGGCAATAACGCCAAGCAAAACGTTATGGTACTGATCGCTCTTATACGAGTTAACTGTTAAGCTTACTATGGTCAGATATTCCAAAAAAAGTTCAGATAGTATGCTTGACTACAAATGAGGAAAAAAAAAAGAATATTCGTAGTATTTCTTTATTAATTCTTTTTACATAATGCTTCATGTTTCATTCGCGTATAATTTTCGCATTTTTACTTATTGTTTCTTAAAGTTTTTTAATTATTCAAATTAGTTTATCATTCAACCATATAAATTTAAAAAAAAAACAAACTTTAAAACATATACATGTATTTGTATAAATTGGGTCATGCGTATGGTACAAGATTCTAAATATGTATTAATCATATAAAAAAAATTGGTATGCCCATTAAGTTTTGGAATTTCTGTCTATAAAAATCCAAGAAGCTCCTTACAAGTGAGAATCCAATGCAAAATGTTTCTTCAGTTCATCACCCCTACATGTACATGTCGATCTTATAAAACATTAGAATATTTTCATACAAGGTATCATGGTTTTCCATCTTTCAAACATTTTCCGTAAGTCCAAAACCATGTAAATAAATTAACAAATATATTTTACCAAGCATTACCTTAGCCAATAGCCATATACTACTATACTTTTTATATTTATTTTTACATGAACAAAAGACTCTTGTGAATCATGAATTTATCCACTATAGTGTAAAATGTGGTAAAAGGCCATGAATCTTTAAAAATACACCATGTTCAATGAAATGCACATATTATCTTTTGTTCCTAGGTCCGCCACTGCTTTTAACCGTGACAAGTTTAGTGTGTTAGAGTTTAAGAAAAAAACGACCCACATAAAAGTTGTCGTGATATATAAGATCGATCGGGCAAACATATACAATGGTAACTTTACTACAAATCAGTTATCAGTGTAACATAATACTGTTATTAGAATTCGATTCACTCATCATGGTTTTTTTGAATTAAAGAAATACCTTTACTTTTACTTCTTCTACTTTTGTTTGCTCATGTCATGTGGATGGTTGCCTTGGTCTCTAAGTCAAAAAGCCTAGAACATGTCCAACAATTATGATATTAGTTTAATGGCCTTGCATGTGACATTTCCTCAATTGTATGGCTGGCTTTGAAAATTTCCCCAAAAGTGTACTATTTTTCATAAGGCTCCCTCATATGTTAAAAATCTGACAAGATGGATATAAAAAGGAATTTTATATTTAAAAAACAAAATAATACATCAAAGTAAAAACAATGTAATATCGTTTTTTGTGTGTATTGAAGATAATGTGTGAATTCAGACCATAGTTCTTTAGCAAATGTCAAGTTGCCTTCCTCTTTTAAATCAAAGGTGAAAGGAGAACAAAGAGATTTCACACCACTTTACATATATAGTTTTTCTTTAATAATTGAGACACAAATATATAAACCTTAAAAAAAAACATTTAAAATACTAAAATGTACTAGAAAAGACCTTTTCTCCCATCTCACATGCATTCGTCTGTTATAAATACATCATATCTTTGCTCCATTCCTAAGAAAACAAGAGCACTTCACATAGTATACATTCACTACAAATTTTTACATCATTTCTTTGTTTATTTATTTATCAAAAGAACATATATTTTGTTCTAAGATCAAGTATTGCATTCTTGAGTTTGCAATTACTTGAAAAATGCCGAAAAAGGGCCAAAAGATCCAACAAAATTGTACCAAAATAACAATGTCATCATCATCCTCATCAATATCTTCAATGCCATTGCAATCAACATTGTCACCAACACCATCAATAATCAACAAAGAAAGATACAAAGGAGTGCGAATGAGGAGTTGGGGTTCATGGGTTTCCGAAATTAGGGCACCAAATCAAAAATCGCGTATATGGTTAGGATCTTACTCAACTCCTGAAGCTGCAGCTAGAGCTTATGATGCGGCCCTTTTATGCGTTAAGGGCCCTACTACAAATCTAAACTTTTCTCCCAACCAATATGATCTTGACTCTTTCACCACTACTACCATTATGTCTCCAAAATCAATTAAACGAGTGGCTGCAATTGCTGCAGCCACTACTCCTTCTCCATCGTCTTCATCACCGTCACCATCACCTTCTTATTCTTCACCTTTCTCTCCATCATTGTCATGTTCATCTAATGAGAAAAGCCAAACATTCTCTATAGAAACCGACCCACTAGATGGAACCTTGATGTCGATGGTTGCACCATGGTGCAACTTCGATTCACCAAGGTACGACGATATGATACAAAATGAGTCTCCATTCTATACATCGGATGAAGAATGTGGTGAAATTAGTCTATGGAGCTTCTACTGAATCCATGTGCTTTTGATTTCTTTTTTTCTTTTTTTTTTTAATATGTTTTTGGACCAAGTTTACTAACACTTAACTAAATTCATTTAATCATAGTAATATATACATTTCTTAATGTTATTAAATTTATATATATTCGTGTCTATGTAAAAGGGCGTAGATCTCATGGAGCAAATCCCATGTGAGTTCCTTCCCGACATTCAAATTTAATTTTTTGTTATGGTCTCATATTTATTTATTTATTCATTTCAATTCAACATAATTTTCTATATCTTTCATTGAATATATTCATGTATCATGTATATATTTAGTATACCATATTTATTGAGTATATAGGTATGCATGTGCTTGCTGCAAATCCATATGCAAATCATTAAATAGATACCATGCCAATTCAAACATAAACATGACTTTTGGATACCATATTCAGAGCAACTACAATGAGAATAAATATTACATGGTTGTACATTATTATTACAAATAATATATTTTCTTTTTAACGACAAAATTTTATTAAAACTAGCAAAAAGTTAGAGAGGGATAGGTTACACAATATTGTACAAGCACGACCGGGATTATCAATCCACTCAAACCAAGTCGGACATGTTTTTCTACTCGACTACTCGTATAGTCGTATGTGTTATCCAAGTGTGAAACATAATCCTAATGTCATCACCAAATGTGTGAAACATAATCTACAGTTAATGACAATATCAATTACAATCAATCTCTAACAAACCGATAAGACTGAATCAATGACCATAAATGTACAGCTAACACCAAAGACATCTTTTCTTGGATATTCTAAATCGAAGCATAATCCATTTTGATATCTCCAAATGATCCAAGTCGTTGATGTTTAAATTGCTAAGATTTTGCAAACATGATAATGTACATGTTTTTTTTTTTGATAAAGATTTTTTTTTTATTTATTTATTTATTTTTGATAAAGAGTTTTAACCCGATAAATATTGATGATGTGCGTGTTGTAAATAGATGTAGCGAGATGAATATAATTAGTGAGGTTTCACCAACATATTAAGTGGATATGTGTGTATTGTACTTGAATTTCTGTCGTATCAAAAGATCACATATGACGAAAGGAAATTGTGTTTAAAACGAGTGGATTTGGTCATTTTGGACCAAAAAAAAAAAAAAAAAAAACGTCATAGTTGTTGGCCATTTACGTTTTCATAGATTATTTGATCTTACAAATTATACTAGTTTTCTTCTTTTCATAATTTATTTATACTTACTCTTTTGCAAAAATGTCACTTTTACCCTTATAGAATTAATTAAATCTTTGAATGATGTTTGTAATTTTTAGTAACATTAGGTGCAATATGTTAAACTTGCTATATTCTTCACAACTAAGAGGATGTGTAAACTGAAAATTTAGGAATAAAGGAAAAAAAAAAAAAAATAAAAAAAATCGACGCCTGAGAGATTCGAACTCTCGCGGGGAAACCCCATGTACTTAGCAGGCACACGCCTTAACCACTCGGCCAAAGCGTCTTTCTTGTTCTCTTTTATGTTTAAATATACTTATTCAACAAGTTCACTAATTTTTAGTTTTTTACCCTTTTTATAAACAAGATTTTATCCACTTACTGTCACTTTTAAAGAAACGCAACTAAATTGGACATAAGTGTTCATCTTGGATCCATGTTAAAGCCTTAAAGGCCGGGTTTATAGATTACGGGTATGTTTGATAGCAAGCGTTTTGAAGCAACTAGCAACTAGCAGTTTGCACAAAATGCTTTTTTGAAAACAAGCAAATAGCATTACTACTTTTTCTAAACGCTCCAAATTATGTATAATTAGACTAAGACAAATTAAGTAGAACCTTTTTGTCATGTTTTTATAGATTTTTTGGCCAATAACTATAGAACTTCATGTTAGAACTTTTTAGGTTTTGGTCGTAAAATAGCAACGTACTTTTTCAAATGTACCATTTTGGTACGTATACTATTTTCCATTTCACTTAATGTAGTATACTTTCATTTTTTGTTCTATTTTGCACATTTTGATGACGTGTCATACCTGAAAGTATGACACGTGTCACCATTCATAACGTGACACGTCATCAAAATGTGCAAAATGGAACAAAAAATGAAAGTACACTATATTAAGTGGAACGGAAAATAGTACACGTACCAAAACGGTACATTTGAAAAAGTACGTTGCTATTTTACGACCAAAACCCTGTTAGAACTTTTTTGGATACAAACCCAATGGTAGTAGAATTTAGTTTTCAAGTTGAGTTCACTTGTTCTAATGTTTGTGAGTTACTAAAGTACATCGATCTATATATAGATCCCAAATACGTACAGTACGTATAAAAACATTTGTTTTGCCAATGGAGACTTGTCCTCCACACCATTGTTTCATCTTACCAAACATTTCATTTCTATCTTTTTTGTGCACCTATACCAAACACGAAAGAATGAAAAATCATTTCCTTTGGAGATCTTGAAGAGAATTTGATAAGGTTCTTTGCTCTCTCTCTCTCTCTCCTCTATCCTGTAAGATCGATGGTTTTTGACGTCGGTCTAGAGGAAAGTTACACAGAAGATAGAGGTGCAAAGGATGAGACGATTGGAGAAATCGTGGTCGAGTTTCCAAAGTGACTCTATAGCTAGCACGTCCTTGTAGTCGAAAACCATACCGTACGTCCCTAGGTTTTGTTCTTGCTGCTATACCTTGTCTTTCAATTTCGCTAATCTAATTTGAAAAATATCTTGTTAGCTGTCGATTACTTATCAATATTAAGCGTTCGTGATCTTCATGCATGGTGCATCCTTATATTCGGAACAAAGGACATATCACCATAACAAGTTTTATAGGGTATGCATTTGCATACCCAACGTGGCACATAGGTCTACCTCGTTTCAATGGTCGCAGCTTGCATGGCAACGGAATGGGTTTATCATGGTTTACGAACCAAATACCATGATCTTGTTCATACCATTCTGTTGGTAATCAAGCTATTACATGTTTATTTGTTGAAACATCGAGTTAAATTTTTTTTGTTTGCGTTAGTTTTGGTTTTTATTCCTTGGATCAGAAGTGTATTAAGGATAAACTTAATATTTCGCAATCAGGGACATAATCTTGTTATGTTAAGAAATGCTAATTCAATCAAACTTGAGACCTTCGGGTTGTTCATTCACAATTTGACAAATGAGGGGTTCTTAGGGCTTCAAGACAAGGGTTTGATTGTTACAAATGACGAAAAGAACGAAAAGTTGGTCAATATGGATTTTATCTCAGACTCGGATTTAGAGAGGAAACATGCAAGCCTTAAACATAACTATGACTTTGCCATCACACATAAAGGCATAGAAGAACTGACCGATAAGGTCCTCAAAACCGACGGCATAATGGTTGTCCAAAGAAGAGGCATCCTAATGACTTATGAATCCTTTCAAAAGCCCTCGAACTACGAAATTGTTCTTGAAAAGCATTATGAACCAAGACTTGATGCAACAATCATAGCCATGAGGAAAACAAGAATGGTTCGTGATGATAAGAAGAATGCTAGCAACACAATTCCACACAGACGCCTCATGTTTTCACAAAAGAAAGCCGAAGCTATTAAGAAACTTGAAAACGTCCTCCTAGAACCTCCAAGAGGGGCTTCAGGGAAATCCAAATCATACTCAAAGAAGCTTCGCTATCTTCCTGACTTAATGGAAGATTCCCTTGAAGACTACCCACGTTTAGTGTTCATAGATGTCAATGGAGATGTAGGTTGGTTCACCAAGAACTACCCGACAAGAAACAAAGACTTTGAAATCTATCAAGTCGAAACAACCATTCATGAAATGAATGGTGTCGAAGACAAGTCCGATATATTAACCGAAACCGAGATAACAGATTGGCTAAAAGAAAATGTGAACAAGGGTGAGTATGTGGTAATGAAGGCTGAGGCAGATGTGGTTGAAGAGTTGATAAACAACAATGCAATCGAGTTAGTGGATGAATTGTTCATGGAATGTAAGCATCAAGGCAAGAAATGTAAGGAGTGTAAAAGACCGTATTGGAAATGTTTGGCTTTGTGTGGTCAGTTAAGAGATGTAGGCGTTGCAGTCCATCAATGGTGGGGATGACGCAAACACAAAAAAAACACAAAAAAAAAAAAAAAAAAAAAAAAAAAGATTTGAGATTTCTTTTGCTTATGGTAGTTCAATTTGTATATATCATCAAGAAATGACTCACTGTGAATATCTGAAGTTTTATGTTTCAAAATGGATGTAAATAGTAGAGAAAATTGGTTTTAATTTCCGTGTATCGGGTAGAGCTCAATTATTTTCAATTAGTTTCATACATCTTGCATCGCCTAACGAAATATCTATATACCTATATACTAGTATATGTTTAGTATTCCGTAAGGTATATAATATATCTCAAAACAATAACATACAAGAGAAGAAGTATATCCCAAACAATGTACAGCATATTTCAAACAACAAAGTACAACAGAAGCAGCATACAACAAACGGCGATGTGATACAACAGATTAAGCATTAAAAACAACAGATACACTCACCCTGATTTTGGCACCAAACAGCCCTGCTTGCAAAGTATGGAAGCAGATTATTGAGTCTGCAGACATCGTGTTGTCCAGGATCCTCCTTTGAAGCTGAGGGGAATCAGATAATGTAAAGTAAGTAGTATGAACTATGAATACTTTCAGCATGGAGAATCACACACCATAAAAGTTGTACGAGACGAACAAAATCAAACAGAATGCCGTTAAAGGGCTTAGTAGAGGGAAATTTTGACCTATTTACTTATGATGGGTTGATTTTGGTTATGTTTTATCTCTAACAAATCAAACGGGTAAAATCAGGAAGATCAGCTTAAATGGAAATGGGTTGAAAGTCATCCAATGTACTATCGATGCATAAGATTTTCTATATCATTTTATTCATAAGAGTTAGATTCTTATTGACATAATATGATTATTGTAATCAAATTTGGAAACGTTGGACAAGAAGTGTCATGGGTGAACACAAGACCGACCCATACAAAAAATGTACCCATTTTGACCCTTTAGGTACCAGCCGTTTAACCACCTCTATGGCTCTAACAAGCCTGCATAGTTTATTATTCTATGATAGGATTTGTGACAGAAGACAGGAACGTGTGACATTGTATGGTGTTAGAAAGCCAGAAAGGTATTCAGATGTATAACAAATAGTCAAAACATTAATATCAAACATTTCCTGCAACTTTTGACATGTAGGAGTAATTAGTAACAGATCGAGGAGCAGGAGGGGTTCCTAAAACTAGAAGAATGTAAATGTATGGAATATGGAGATGCATTTCACCACGAAAAGTCGAAAACAATGCTACTAAAGCTACTTATGAGTTATGACAAAGAGTTTACCTCAAACTTTTCAAAGGAGGCCATGGCAATGGTACCAACACCGTTCTCTTAGGTAGTGCCTTTTACTATCATAACAGGGCACGGCACATTGTTGGAGCAGTAGTTACTTACACTTCCCAAAAACATCCTGCGTTTAGAGGAATGGTCGATTATGTTTAGTTTCAACAAATCTCTAAATCCGTTGTAAGACAGTACCAAAAACGACAGTTTGACAAGCTATAAATACCAGATGCAGCGGTCAGTAATATTACCTTTTGATAGGACCAAAAGAGCGGCATCCCATTACAAGCAAATCAGCATGCAACTCCTCAACAGCTTCACATATTTTCTCCTTGGGATCCCCAATCACTACTTTTGTCTTGACCTCCGTCTGGTGTATAATGTTGAAATATGTGTTTGTAAGTACATACTTGAATCCACAACGAATGACTAGTTTATGTGCACCAATGCAACTCACAATAATAGACCTTCACATGACATATCTACAAAGTCAAATCTAGTTTCACCATTCTAGTTCTCTCATGTGCAGATTAGCAAGCACTTCACATGATTCATGACAAACTTCTATAAGGTTAGCGTCATGAAGACGCACGCACTCTTTATCAGAAAGATTATCACATTCTCACTCTACTCCTCATATTGGGAACTTCTCTTATCAGTTTTCACTGTCGTTGTATAGAATATAAATGATAATTCATACAAGTCAGCAGCAAGAATAAGCTACCTGTCATATTCCAATTTTGCTTAACTAGTGTTTATATATCCACCGTTAATTAAGTATCCTCAAAGAGCCTTACTACACAATTTCAGACGGCATTAGCAACAAAAAAAGTTACTTATTCCTGTCCATTTTGTCACAGTTTGGGCCAATACTACCATCTAGCTCCATAACTAACACATAACTACATAACTTACATCTGCAGTCAAAAATAGATTTACTAGAACAAGTAAACAAGTATAAAAACCTAAGATTCTGATCAGCACTGGTCTTCATAGAACATTACTATACAATACGGAGTAACTATTCTATTAGGACATCAGGTGCATTACCACCAGGTTGGGGAGCTTCTCACGCTATCTCACGGATGCCACGAGACAGGCGACAAGCCCTTTAGCACGAACCTAATTCACATCTATAACCAACAATACATCTTCAAACAACCGTATCACTTATCTCCACGACTTACACAACAGATCACATACTAAAATCACAATCAAGAGATAAATAAACACTAACATTCTTATTGGCACAAATCTCCATAGCATGAGTTATAATAGCATCAGTAATCTTCCTCTGATGCGCCTCTATCGCCTGCGTAAACGCCGGTACCTCCACCTCACCTAATCACACAAAATCATTATAAATCACTAAAACTAATAAAAAATACATTTAGGAATTGAATAATGGTCTGAAAAATATATCCAACTTGACACTTATTCGTTTAGTCAGTACCAAACTATAATTTTTCCTATCTAATATACGAGCTTTAAATTTGATCTATTGTGTGTATCACCACATGTAAAGTTCGATATGTGTATCGAACTTTACTAACCATACACACAATAGAAAAATACTAAAGCCGGTATATTAAATAGGGAAAAAAATAGTTTGATACAGACTAGACGAATAAGTGTCATGTTGGATATATTTTCAGACCATTATCCTTGACAAATGATCACATAAACAATTAAAAGGACATAAGTAGTAGGACCTATGATTATGTGTATCATCACGGATAAAGTAAATATAGCAATCTTTACCAATATAATAGATCAAATTTAAAGTTTCTTATATTAAGCAAGAAAAAAAATAATACTCTCTTCGTCTCAAAATAAGAAACTGGTTGAACTTTGACTCTAAATATATATTTTTTTGTTATATAATACTTGATGAAATTATAACGTTGAAAAATACATTTAAAACTCAATTCATTCATATATTTTACATCAAATATTATATAACACCCACAAAAATAAGGTCAAAGTTGAACCAGTTTTATTCAGAAATCAAATATTATATAACACCAAAAAAAAAAAAAAATATCAAAGTTGAACCAGTTTTATTCAGAAAAGTCAACTGGATACGACTAAACGAAAAAGTGTCAAGTAGATAGGTTTTTTCAGATAAGATAAACAAAAGTAAGTAAGGACTTAACTAGGACCACCAAAGGGAATAGCACCAGGATTAAGGCCAACAGCAATGGAGGGTGGAGATTGAACATGAATAATGAACAATGATCCATCTGATCTTAGCTTCACGTTGTCAAGTGCCCAGTTTAATGCCTTCATGCTCTCTTCACTTCCGTCAACCGCCACGATCACTGTGCCTAAGTTTTCCGGCATGCTTTTTTCTTTCTTTTTTTAGTTAGTTACGTGTTTACTTCTAGTCATTTTATATATATATATGGGACACTATACAAACCCATGTCACATCAGCGTTTTTTACTAGATTTGTTTTGTCTCCCATTTATTTTCAGTATAACATAATTTTTTGTCAGTTTTATACTATATTTCTGACAGTTTTAAGCGTTTGACTTATTAAATTTTATATTTTCTGTTTTGCACTTTCAGGAACAAAATTATAAAAAAAAATGCAAGAAAGTAGAGGGTCCCTTTTGTATTTTTGGGGGTCGGGAATAGGCTGTGCCATATATATATGTGTCGGTTGACGTTTTTTACATTTTGACTATGCTGTTACGAGTATATTAAGTCAACTCCTGTGTTTGACTTTGTTCTTTTTTTTTTCAACTATTGAGGTGGAATGTTATTACTAATAGGGTTAATATATAAAAATGTTACTAAACTTTTTAAAAGAATGCGCTTAACGTACTGAACTTTCATTTTGTTCAATTAGGTTACTGAACTTTTAAAACATGACATTTGAAGTTACTGAACTTGTAAAAACATAACATTTATATTACTTAGCTTCTCAAAAGTTAAGTAACCTAAATGAACAAAATGAAAATTTATTACTTTAGACTTATTTTTTTGAAAAATATAGTAACATATTTGTATGTTAACCTTTACTGTTATACTTATTAAAGTTTATATGTAAATCTGGAACTCGGATAATGAATTACTCTCTCCATCTCATATTAACTTAAGAGATAATGAATAAGTTTACTTCGTTATTGTGTCTTATTTAGTTTCAATTCAAGACTTTCAAGGTTTGATCGAGTTCAAATGAAGAAATTTTCATTATTGTTTTCTACAAATTTATTCTTTGATTAGTAGTACTTATATAAAAGGATATTGATTAAATTTTATAGTCAATAACTTTTCTAATTTTTTTCTTATACAAAAGCATCCAAAGTGTTGGCTATGAATAACTGAATAAGGGAATTATACTTTAAATTAGATCTCAAATCAAACATGAAAAGTAAAATCTGTAAAACAAAAACAAAATTATTTTTCATTAAAACAATATCCAATAGATAACATTGAATGATAGAGTGATGTCAATCATCCAGGCCTTAGATATCAACAATAACTTTTACATAACTAAGGGGTGCTTGGTTCACATTAAGTAATGGGAAAAGGAATAGTAATAGGAATACTAAGGAATATAATGATTATTACCATTGTAATTGATGATGCTTGGTTGAAAGATTTAAATAAAATATAGTGGGCCAAATTAAAGATAAAATTAAGGGTTACATGGATGTGAGAAGTTATAATGTAGAAGAGTGGGAGAGAGAATTAAGGAAGGTATAAAAAAATGAAAATTCAAGCATTATAGGGTCACTACCCTTAAAATGTTGAGGAATGGCGGATTGCTTAGTAGTGGGTAATGGTTCATTGCATTATAGCAAACCAACCACCATCAATCATTATCTTTGCTATTCCTTACCCCTTAATAACACTAACCAAACACACCCTAAGATTTGGTAAAATAATAACTTTCTTCTCTATTAAAAGTATTACATCATTCACTTAAGTTTGTTACGAATATTACTTACGTTGTAGAATATATATATGATATTTATTTACCTTTTTATTTATCAAAAGTAATTACTTTACTAAAAATGCAAATATACCATCTTGAACAATCGTGAAATACGTGACTACCGTATCGTCGGTTGTTAATCACTCTCAAAACAGATATGTAAACAAAAAGTATCATGTGCATTTTATTGAACTAAACAAGACATACAATCACTAAAACCAAAAAGATATCCATTGTTAATCACACTTAAGTTTGTTAGAGCTTTAGGTACGGTGAGTTTTAAAATCTACTCATTTGGGTCAAACGGGGTGTTACATCACCATAACAAAACCCCTTCTACAACCCCCTCCCCCCTTATCACAACTAACCACAACTTACTCATTTGGGTCATACCACTTTCTATTTTCTTCTTTTATTCAATTTTTCAAATAACATAAAATTCATTCATTAAAATTAAAAATACAATACAACATATTAAAAACATACAAACTTAAAATAAAGATACGAAAAAACAGATATCATTCCGTTATTCCCAACGGAAGATGAATCGGTTGAGGAACAAGAACACAATCCGTTTGAGCTTACTGAGGAACAACAACGACTACTTCTTCAGGATGAAGAAGTATTGAGATAAATGGAAAAAAAGAAGCACGAGAGGAAGCAACTCGTAAGGAGCAGGAAGCAAGGGAATAACAAGAGCGTAAGGACAACTTGTTTGACATTTTGGAAAGAGAGTGGGAAGAGGGTAGGTTTCCGGAGGAGTACTCTTCTTACGACGAGGGTTATAACACAGATTAATCTATGTGTTTTATTTTCTGTATCGCAATTTTATTTTCTGTACCGCAGTTTTGTTTTCATTGCAATGTAGTACTCTGCTTTGTTTCTGTAATAAATAAAAATTCGTCTTCTACTTTGGTTCTTCGTACTCGAAAATAAGTTTCCATTCTTTTAAATACAAATTAACATTACAATACCAAATTAATAAAACATCACAACTTTTATTATTATGTTTATTGAAGAAAAAAAAATAGGAAGAAAACTAAATTTAAAACGTTTGATACAAACTTGGGCCCCACAACGGATACTTTGTCAGTCTCTTTGGTTCGTCGTCTGTGTGACGAGTTTGTTTGTGGCGAGGCATAACGAAATTGGCCGGTATGGTGGCGATCCACAGCAAGATAGCCATGTCACTTAGGCGAGCCACTAAGAGCACCACACCGAACGCTCTATGTGGTAAAATATAAATATGATATTCATTTACCTTTTCTTATCAAAAGTAATTACTTTACCAAATATGCAAAATTACCATATATCCTACATGTACAGTTAAAACAAACCAAGAAACAAAAGGTATCATGTGCATTTTATTAAAATAAACAAGACACATTTTAAAAAGTGTATGTTTAATCACACTTAAGTTTGTTACTAAAATTAATTACTTTGTAAAATGTTTACGATATTAATTTACCTTTTTTTTTTTCCAAAAGTATCAAAAATGCAAAAGCACCATCATGTACAATCGTGAAAAACATAGCCTCCACTGTAGTGATCCCTTGCAAAGGGGAACTAAATTAAAAAGCGTAAAAAGTAATTTTGGACGTTGGATCACTGAGCAAGGCAATCGAACGGTGAGGAAGGAAACACATCTACAGGGGGTAAAATTGTCAGTTTACAACCACATCTCTTCCCTCCACTCTCCCTGATTACACAATTATTCACTCATAAAAAAAAAACTCATTCTCTCTTAATTCTCTCACTAAAAAATTGGGGAAAAAAATTAGGGTTTCGGTCAAAATCTCCGATAATCCTAATTTCCGAGCAAAATCTCCAATCACTAAGCAAGGCAATCGAACAGTGAGGAAGGAAACACATCTACAGGGGGTAAAATTGTCAGTTTACAACCACATCTCTTCCCTCCACTCTCCCTGATTACACAATTATTCACTCATAAAAAAAAAACTCATTCTCTCTTAATTCTCTCACTAAAAAATTGGGGAAAAAAATTAGGGTTTCGGTCAAAATCTCCGATAATCCTAATTTCCGAGCAAAATCTCCAATTACTCGATTTACACTTACTTTATTCATAAAAAATCAGAGTTTAACAAAAAAAAAAAATTGATTTTTTAAAATTTATTTTTATTAAAAAGATTTTATTTTTATTTGTTTTTTTGTCAAATTGATAGAAAGTTTTGATTTTTATTTGTTTTTTTGCCAAATTGATAAAAAGTTTTGATTTTTATTTGTTTTTTGTTAAATTGATAAAACTTTTGATTTTTATTAAAATTGTTTTTATTTTCGTTTGTTTTTTGTCAAATTGATAAAAAGTTTTGATTTTTATTAAAACTGTTTTTATTTTCATTTGTTTTTTGTCA
Organism: Artemisia tridentata subsp. tridentata; assembly: GCA_021014915.2. NCBI lineage: Eukaryota > Viridiplantae > Streptophyta > Magnoliopsida > Asterales > Asteraceae > Artemisia > Artemisia tridentata. Next base: position 524,208,232 of record CP139509.1, on the reverse strand, counting down.
AATTGATAAAAAGTTTTGATTTTTATTTGTTTTTTTATTTTTCAAATTGATAAAAAGTTTATATTTTTATTTGTTTTTTTTCAAATTGATAAAAAGTTTGATTTTTATTAAAAAGTTTTTATTTTTATTAAAAACTTTTTGTAAATTTATGATGAATCCAGGTGAATTGATAGATTTGTAGGAAAACCATGGTGTTCATCACTAATTTATACATGCAGAAGTATGTTCATCAGTTAGTGTTAGTTATTTTTGTTCATCAGTTATTTGATCAGTTATTCTTTAATATTAGGTTGTTTTGTGATCAGTTAGTGTCAGTTATTCACCATTTAGTCATTTTTTTAATCATAATATTGTGTTGATCAGTTATTGTTTGGCATGAGGTTGTTTTGTTCATCAGTTATTGATTGTGTTCATCATTTATTGTTAAGTATTAGGTTGTTGTGTTCATCATTTAGTCAGTTATTAATCATAAAATTTTTCATGATAAGTTATTTTCAAGTGTTAGGTTACTTTTTTCATCAGTCATTGTTTTGTTCATACGTGTCGATGCACGCGTCACCCTTACCACCCCCGTTAGCGGCTTCCATAAGATCAAATCTTTACCATCCATTCACGACTTATCTTTTGCTTCATTATCAGACGGACATGATGATGATAACAATGCAATATTGAACGTTGGATACATTCATGATATCAAGCGTGTTGGGTCCGAGACACTTACGAGTCTTATAAAAACCATGTCCAAAATATTAGACAATAAAAAATATATAGGGTTTATATTTATTTTTATTATCTTTATTTAGTTTCCTAATAGGATTAGGTATCTTGTTCATCAAGATTATGTCAGCCTATAAATATAGGTTATTGTAATCTTAAGGATCATACAATCAATAAGACATATCTTTGATATAGTACATGGTATTCGAGCTTTAGCTAAGATCCATCACAAAAAATTGCTATCCTCCGGTCATCGGCTACATGCCAGTGATCCGGAGGGATCCCAGTTTTTTTATTTATTTTTGCTTTATTGTTTTTGCTTAAATAGTTTTTTCCCCTATTGAACATATAGACCCTATCACACAAAACCCTAGCCATGTCATCTTCTTCGTCACCGGATATCATTGTTATCCACATGATCTATACTCGATGTACCCGATCTACTCATGATCCACCCGATCCTCACAAATCACACAAGCTACAAGATCCACATGATCTACACTCGATCTACCCGATCTACTCATGATCTACCTGATCTACTCACTATCTACCCGATCAACACGATCTCCCCAATCTTCACATGATCTACCCGACCTATACACGATCTACATGATCAACCTAAGTATGGTGACAAGAACTTGATGTACGATGACATACAAGAAGTGCGTAACAAGTGTTACGAGTACACTAAACTATGACTATCTTTCTGATACTATGTGTTCTTCTCTTGCACTAGTAGATGGATGATTGGATCACTCTAAATGATAAACTAAAACTCTCTAAATGATCAACTAAAACTCTCTAAATGATCAAAGAAAGTGATCTAAATAAGAAGGGGTTACACCAGAGAAAACTTACTGGAAAAATCAAGTTGAAAATGTAAAATGGTCCACTATTTATAGACAAAGAAAAAACTAGCCGTTACAGACAGACGGTACCACTAATTGTCAGACGGCACCACTAAATTTAGTGGTACCGTCGGTCCTTTAGTGGTACCGTGGGGGACAAAAATGCTCCTCCGTTTGTTTTTAGTGTGGAAAGTTTATTTGGGAATGTTTGGAGCTGTTTTGGGGAGAAAAATAACTGTTACTATTTTTGAAATAATTTTCCCAAATAAAACATTTCTTTCTAATTCAAAAATAATTTGTGAAATGTAACTTTGAAAAATGTTTTGTCACATTCATAGAAATGTGAAGTTTAAAACAAAATATTTATTTCTTTGATCATCCGTCAAGTTTAAATTTGTTTGTTCATACCATGAGTGATTTATGTCGGAATGGAAATCTTCGACTATGTTGAACCATACTTGAGACGTCGAGAGATGTTGATGTAAGTATGCATCGATGATTAGTGTTTACAAGTAACTTGCACATTTTACGTTATGCATTACAAGTTACATGTTTGTCATTATTAAAACCGAAGAAACCGTTTAATTTAAATACCGTAATATTTTTACTAACATTATTGATGAAAATGGCTAAATGGTTAAAAGTTGGACGAAAATAAAATAAAATGCCATTTAGTTTTTTTTTCACTTTTTTTGAGAACTTAAATATGGGATAACATGTGAATGAAAGGAATCTCAAAAAGATTGATTTCATATATTAACAATGATATATATCATTTATCTTTGTATATTTGTATGCATTTACATTCTACACAAAGAAAGCAAGAATCACACACACAACATATCATATATCATACAACCAAAGATCATGAATCATGTTTTAGGCATAGAAATCATTTCTCATCCAAAAAAGTTTCAATTACTAAAAAGGAAATTAAGATAAGAGAAAATTACCAAAAAGGTACAAAAATCCAACCTTGATCCATTATTAGAAGCTGTTAAAAATAAGATCACTAATATGTGAATGAATTGATATCGGAGCGGGTTTGGGAGATTAATAATCTGTTACAATAGATGTAATGCTTAGCATAAATACATTGGGCAATTGAAACTGAATATTGAATGCTTTAATTAGTTACCAAAAATGAAATCGTATGAAGGAAGAATTTAATTCATAGCAAAAATAGAGTAAGAAAACATTAGGCTGAAAAGTGGTGCAACAAAGGTGTTGTACGCTATAAATGTGTAGCCAATCAGCATCAAGACACGTCATAGAATTAATTGCATTGGATGCTTAGAAGGCTTGTAAATTATTCACGTTTATTAATTAATATATATATATATATATATATATATATATATATATATATATATATATATATATATATATATATATATATATATATATATCATTGTATATTTGTATGCATTTACTTTCTACACAAAGAAAGCAAGAATCACACACACAACATATCATATACATACAACCAAAGATCAAGAATCATGTTTTAGGCATAGAAATCATTTCTCATCCAAAATAGTTTCGATTACTAAAAAGGAAATTAAGATAATGCCATGTAAGCTTATTATTTTATTTTCTATATAAAATAATAAATTTTAAAATCTTGAGAAAATGAGTTGAAAACTGGTCTATAAATTGCAACACGTTTTGTCAATCTGTTCATAAACCAACAGTACCATGACAATGGGCCAAAGCCACCCACATATCCTTCTCGTTTGTCAATCTGTTCAAGGCCATCTCAACCCATCCTTTCAACTCGCTAATAATCTCATATGCGCCGGTGCACGCGTCACCCTTGCCACCACCGTTAGCGGCTTTCATAAGTTCAAATCCTTACCTTCCATTCATGGCTTATCTTTCGCTTCTTTTACGGATGGCCATGATGACGATAACCATGCAATCTGGAACCCAGGTTATGCTTATGACATCGAACGCTTTGGATCCGAGTCCATTGCCACTCTTGTTAAAACCATGTTCGAAAGTGGTAACAAGGTGAACTTGCTTGTTTACACCCTATACTTACCTTTCGCAGCGGATGTGGCACGTGATCTAAACGTGCCTTCTGCTCTTTTTCTTATCCAATCCGCCACTTGTTTTTCGATTTATAATCGTTTCTGCAACCGTTCTGATGGTATCGTTGCTGTCAAAAACGATATCAATACTTCGGTTACACTGAAATTACCAGGCTTGCCTTTGTTTAAATGGAATGATCTTCCAACATTTGTCTTGCCAACATATCCTCGTTTTTCGGACATGTGTTATGTTTATAAAGATCACATGAAGGTTCTTGAGGAAGATCCTAATGCATGTGTTCTAGTGAATACTTTAGATGGTCTAGAGCCTGATTCAATGAAATCAATTAAAAATTCTATTGTGGTTGGCCCTTTGGTTTCGTCTACATTTTTGGGCAATAAAGGCTCGTGTTTTGAGTGGCTAGATTCAAAAAAAGAAAATTCTGTGGTTTACGTGTCATTTGGGAGCTTGGCCGTGTTGACAAAGACTCAAAAGTTAGAGCTTTTACATGGGTTAATGAAAACTCAACGACCTTTTTTGTTGGTTTTACGTGATGTTGGTGAAGACCAAGATGTAGAGATAAAGCAACTTAAGGAGAAGGTGAGTGAGTATGGGTTGATAGTTGGATGGTGTGCACAACTTGAAGTGCTGAAACACCGTGCAATTGGCTGTTTTGTGACACATTGTGGATGGAACTCGACTTTGGAGAGTTTAGTGGCAGGAGTGGCGATTGTGGGGTGTCCTCAATTTTCAGATCAAACAACGAATGCAAAGATGGTGGAGGAGGTGTGGGGGAATGGTGTTAGAGCGTGTCTGAATGAAGAAATGGTTGTGAAGGGAGACGAGATTAAGAGGTGTTTAGATGTGGTCATGGATGGGGGCGAAAAGGCGAAAGAAATCAAGAAGAATGTTGAGAAATGGAGAAAGGTGGCTGAGGAATCGGTGAAAGATGGTGGTTCTTTGCAAACAAATTTAAAATTATTTTTAAAAAATATTTCATGAAACTTTATTTAAAGGAATTGTACTAGGCATGTAGCTGCCATATTTAGACGTTATTTCTTATTTTGGCTGCCGGGTTTAGAAATTTCTGGTACCGTCTTTGCCATCGTATTAATTGTGTGCTTTTTCTATTTCAAGGATTTTTATTTGTTGTCAACAGATGCTTCTCATTTCTATCGTATTAATTGTGTGCTTTTTCTATTTCATGGTTTTTTATTTGTTGTCAACAGGTGCTTCTCATTTCTATAAGATTGTTGTAACAATATCGCCCAGACACTAATTAAAGTACAACATAACAGAGAACGGAATAAGCGCGCAAACAACCAAGCAATCAAGCATTACTATTTGGGGTTTTTGATACAGCACATACGATTACTCCAACAGCACCAATTACTACTAGTAGTTAGAAGGTTATAATTTGGTGACGTAACAAATAAAAAATGAACGGTGGTAATTTTCAATTTGGTATCACAAGTAGAATTATCCATGGACTGCAAAATAAATTGGCCAAAAGAAGACACCAAATATGCATGCAATAGGATCAGCTTTAAAAGGAATCTTTAAATGCACCAGATTTTTACTTCCTTTTGAGAAGAAGTTTTTCCACGTATCAAATTCTGCTGAACATATGTTCTACCATGATTCGGAGATAAAAAAAAAAAACTTTGTTTCGGATCGGATAAGATGTATTTTACTTGTTTTCAGCCTTACGGTATATATATTTGCGAGGTGAGGTTGGAGATTTAAAATCGATATGCAGGTGCAATATGGAATCAACTAATAGATCGAGTTCATTGACGAGTATATGATAGTGGCCGAAAGGTTGTGAGGAAGATATTTGAAAGCCGAAAAGAAGATTAGCGAGCTTTTGATACTATTTATTGTTGGAACATGAGGAAATACCTATTATAATCATGAACTATTGCATTAAAAAAAAAAAAAAAAAAACCAAAAAAAAAAAAAAAAAAAAAAAAAAACTCTAAAAACAGGTCTCGGTTCTCAACAGTAATATTGAAATGGACGAGATTCGTGATCAAAACACGAATATCGTTTTAACTACGGCATAGGTCCAACCCCATGGTTACGCCGTAATTTTAAAGCCAAATTACGCCGTAACTTAGTTTCGTATCATGTAATGTTACTGTGTGGAAGTTACACTGTAACTGAATTCTTCAGTTACGCCGTAACTAGGTCGTGTCTAGTTTCTTTATTTCAATTTTAGGACGGTTACGCCGTAACTGGACTTTCCAATTACGCCGTAACCCATGTCGAGAGTCAGTTTCCTTATTTATGTTTAAGACGGTTCTAGATGTAATTTAATTACTTTCTCCCCAAGTTTGGCTTCCCTATAAATATAGGGCTTGGATTTATTGTTATGTATTCCTGGAAACCATTAATAAAGTGTGTTTTAGAGTTTATCTCTTTATTTGGGTTTTATTCCCGCAAGGTGCGCCTTGGTTTCACCCTTGGATTAGGGTTTATCTAAATTCGCATCCGCGCGTCCTGCGTCAGTTGATATCAGAGCTTTTTAGTATCCGGGTGGATAATTGTTGTAGAAGGTTCTACTTCAATTAATGTCTAGAGCTTGTTAGCATACTAGATGATGAATGGTGTAGAAGATATAAAAACCCATACTGTTGGTGGGATATGGTCTGGAGAGTACATGGATCATGGTTTTACCAAATTCATGAAAACACTTAACAGTTGTTACACTATGCTTGAAGAACTACGTTCCGTGATCGTAGGTAGGGCATTAATCCACAAGAATCACAAGGGTAGCAATTATGGAGGTTCAAAAATTAGTCCAATCATATGCGGATCTATTAACAACCATAGGAGCAACCAATCCCCGTTCAACAATGGAAGAGTTGAAGAATGGGAGGAGAGAAAGAAGGAGGATCGATTGCCTACAACCAAGATTTTTCGTTCAAGAACTCTAATCAATAATTCGGTATGTTCTTTAATAATTGATGGTTGTTGCATAAATAATTTGGTTTCATGAAAATTGGTAGACTTCTTAGAATTACCAATGGAGGTTTGTCCAATTGAAGGTTACCAAGTTTGTTGGGTTCCGGTAACTATTGGGAAAAATTATAAAGGGGAGATACTTTGTATTGTGGATGATTTTGATGATTGTGATATTTTGTTGGGAAGACCTTGGGTACATGAGGTTAAAGGCATGTCTGATTTTCAATTTTTTTTTAATCTTTTCTCATGGGAAGGAAAAAGGATTGCTATGGTTCCACCCAAAGTGAAACCAAAATTATCAAAACCCGAGGTTAAGGAAGAAGAAAAGATGGTGAAAGTTGAAGTTGTTGAAAGCACGTCGAGAAAACGCAAGACCTTCAAATTTGTGATACACATGTTAACAAAATCTCAACTTTGATGTTGGAAGCAACAAAGGAAGATGGTGTTTTGAAAACTTGTGATGATGAAGTTGCGGGTTCTAACATTGATCAAAAGGTAAAGGATTTTGATTATGAGCCTAAAGGGAATTCCGAATGCGTCAATGACTTAAAGGTTTGTAATTTTAATAGTGGATTTATTTAAAATATGATAATCAACAATCCAATAAAGTTTTCAATGACAAACAAAGAAGTTATTATTACAATTGAAGAATTGGTGTTCTTTGATAAGAAGTACATTACCCGAGGTTTAGGATCATGGGTTGATTGTTGGGAATGTGGTAAACGTGTAAAAAAATATGAAGGTTCTCGAGTGAATGTGAAGCGCAAGTCTACCCAAGATAAGGTTCGTCGTGAGAAGATGTTCGAGGTAGATGAAGCCCTTGATAGTGAGAACTCGAGGGCGAGTTCTTTTTAAGTGAGGGGGAATGATAGGGACGAGATTCGTTATCAAAACACGAATATCGTTTTAACTACGGCATAGGGCCAACCCCATGGTTACGCCGTAAGTTTAAAGCCAAATTACGCCGTAACTTAGTTTCGTATCATGTAATGTTACTATGTTGAAGTTACGCTGTAACTGAATTCTTCAGTTACGCCGTAACTAGGTTGTGTCCAGTTTCTTTATTTCAGTTTTAGGTCGGTTACGCCGTAACCGGACTTTCCAATTACGCCGTAACCCATGTCGAGAGTCAGTTTCCTTATTTAAGTTTAAGACGGTTCTAGATGTAATTTAATTACTTTCTCCCTAAGTTTGGCTTCCCTATAAATATAGGGCTTGGGTTTATTGTTATGTATTCCTGGAAATCATTAATAAAGTGTGTTTTAGAGTTTATCTCTTTATTTGGGTTTTATTCCCGCAAGGTCCACATTGGTTTCACCCTTAGATTAGGTTTATCTAAATTCGCTTCCGCGCGTCCTGCGTCAAATATGCATTTTGCATGAACCGTCCCAAAAGAAAATATTTTAACTAATATACTTTTAACCTTTTATGATTCATGTCAACAATTTCTGAAATAAACTCTTGACGCGAAAATGACAACCATAAGAACGGCTTCAAGTTTACTTTTCTAATCAATATGTTACATGTGAAATTTTGATTGCGAGTATATGTACATGTGAAATTTTCCATCGGTACGGTGTTCTTCCATGTTTTCAGTTAACGGTTAATCTTTAGGTTCCTGCATCATATTTACTTGGTTGGGAATGAGTTAGAAATGATTTGTAATGGTGTAGATCGAGGTGTGTGTCATGTGACTTATCTTATACTCTTACGAGTTTACAATGTAAAAATAATGTTACATCAATTGTTCAATGATATTTGTGCACCATCTTTTACCTAAAATTTGGATGTTTTGTTGCTGATAAGATTTTGTTGGTAAAAAAGAATAAAAACAAAATAAATAATGGAGGACAATTATGAAATCAATGTTTTAAAATTCAGTTTTTAAATTGATCTTGTCCGATTTCTTTCATCGGGTTACTGATTCAGCTAACGGGTCGAACCGGTTTTATGGGAACAACTAAGAATAATATATCTCTTGTCCAAACAACTTTTAAAGTTGGAAATTTTTATTCAAACAACCCCAAACATATCCAAACAGCCCTTAAACAGCTGCAAGATAATCGATGGATGTTTTAAGCTAATATTTGTTAGTTTCAAACATGTGACAGTTGTTAGTTTGAAGATAATAGATGGATGTTTTAGATGATGTAAAAGTGTCACCGTAAACTCTTCTTTTTTGGTCATAGTATGACAATCAATTATTGTTTCACAAAGATTCTTTTTGTTTGTTATGAACTTAGGATCATTATTATTTTTAGGCCCAATCTATATGAGTAACTGCATTCATTATTATCCTATCGTAAGCTAGCTATTTAATCAATTAGCTATGCTACATTCATAAAAGAATCGTAAAGAAACATCCGCAAAAATAAAATGGTATGTTTTGATAAGGTTAATCACAAAGAAGAGAGATAAATTATTAAAAAAAACCATCAATCAAAACATGACATTTAATTTTTGTGGACGTTTTTTTGGATTTAACATAGTTCTTAATCAATTACCACCACAAGTATCAATTTAAGTGCACTAGCATGGTACCCGCGCAAAGCAGCGGGTTCGAAGGCGAATGTTGTATAACGATTTGATTATAAGTGCCCGTCGCCGAATGTTGCTCGGAAGCGAACTGAATTGAATCTGAGTTTTGCTTTTTGAATGAGTAAGATTAAAACGCTCAGAAAAACACGTGTTTGATGTTGCTTATTAGAAGAACCAATAGGAAAAAAAAATCAAATAAACAACAAATTTGTAAGACTCGTGTAAACAATCAAAAAAGTTGTATATGTATTATATGTATTTAATTTGGTTGTGCGATAACTGTTGTCTATGCATGTATTTGATTGTGCAATAAATGAACAAAAGTCCATTGTAGAAAAAAAAAAAAAAAAAAAAAAAAAAAAAAAAAAAGAAAAAAAAAAAAAATTGGTAGAAAGGTTAATCTGAAAATTTTAATTTTTTTATATATAGAGTGTTCCAAATGATTTACTCCTTCCGTCCCAAAATAAATGTCATGTTTGACTTTTTGGGGTATTTTTTGTTAAACTTTGACCTTAAATTTTTATATTTGCGTTATATAATACTTTATGAAAATTATACCAATGAAAATACATTTGAAACTCAATCCATTCATATATTTTGCATCAGGTATTATATAACACAAATAAAAATATTTACGGTCAAAGTTGAACAATAAAGACTCTAAAAAGTCAAACCTGACATTTATTTTGGGACGGAGGTAGTATATAATTATACATATATGTGGTCATGCACATACTCCATATTTATGTCACTTTTGTGTGTGCTTTCTAGCTTTCTAGTTCATCAAACTGTTAAAGCATATTACACTGTCATTAGAAAATAAGAGGCATAAAAAAATTGAGCTTTTTATCAAACTATATTCTTAAACAAAAGTGTTACGATTATTAATTACGCTGTAGAATATATTTGATATTTATTCACCTTTAGTTTAATCCATTTCTTAAACAAGCCAACATCAGGTCAGTCTCCAATCTGGTTTTTGGTCCAACTGATTCAATCGGCCGGATCAATCCGGGTTTTAATTCATTGCATGAAACAACATAACATAAACGAATAAATGATTGGTTTCTCCTAAAAATAACAAAGTATATCTAAGGGGGTGCTTGGTTCGCATTAAGTAATGGGAAAAGGAATAGTAATAGGAATACTAAGGAATATAATGATTATTACTATTGTAATTGATGATGCTTGGTTGAAAGATTTAAAGAAAATATAGTAGGCCAAATTAAAGATAAAATTAAGGGTTATATGGATGTGGGAAGTTATAATGTAGAAGAGTGGGAGAGAGAATTAAGGAAGGTATAAAAAAATGAAAATTCAAGCATTATAGGGTCATTACCCTCAAAATCTTGTGGAATAGTGGATTGCTTAGTAGTGGGTAATGGTTCATTGCATTATAGCAAACCAACCACCATCAATCATTATTATCTTTGTTATTCCTTACCCCTTAATAACACTAACCAAACACACCCTAAATGATTCAAATATGTTCACATTTTTTTTAGACATTTTTGGTACCTAGAAATTCGTGAAAGCTGCATTTGAAAGATCCGGTCTTTCAATATTTGTCATCACACTGAACCCAAACGACGAAGTCCAAGTACTAAGGGTGCGTTTAGTTGGGGGGAAACACCATTGTTTTCCACAAAATGCTTTGTGGAAAACACGGAAAATTGAGAACGCGTTCAAATAAGCGTTTTCAAACAAATTTTTTGTAAAACACAAAATCCCATATTTCCTAACTTAACAAGGAAAATTACTAAACAAAATTAAGTTGTTTTCCTTGTTTTCTTTTGTAACCGTCAACCCTCCCTCCCATTCTTTAAAATAGAAAATACAAACATCAACTAAACGCGTTTTCTATATTTTCAAGTGTTTTGTAGAGATAAATTTCCCTTCCAAATTTTTACAAAACTAGAGATAGAAAACAATAAAAAAAATTTTCCAACTAAACGCACCCTAACCTTCTCTGGAGACGCAAGTAGCACAACCCTCTCAACCCCCGATCCTTTTATCATTCTTTCAACCTTATCCATCAAAATCTGACACATCCCTAATCCCCTGTAACTTAATGTTGTGGCAACAAATGGAATTTCCACCCCCTTTATATCCATGAATCCGCATTGTAACAACATTATGATCTCATCATTTTTCTCTAAAAGAGCTGAAACGCCCATAATTTTTTTTAAATGCCAGAAAACCGGCGCACTTTTGGACCTGAACATCATTTATGTACAAATCTTTACATAAAAATCATGTGCGAAAGTGTAGCTATTAAGTGCGCCTCAGTTTGCTAGGTAAACTTCACTTGAGCTCAGATTGCCGCGTAAATGCATTTTGTCTAAAGCGTTTTTTATTCTATTTTTTTATGATTATGGAGTGTTTGGATTTACGTTTTTAGAATACTAGTCTAATTATTCCGACTTCACTTTATATAATTATCATATAATCAGTCCAAAGATACAATCCAAACACCCCATATACTGCACATTTTGATCATTGTGTGTGCTGCAGCCTATATGAATATGAAATGAAAAAAACTTCAGATTCAAAAGTTCAAGGTTGACTATAGTATAGGTTCTCACCATACTATCATTCATCAATAAAGAGATCAGCTTGGTTTTCGACTTTCTATCAAGTGAATCTGTAACTAGTAAATTGATACACAAAGTAGCTACTAAAACTTGTCAACAACATCAAACTAACCGAACTATTAACAAAGAGTGACTAATCTACCAAATGATTATCAAATCCATGCTCATGAAGAATCTATTAAACAGCACGGTGGCTCCATGAAAGAATCAACATTTTTCTTATATTCAATAAAGTGGTAGTGTCCATATGACGCCACCGGGCATGTAGCTGCTATACATTGGTAAGGACATTGCAGCCGAAGAAGATAGTACTGCATCATAGTTCTGTCTATAATCTCCACCACCTGATTTTGGAGATTGAACTCTTGCTTCTGAAACCGACCCGCTACCAGTATGTGGATATTGCACTCTGCCTCCAGAATTAGTCCCACCACCACCCGAATGCCTTGCATTATCCTCGCCATCTTTTTTATCTTCCATTGTTAACCTGTGGTAGGACGGGTTGTTAAAGCATGCTGCTACGATGTAAACTGATCCTGAAGCGATCAGTGGCCCCTCAATGGTCCCACCAAGTATTTGTCTTCCTGGACCTGCTGGTATCGATATGACAAATTTCTCAAGAAATTCTGCGAAAAAAGACAAAATTCTCAAATTAGTTTCACCTTCTATAAAAAATCCATTGACAAGAAAATTTCTAAATATTTGTATCTTTAATTTTAACAATGCAAAACTTTTTGCGTTCCATGCATATATAATCTTTAAACAATTATATTAACTAAAAGAAATATATAAAAGATCAAACACGATACTTACCATGATTAGAAAGCGTTTTCAGCATGGCGGAATTAGAAGGCTTAAGCACGGTGGCAGAAATTGACAACAACTCATAGCAACCTACATGCAGAGCATGAGTACTTGTACCATCACCACCTTGCTTGAACGACACATTAGAAACTTTACCCGACCCACATAACACACAAAGACCCATATCACGTTCGTTACAAAGGGTTGTAACAGAAGTAACTATATCTAAACCATAAGAAACTTCAATGACATAAGGTGACATAACTTGTTCAGGTTGTTGCATGACGAAACGGGGTGGTTTTGGTTCGTTTTTTGATCTGGGAGGACGCCCAACTTTTCGTCGCTTATTGGTGGTTTCGGATTCTTCAGAGCGGTGTTGGTTAATGGTGGTTGGTGGTGGTGATTGGTGGTTGTTTGTGGTGGTTGACATGGTTGTTAGTTTGTTACAATATTTTGTTTAAAAAAGATTTCTTTAAGCTAGTTCTCTATGGGTTTATGGCATAAAAGATTTTGCATGATATATATATATATATACATGCATGCATGATTGTTATAGATGAACTCTTTTCCGTCTTTGTGAAATTATTTGCAATCAATTTTGTAAAAACTCTGTATCGATTCTTAATTACTATATTTATCTCTATATTTGCAATCAATTTTGTAAAAACTCTATATCGATTCTTAATCACTATATTTATCTCTTATTGAGGAGAGCTATTTTACATATCAAACTTATCTTTTAACTCATCCCTACCATCCATTTAAAATAAAATCAATGATTGAGATTAAAAACATTTTAATATTTCACATATTTTTGATAATTTAAATATCTCTTAAACCATTAATCGTTAAACGAAAATAATTACATCATCGCGACGAGTATTTAATTATCTTTCTATAGACAGACACTTTGATATACTTTCGAATATTTTTTTCCGTTTTTTTCACATTTTTTTCTCATTTTTTTCACATGTGATATTAATGTTAAATCACATATGATATGTAATATCACATGTAATATTAGTGTTACGGAGTAAATCACATATGATTTTTTTCATGCAAATTTCAGTAACGAGAAAAAAACGTGAAAAACACGAAAAAAAATAATTTTTTCGAAAGTATATCGAAGTGCCTATGTATAGAAAGATAATTAAATGCTCGTCGTAACGGTATATTTTCTTCGCTTAACAATTAACGGTTTGAAAGATATTAATATTTGAAAAAAAGGATGAAAGTGAGTTTTTTAAATTGTTGGGATCAATCTCATCAATTAGATCAAATAAAGATGAAGGGTAAAAAAAGTTTGGTCCCCGAATAATCTTAAATCAAATAATAAAATGTCGAAACATATTTTGTTCTTGCATAAGCATTATATCAAGCAAGAAAAGTAAAAAAAAAATAAAAAAATTTGTTTGGTAAAATTTGGATATAATGGCAGAGAAACTTCTAGCTAGGTATGTGTTATGTGTGGAAAAGGTTAATAACCGGTAATATGAACAACTCACGATCGACTAAGTTTTCATAATGTGGGAGGCACGCGTGCATGACTCACTCAACGGTTATGGCTATGGGATGCCAAGGATTGAACTCTTGACCTTATGCTTGTTATATGCAAAGATGCCCCATCCATTATTTACTTATTTATTTATTGGTAAAAGGGGATCACCGTGGTAAAACCCCCATCCATTATGAACTAAGCTACACATCATTGACACTTCTAGCTATGTGTTGTTAAAAAGTGTTTGATACATTTTCTATCAGTATTCGTTATTTTGAAATTACAGCTGGTTGAATATGTTACTAATCTCAGTACTTATATGTTACTTAATACTCATTAACCAATAATACAACACTCTAATCTTTTATATAATAAAGCAAAACCCCAATTGGGGACTTTTACATTTCAAAAAATCAAATCATTCCTTATCGAGTAATAATTGAATTAATATTTAAAATAAAAATAAAGTTTCAGCTAAAAAAACTTAAATTTTTTCATAATTTTGCAGTAAAAGATTTTTAATTCGTTTTTGTTTACTCACCTACAAAAAAGTGTAAAATACGCAAGTACTACAGAGTTTTTTTCATTGTTTTGGACTAGAGTGTAATTTAAAGAAAAAGAAGCTAAATTTAAAACTAATTATTTTTCCTTCCTAACAATTAACGAAAAACACCCAACAATCACCAACAACCTAACCCCAAATCATCATACCATTAAAGTTAATCTAATCAAAACAAAATCTCACTAGTTAAAGTGAGGGCGAGTCTATTTGGTTCTTCAATGAACATATCAAAATAAACAAATATGCTTGGGTTCGGAAGTCTTATCAAATAAGGTACTTATGTATGTTTGAAAATCAATTCTTTGTCTACCCGAATTCCCAGAAATTATGTCGTCAATAACCTTAACTCTTAGTGTGTGATTTGTGTGTTTGATTGTTAAATATGCAATTATATATATATATATATATAAGGAGACTTTCTTGCGAGAACCATTTTATCTGCGAGAACTGACAGAACCATCAAAAACATACATGCACGCCTTTTAAAATAAAATAAAAATGCATGCAAATCATCAATAATCGTAAGTATCCACCTATGTTCTTCAATATCATCATGAACTCATCTTTTTTTTTCACAAAAACCTTACACACGGCCGCAATATTGTCATTGCACGCCTTATAAGAACATACATGCACACCTTCAAAGAAAAATTTTGTATTTTCATTTTCTTATCAAATTCTTTAGAACAACCATGTTTTTTTTAAAACATATATATTGTTTTTAGAACATATGTGCAAAAATACAATTATTGAAGGCGTGCATGTATATTTTTGGTGGTTCTGTCAGTTCTCGCAGATAAGATGGTTCTCACAAGAAAGTCTCACTATATATATATATATATAATATATATATATATATATATATATATATATATATATATATATATATATATATATATATATATATATATATATATATATATATATAAATTGTTTGTTTTTTGTTGTGTGAATAAATTTTTTATGGTACAGAGATTATCATGTGGATCATAAACTCTCAATCACGACCTCTTCACCTATTTCCTAAATAATAAAGTTTTTTTTTTTTTTTTTTTTTTGTTTTTTTGTTTTTTTTTTTTTTTTTTTTGTTTTTTTGTTTTTTTGTTTTTTGTTTTTTGTTTTTTTTTGTTTTGTTTTTTTTTTAATCCATGAATTGATTGATTAAGGATTGTGAAATTTGTTGCATTTAACATGTTGAATTGTGTTAAAATTTGGTTTTATGTTCTTTTCTTGGTGTTTAGTTGAAAGCTTTGTGAAGTTTGCTGAATTTGATGGTAAATTATGATGGTTTTAATTTTTATGGCTTTTAGCTATAATAAATGGGTTATTGGATACTTTTGATGGTGTGACGATGATGGTTATTTGATTAATTATTAGCTTTTATAAAAGTGATTATCATTTACGTTTTATACTTTGTAATGTGTCTTTGTATTTATTAAGTAAAATAGTCAATGGGCTTTCTTATGTAATCCATTAGGCTATATGTTAGTCAATAGCAAGCCCAAGCCCATCCAAGTGTAAGAACTATAAATAGCTCACAACCTCCTCATTTGGAAGGTTGGCCATTGAATGTATGTGTGAAAAGAGTGTGTTCTTAATGAATGAAATATTTATCTCTCTACTCTCTCTCTAGATCTCTTTCATCTCTCTTATCTCTTGAGTGTTAGTGATTGTTATTGAGTGTGATAAGATTAATCATAGGTCCTACAAGTGGTATCAAGAGCCAAATAAAGATTTAGGAAATTTTTTGGGCGACGTTACTGTTCATCAGTTTAGGGCAATCGACTTTTCTGGTCACTTGATCGAGTTTCATAAGATTTAACCGAGTTTCTGTCACTTTCTCTCGAGTTAGAAAGTTGGTGGCTAGAAACCCTCGACTTTCTGAAGTTTCATCGAGTTTCTGGACTGATACTCGAGTTTCTTCAGTCTAATCGAGTTTCTCAGAAAGATACTCGAGTTTCTTTAGGCTAATCGAATTTCTCAAAAAGTTACTCGAGTTTCTAATAGCTTAGTCGAGTTTCTGTGGACTTAGTCGAGTTTCTGGACAAGATTAGTCGAGTTTCTGTGGACTTAGTCGAGTTTCTATCAGTTAGTCGAGTTTCTAGGCAAAGTTAGTCGAGTTTCTGGCAAGATAGTCGAGTTTCTATCAGTTAGTCGAGTTTCTGGAACAGCTTAGTCGAGTTTCTATCACTTAGTCGAGTTTCTTAGTTTGCTCGACTTTCCAGTATGCTCGAGTTTCTGAATTTGCTCGAGTTTCTGAAGATTGCTCAAGTTTCTGAAGATTTGCTCGAGTTTCTAGAGTTTACCCGAGTTTCTGGAGTTTACCCGAGTTTCTCTGTTTGGCGGAAAAAGTTGAGTAAAATTTAATTTTTACCAGAGACTAAACGTTCAATTTTTACGCAAAATTCAAATTTTGGTATAACGGTGAAATTCAAATTTTGGTATAACGGTGAAATTTGGCGTAAAATTTTTTTAAACTCAAATTTTTCTAGCAACATTAGAATTGCATTTTATGGTGTTTTTCAAATTCTGGTAGAAAATTTTTTCAAGTTCAATTTTTGGAGGGAAATCAGAATTCACCATTAATAAATCCTTCAACTTAGAAAACTCGGGAAATGACTTAACTTCAAACGATCACAACTCTTGAACCTTAAACCAACATCAAACACAAATCCTAGATCTTTGCATCGATCCAACATCAACCTTATCGCACACCGAAATTGAATGGAATCAAGTTCTCAAGAGGGAAAGGTGCCGCCAATTGTGCAAAACGCTATTCATTCGAAGGAAAATTGTCTAGCACTTAAAGCAGTTAAGAGTCAATGTGTGGCAATCTCAGAAGCAAGGTTACCAATGTGGAATACATATTCATTTCATCGAGTTTTTAAAACACTCTTCGGATCTGAAATGGATTTTTCAACCTTCAGAGGGAAACTCTTGCATAACATCTTTCTAATAGAGAACCAAAATGAACAAGGAAGTTTGAAAAGGAAAAAGCTTCTTCTGAAAACTCTTTGACAAGAGTGCTTAAAGAAAAGGAAAAGATTTAATTTTAAAAGAAAATTGTGATGATGCCAAAATCAAGTTTGATTTGGACGAACTTGATACAAAAAATATTGAATTGGAACATGTTGTGGCATCATTACAAAAAGAAAATGAGCATTTGAAACAGACTTACAAAAACCTGTTTGATTCAATAAAACGTTCACGAGTTTAGACTCAAAACTTAAACACGAAACAAAAAGAGACTGAAGTTTTGAAGTCTCAATTGTCTGAATTCGCTAATAACAAGTTTGAAAAGGTTTTACAAAAGATTGAATCAATGAAGATGAAAAAGGTTGAGTCTCAAATTACAGAAGTTTCCTTTCCAAATCCCTTGTTTGATTCTAGTACTCCAGATTTTGAAAAGGAAACGGAATATGAAAATCATGTGCTTCAAACAAAAGTGATTGAGCTTGAAACACTTTTAGCTCAACAAACAAACGATCTTGAGGATGCCAAAACTGATCTTTTCAACAAAACGACCAAATTCGAAAAATATTTTGAAAGACTTGAAAAAGAAAATATTGAGTTCGAACGGAGATTGGCTCGTAAAATGGATGATTCAAAAGCTGAAAAAGACCAATTTTTGAAACAAATTGCCTCTTTGGAATCTAAATTGGCATCTCAAGATCATCTTTCTCTTCAAAAAGATTACAGTGATTTGAGAACGTCATACAATGCTTTAAAAGTGAAGTTTGATTCTCTTAACCGATCAAAAGGAAAAACTCCTATTTCAAATCTTTCTACACCAGAAGTGAGTGTTTCGAAGAAGGTTTACACGGGTGAATCTTCAAAACCATTTTTGAAAAAGGTTTCCCAGTTTACAACCTATTCTTTGCAAAAAGGAAGGAAGTTTTCGAAGAGACCAACTTTTTCTGATACACTTACTCCTCAAAAGCTTTCAAGATCAAATGCTTCAAATGGAAAGAATCAATCTTTTCAAACTCCACACTCTTGTTTTACTTCGGTAAAGCAAGTGTGGAGACCAAAGCAAAGTCATTCAAAACCTTTCAAATACTCAACATCAGAACTGCTTTCGCTGCAACAAAAGAATGACTCTGATTTGAAAATTCCAAATTCCGGAAGGTTTCCATTCATCTCAAAAATGAATCTTCGAAATGAAACACCGGGTTTCAACAATGGATGGAAAAATTCTTCTTCAAGCTTTAAAACACCAAGAGAGACACCGGGTTTCTCAAACAATTTTCACAAGAAAAAGAGTTTTAAATCACCATTGATTCCACGAGTATTATTTCAAAATGAAACACCGGTTTTCAGTCCTCGTTGGAATTCAGCTTCTTTGCATCGGATTGACACAGCCTACAAATGGATTTCAAATTATGGTAAACCCATTGGCGTCGTGCTTAAATGGGTTCCCAAGGTTGTTGTCTAATCCTAAAAACCTTATGGCTTCTGGACACATCAGTTTAGGACCCGTGCTCTAAAGAAAGGAAAGTGCTTAATCAAAACTTTCAAGCACTTATCCTAAAAATTTCAATGGCTTGTAAGTATTTCAGCTTACAACCCGCGCTTTAACATTATGGCTTATGCACACATAACAGTGCATAACCCGTTTTTCAAAGAAAGGACCCTGTTGTACATTTTATTGCAACAATCCTAAAAGAAAAGAAGTTCTCACGCAAAGTTTACTAAAACAAACTTCTTAATCTTAAGCAAAATTTTATCCAAAATTCATCAAAAGGTTTTTCAAAACTTTTCAAAAATTTTGTTTAAGATTTTCAACTCTTTACTCCCCATTCGCTCAAAAGTTTAAAAATATCAAAACCGATGCAAGTTTTGAGGGGGAGTATTTTAAAATCAGATTTGTTCCAAAAGTTCATGCAAATCCGTTTCTCCCTATTAGCTTTCCAAAAACAAAGATTTCAATCAAACGGTATCAAAAATACCATCGAAATGCTATTTTTGAGGGGGAGAAATGTGATTAAGATGTGATCGTAGTTGAATCTCAAAAGAGCTCGACTCATATAGTAGCATTGAATTGACGAAGCTTAAATGTCAGTAATCGAAAAGACTTTTCCAGGACGGGTAATAATTTCTAGCTGGTTATCCAGTGATGTAGACGTATCTTGCAAATGACTTGTCTGAGTAGAATGTACCAATTCGAGAGATAATCATTGAATATGACCGGGACGGGTAATAATTTCAAGCTAGTCTAACTAGTGATGTAAACATGTCTCGCAATGGCCATGTTCATTGAAAATCGATAAATTAAAAATGTGTGTGAACTCTGCCCAACATGTGCAAATTTATCTTCAAAATGCAAGAGCACATGTGAAGGGGGAATATTTTTGAAAATGCAAAACTCTCGATGTGTTAACCAAATGTGTTTTATTCATAAACACTTTGAGAGATTTTCACAAAAAGGTTTTATGGCAAGTGATCAACAAATCTAGGACAATCATGGAGTAATAAGGTGATTATGTGTAACACCCCTAAAATCTCACTTTGCGGAAGCATACATGTCATTGGGGTGCTACTCAATTGGTATCACAACACAAAGTATAAAGAACGGTTTTAACTCAACCGTTTAAATTAAATTTCATATTCAAAATTGATTTGTTTACAACATTTCAAAATGGTGTGAAAATATAAGCTCATAAAAGATTTTAAGTGGTCCCAATTATATCAGAGTCTTCTATGACCATGCCATGCCCTGCCAAAAGTCTTCGCCACTAAATCATCACATTAAACCTGAAAATACATGCTAAAAAGGGTCAACACTAGGTTGGTGAGTTCATAGGTTTGATTAAAACAGTTTATGTTACACAGAATATCATACAGTTTAGTATTAAAGTCATGTACACACATAAAGCATTCAAGTACACACATAAAGCATTCAAGTATATCACACCTATACATATCTGACCAGTACCCCTGGTCTATGTATATATCAGTACGCTCGCCATGACCAGTACGCCTGGTAAATTGACCGTTTCGCCTTTCGCCCGGTCAATGTACCCGGTACGCCCGGCACTGTTCAGTACGCCTGATCTATGAACATGTCAAGTATAAAGTATTCAAGTAAACCGCTCTTATACATATTTGACCAGTACCCCTGGTCTATGTATATATATCATGTATTCAAATAAGGCATCCACGTAAACAGTTATATACATATCTAATCAGTACCCCTGATCTATGTATATATCATGTATTCAAATAGGGCATTCAAGTAACAGTCTAGCATATAACACCCATCACATTTCAAGTAAAACAATCAAGTCCAGATTTCATGTACCAAATAAACAGTTATTGAATTTAGTTTAAAACAAGCATGTATTCTCCCCCAAAATAGTTATAAACCAAGTAAAAGTAGGGGCCATGAACTCACCTTTACTGGTCTGAACAGTGAATGCTGTGAAATTTGGAAGTGCACGACACCAACACGCAACCTAAATTACATAACCAGGTTTTAGTTTCAAGTAATATATTCAAGTCTCTTCAAGTTTAAATCTCAATGTTTTAGTATACTTATGTGTTGTTACTCATGTGGCGGTGAGTGTGGTTACTAAAGTCTCTCATAAATGATGGTGAGGTATAATCTTACAATTGTCCTAAAGTCATGTAACTAGTGGTCGGGATTCTTCTACGGCCTAAGGTATAATTTAAACCTAGTTGAGATATGTATATTGTACGTTAGATTCGCCCATGTTGATTTTTAATATATGACTTAATATTTGAGAAATTCATCACCTAATGGTTTCTAACCGCTAACTTGAATAATTATGATTTATTTATACAACATTAATCTAAAGTTTTAGGTCTTGACTAATCTATTCTAGTTAAACATATATAAGTTAGCGACGTTCACTTTTAATTTATTTGTTATCAATATGTCAAATATAAGTGTTTCCGTATTTTATATATTTCCACACGTGTCATGGTTCACAACTATCGTGAACTTATTTTTAACATATTTACTTTACTACACCTCTTGATCTAGTATAAATATATTTTTACCAATTTTTTTCCTAAGTGTTCGTAAAATTAATTGTTCGGTAAGGTGTACGTTTATATTCACATTAATCTAGTCGTGTAAATATATATATTTATTCCTATTTCCAAAATGTAAGTGAATTTAATTATTTGTAAATGTGTATACATGTTTTATATCTAGTCGTTTAGTGGTTTGCGTCGGCTTATCATTACGGCTATTTAATCTTTCTATACCTATGTTAGTTAATATTTACACGTTTTGGTCTTCGGCAATACTTGGTTTTATATAATTATCTAGTTGAACACTTTATATACTTAAGTGGTTACGTTAGTGACTATACAAGTTTTAAGTTAATAAATTTCCATGTTTATTTTGTGTTTTCGGCTATTTCAAGTTGTAGACATATGTTATTATACATTAGCTCGTGACGGCTATTTAAGTTTTAATGTTATTCGACAAGTATATTTTTGATGTTAGTTTGTTTTATAACGGTTTTTATTATCTCGTTTAGTTGTTCTCGACATTGTTTCTTTAACTGTCATTCGAAGGTCTTACATACTAAATGGGCTGCGGCCCAAATGATTCGAAGAGATGGGGGGGGGGGGGAGCTGGTAAGTGGGCAGTCCTTAAGGGGTTTTCTGGTGGACTTATATGGGCCACAAACTGGCCCAGTTTCGAATTTAGTCCAAGGCTATTTAACAGCCTACAGTGGCTCCTATTTGGGCTTTAAATGGGCTGCTACTTGGGTTTTGTTTGCCTGAAAATTACACTAAGGTGAAGGCAGTATTTACGCCAAGCTATTACCTTGGCAAAGTCTTTCTAAGACTCATACCTTGCGGATATAATGTGCCACGAGTTGTGGCTTTGATCTCTGATGAAGCTAAAAGTGTACCGCTTTTAGGGGGTCATTTAAGCCCGAAATCGTATTTATTTGATCAAATATTGCCCTAAATTGTTCCTTTTGTCATTTTAGGTACTTTTGAGGAGAAATCTGGAAAAGGAGGCATTTTGGACGTTTTTGGAGCATAAAAGTGAAGAAAACGGCAAAGTCTCAAAATTGTGCTGAAAGTCACCTTTGACGGCGTCAACATTAACTCCAGACGGCGTCATGCCTTGGCAAGAAAAGTTGGATGTGAAATTTACTCATGACGGGCCAGTGAGTTTGCATGAGAATTCTGACGGCGTCACGCTTTAACTAAATCAAGGGCGTCACGGCTTAAATCATAAGGGGACGGCGTCACGTTATAGGTCCGACGGCGTCAAGCCTTGATAAGCCAGAATGGATTTTTGAAGAGCTAAAGAGGGACGGCGTCAAGATGGTCATCCGGGAACCCTAAAAGCGGCGAGGTGACGGCGTCACAATGCATAAGGTGACGCCGTCAGATGTCAAAGTCTATATATAGTTTTCTAATTTTTTGTCATTAAGAGAGAGCTGAGTGTGTGGAATTTTGGGATAAAACCCTAAGACGATTTTAGCTACTTTTTCAGGGCTTCTTGCCTTGAGATCTTCCATGTTTCATTGAAAGATAAGTTATCAATTAATCATTCAATATGTCTATGTGTTGTTTGATTCTATCTTATGCTTGTCTTTTGTTTAACATGTTAGGCTAATTTTATCTTGTGTTTGCTTAGATCTAATGAAACCTAGCTATTGATTATTGGTTGTTAGTGTGTTGTTAGTTGTATTGGATGATTGTTTATCTATGTTAGGCTTAAGAAAACTGGCTAACTTCCTATTCGGTAACTTGCTTGAACGTCTTAAGAAACATGAACCAAACGCGTACTAAAGGTTTTTATGGTTGTATTTAATGCACAAGCGAATTCTAGTGATCCCATGTTAGGAGCTTCCTAGCCGGCTCGACATAGGAGTGAAGTAGGAGCTTGTAGAGTTTGGGGAAGTAAGTACGCCACCCCACGAATGGTATTAAGGAATACACCCGTCATCCACGCGACTAATACACACTAATTAACCGGTAAAAGATAGTTAGGGAGTAAGGAAATCTAAGTAAACACATTTCTCTACACATAAGTTTCTCACCACTTTTCATTTTTGTTATTTTATTTTATTTGCATTTGTAGTAATTTGGGTTAGTTGACTAGCAACTAATTCCGCCCACTCCTTCAAAACCCGAGATTTTACTTGCTTTCATAAAATTATAAAAACATAAAAAGAATCTTCCTCAACCCTTAGACCTAATTAGAGTAGCCTTTCACACCTAACGAACACTATTCCCTGTGGAGAACGATCAATCCCCCGTACTTACCACTACACTATACTACATCGGTCAGGTACACTGCCTGGTGGGGTTGTAAGCCTCTTGAGATCCCTCGAGAGGTAAAACCTGTTGTAAGGTTGCAAAACCCACGCATCAAGTTTTTGGCGCCGCTGCCGGGGAATAGTTATTGTTTAGGTTGAATTTTTATTTTATTAGGTCTACTCACTAGATTCTTTTCTAGTGAGATTTTTTTTTTTTTTTATTAGATTTCTTTAGTCTATCTTTTTCTTTGTGCCCTTTGTTTGTAAAACCATTTTCATTTGTCACCATGGCGGATGAAATTCCATTTAGATCATTAACAATAGAGGAACAATTACTTTACACGGATAGATTTGCTTCCTGTTGTTCCAATGAATTTTTAAGTGATCTTAGATATATACAAGAGGAGATGGGTATAAAGTTTGATAGGTTTGATGAATTATGTGCATGTGTGGCTTCTATTAAACAATCATTGTTAGGATCAACTCCTTTTAATAAGACCCTTTGGAAAAATTTTGAGGAAAGCCTCCTAACCGTGAACCATAAGTTTAATGAATTAATGAGTTCGTATACATCACAACTTGAGGAAACAATTGAGGAGGATTTAGCAGAACATGAGCATATTGAGCAAAAAGACCTAGGTTTTATGATCAATGACTTTGAATCTCAAGGAACACATGATGAATCCTTTAGGCAAATTGAACATAGTAATCATGTTATCGGGGAAGATTCTTATGAATCGGACTTAGAACTTGAAATGGCTAGAGAAGGATTTGAGATACTTAGGAACATGTTTGGGTTAGATTCTACTAAAACACATGATGTGGATATAATTGATATAGAGACAAGGAAGGATGAAGTAAATAACACAAACCTACAAAGTACCCCACAAGTCCTACCATCATTCGAGGCATACACACCGCCCGTGACTTACCCGGAAGAAGTAGAAGGGACTATAGGAACCCCAATTGAAGTAGAACCTTTGAAAGAAACAAAACTAGAAGAAATAGGTTTGAATACTTGTAGTCATAACCTTTCTTTTAGTTCTATGGAAGTTCCTAGTTTTGATGAACCAGAGCCTAAACCAAAACCGTTACCTAATCTTCCATCCTTAGATGTGAACTTAGGAATTGAATTAGGTCCCGATCCACCCATCAAACCATGTAGTCCGGGTAATGTTAAGATTAAGGTAGTAGACTCTAGGCCTTGTAGAGAGGAAGCTAACTTCGGAGTGAACCATGACCTTACATACTTACATCACCCATTTATGATTGATCACAAGAAACATTATGGGTTTAAACCGGGTTTATTAGGTCAAAGTGGATTCTTAACTTGGAGTCTCTCGAAGTTGATAGAAGATGATCCCTTTCTAGGAGAAAATCTTAATCCGCCCACTAACCCAATTGAATTAGGTAAGGTTATGATGATAGGATCCCGCACCTTTGAGCATATAATTCACCCGTCACTCTTTCCTCACGTGGTATATTTCCACCCTAAGGGTGTGTATCGCTACTTTCACCCACACTTAATCCTAAGTGTAGGGAAAACCTCCCCTATTTCCGTTAAATAAGGGTAGAGTCAGGCTCGTGACTCGAACAAAAACAAGCGCTCTTGGGAGGCAGCCCATGGTTTATTTGCTTTGTGTGTTTATTTATTTGTTTGTTTGATTTTATTTGTTTCCGTGTGTGTGTTTAATTTTTATTATTATTGATTCATGTTCAACAGTAAATTGTGAAAATGCTTTATCTTGTTTTTAACTTCGTCTTAATTACATATAAAGGAATTTTGCAAAAGATAAGTGTAAGGGAAATCTAAATCGGTTTATTAGAACACATATGAACACGAATCGTAATAATAATAAAATAGCATACATATTCGTATTTGTTTGAGTCAAATGCTTGTATCGAGTCATAATGATGTTTTGCAGGATTTCCAGGAAGTAAGGTAAAGGTTTTTCCAGAAATTTTCCGGAAACTTAAAATGAGAATTTTTGTCAGGTCATTTCTGACGGCGTCAGGGGTTATAACCTGACGGCGTCAGATTTAATTTCCAGAAATTTTTGAAAATTTTGTTTTCATAAAAAGTTTTTATTAAAATCTCCAACTTATAATCTCCAGGAATCTGCAAAGTTATCATTCCACAAGCATTATATCCTTATATATAGATTTTATCCCGCCGATGTTATGCAGGTTTTCGTGTTTGTTTTCTCAGGTTCAACAGGTTATTTTGGACAAGGAAATGTTTTGAATCAAGCTTATGGCGATGCATTAGTCATGGAGCTTCAACATTCTCTTTGGAGGAAGATTTAACCATGTTACTTCATTATCCACCGAACGAATCAGGGGAGTATTTGATTTCATTCTTTTACTTTATACTTTTACATCTTGTTATTTGAACATTGGGGACAATGTTCATCTTAAGTGTAAGGGGAGGGTAAAAGTACGATTTTAGAGAATACAATTACGCTTGATTTTTGTTTGTTTAATGGTAGATGTGTAATAAAACTGAGATAAATACCTGTTAGGGCAATTTTAGTGCCAAATTTAAAATTTTTTACAACATTTAGGAGTGAAACTTTGATCTTAATGAGCGTCTCATGGATAGGAATTATATGACTAGCACAAAAACCGTACCACTAAAAAAAATTTCCACCCCCAAATATGTGAGGTTCGCCCCTAGAATTGGTAGGAAAAGCATTTATGCTATGATGTGTGTACCGGTAGCACTTAGATTCTAGAACTTGCGTTAGGACCATTCCAAGGCCACAAGTGAGACTACATTCGTGTAGTTAGATTTACTACATGATAAGAGGCATTAGGATAAACCCATTGTTTTACACCTGTGTTTTTGTTATAATTACATTGGCTACATTGGTCAAGTAATTCCCCCACACCCTTTGCGTTGTACTCATTTTTAGTACACGATACCTCTAGTACACCCGTCAGAGCCTATCTTTTCGTTTCGACCTTTAAGCATTTTACTTAAAGGAAGAATTTGTTACACCCCACTAAAATGTACACCCAAATCGCCTTAGCCTACCTTGTATACACTCATTTTTAGTGCATTATTGTTACAACATTTGTTTAAACCCAAGTTAATTATCTAGTTGATTACATGGTTGCTAAGTCGAGTCATATCCTTGTACATATTGTTTTGGGACGATTGGGACTCATGGGTAAAGTACTAGTGTAATGGAGTAATGGGGAAGAACATCATTTATTACCCCCATATGTGCTAAATGTTTTAAAAGTACTCCAAGTTTTTCAATTATCTTAATTCGAGTCATTAGAATAGTTATTTGTAAAGTTATGTAAAAGTTCAAGTGTAAGGGGATGCAACGCCCCTATGATGTATTATTTTGGATGGTAGGGCAAGAGTGTATGCAAAAAAAAAAAAAAAAAAAAAAAAAAAAAAAAAAAAAAAAAAAAAAAATCAAGAAAAATACAAAAAAAAAATGAGAAAAAGAAAAGTAGAAAAAAAAAAACATACGGACTACCATCCCGTTTCATTTTATGTTTATTTTATGTTTATGTTTTGTTATTTTCTTTCATTAGCTTAAGATCGAGTCTAGTCTTGGCTTAGCAACGTTGTATAGTACATGTAATTGATCAAGATTTTTAACTCGCCACCAGTAAAATATCCTTTATCCAACCAAACCGTGTTTTCCTTTTCCCTACACCTAACGTTATAACCCATTTAAAAGCCCTCTTTGATAGTTTATCTTAGGTGCTTACGCCTAGTGGAGGAGGTTTTCGATCCTTTCCCAAGCCTATGGTAATCTATTTGCTATGACAGGTAGTGAGAGATATTTTCCGTTTTCATTTATGAGATTTATTTTGATGACACTTGAGAGATGTGAGTATCTAAACACTACTTGTGAGGTGCTAGTTTGTAATCTCCGTGCTTATTATGATTAAAGTGGAACGAATAATTGTTGTAATTACTTTTATGTTAGCATTAAATGACCCCTAACTTGTATTTTGATTAGAATAAAAGCGCATTTGCTTGAGGACAAGCAAATCTCAAGTGTAAGGGTATTTGATGAAGCGAAAAGTGTACCGCTTTTAGGGGGTCATTTAAGCCCGAAATCGTATTTATTTGATCAAATATTGCCCTAAATCGTTCCTTTTGTCATTTTAGGTACTTTTGAGGAGAAATCTGGAAAAGGAGGCATTTTGGACGTTTTTGGAGCATAAAAGTGAAGAAAACGGCAAAGTCTCAAAATTGTGCTGAAAGTCACCTTTGACGGCGTCAACATTAACTCCAGACGGCGTCATGCCTTGGCAAGAAAAGTTGGATGTGAAATTTACTCATGACGGGCCAGTGAGTTTGCATGAGAATTCTGACGGCGTCACGCTTTAACTAAATCAAGGGCGTCACGGCTTAAATCATAAGGGGACGGCGTCACGTTATAGGTCCGACGGCGTCAAGCCTTGATAAGCCAGAATGGATTTTTGAAGAGCTAAAGAGGGACGGCGTCAAGATGGTCATCCGGGAACCCTAAAAGCGGCGAGGTGACGGCGTCACAATGCATAAGGTGACGCCGTCAGATGTCAAAGTCTATATATAGTTTTCTAATTTTTTGTCATTAAGAGAGAGCTGAGTGTGTGGAATTTTGGGATAAAACCCTAAGACGATTTTAGCTACTTTTTCAGGGCTTCTTGCCTTGAGATCTTCCATGTTTCATTGAAAGATAAGTTATCAATTAATCATTCAATATGTCTATGTGTTGTTTGATTCTATCTTATGCTTGTCTTTTGTTTAACATGTTAGGCTAATTTTATCTTGTGTTTGCTTAGATCTAATGAAACCTAGCTATTGATTATTGGTTGTTAGTGTGTTGTTAGTTGTATTGGATGATTGTTTATCTATGTTAGGCTTAAGAAAACTGGCTAACTTCCTATTCGGTAACTTGCTTGAACGTCTTAAGAAACATGAACCAAACGCGTACTAAAGGTTTTTATGGTTGTATTTAATGCACAAGCGAATTCTAGTGATCCCATGTTAGGAGCTTCCTAGCCGGCTCGACATAGGAGTGAAGTAGGAGCTTGTAGAGTTTGGGGAAGTAAGTACGCCACCCCACGAATGGTATTAAGGAATACACCCGTCATCCACGCGACTAATACACACTAATTAACCGGTAAAAGATAGTTAGGGAGTAAGGAAATCTAAGTAAACACATTTCTCTACACATAAGTTTCTCACCACTTTTCATTTTTGTTATTTTATTTTATTTGCATTTGTAGTAATTTGGGTTAGTTGACTAGCAACTAATTCCGCCCACTCCTTCAAAACCCGAGATTTTACTTGCTTTCATAAAATTATAAAAACATAAAAAGAATCTTCCTCAACCCTTAGACCTAATTAGAGTAGCCTTTCACACCTAACGAACACTATTCCCTGTGGAGAACGATCAATCCCCCGTACTTACCACTACACTATACTACATCGGTCAGGTACACTGCCTGGTGGGGTTGTAAGCCTCTTGAGATCCCTCGAGAGGTAAAACCTGTTGTAAGGTTGCAAAACCCACGCATCAATCTCACTTTGTGACTAATATTCGAACACCACTCGAGCTCAAGTCCCTTGGGTGTCTAAGTGATAGTTTATACTAAGTTATTGACCCATTTGGGGTCGACAGTGGGTACACTAGTGACCTCAAAGGTAAGTGTTTTAAACTTCCCACTTCTCGTTGGCTATACAAGTGGCCATGGTACTAACATTCTCATCTTGTACGAGATTCGTTAGGGTTGTTTTTGGTGTCATTTGAGTGTGGTGTCCTCGCTTCCTACATGGTCCTATGGTAGGCTAGGGTTCGTTAACTACTTCATTATAACTTAGTAATCCTAGTCGACTACTTAACTATGTCATAACCCACTACAGATTTGAGCTCCATACAACCATGAGTATTCTAATCCTTCTAAATGTGGTTCATGCACTTTACTAATGACAACATCAATGCTACCTTGATTAACTTAGTTCCTATGATAACACAATCAAGTCTTTGCTAACTCAAGTACCTTGATCTTAGGACTTTTATTCGAACAATGCTACGAATTGAATACCAAGTATTTTCATCACTTAATGCCACTGCTAAACAACTTACTTCGACAGAAAAACAATATCCAACAACAAAAGTTCAATCTTCCTGCAAATCCTATTCGACCCATTTTACAACCATAACTAAAAATCTTCCTCCAAGGTCAATTAAGGGTGTGCCAAGGTGCTTATTTTTGGTCGATACATACTAACATTAACACCATTTTACTTAATCATTAACTCTAAACTCTTACCCATTATGAACGATTCACCAAAAATAATGATAATAACTAATTGAATCTAATATAAAGGTTAACCTTACAAGATTTTTGGCGTATGAACACTAGCAGGAAATCCTTCAATCCGAACCCACTTGCTCCAATATTAACCCACCACAGCCTCCAATTCGAATCACAACCTTGACCTGGATCTTGAGAACTTCTCAGATTTTTGGTGTGTTTGATAGTTGTGTGATTCGAATACCACTTAGGAGGTGCGGATTTATGGAGAATACCGGAGTTAAACTCCATATTACTTTCGGATCGTTGGGTGAATAATCACCCCTTTTTGGTGTGATATCCTTATATCTAAGCCTCTACTTCCTATGTTAACCCGTGAATATGAAGGAGACAAAGGTTTTCTAGGTCAAAGGTATTAATGAGGATGGTGATGGTTCGGTGTTGTTTGGGGAAGAGAGGAGGGCGGCGACAAGGAAGAAGTAGGGTTACAGGGTGATTTTTGGTTAATGTGTTAGTGGGGGTGGATAAGTTTTTATTTAAGTATGTAAGTGTATAAGTAAGTTTTTAGTTAAAGTGTGTATTTTTAGTACCCGAGTCCCGTTAAACTGTGTCAAATCCGGATTCGTCCTAAACCGTTTCCAGTCCGAGAGTGTCTATTTTTAGAGTCGTTAAATAATACTTGAGATTATCTCCGAGTCCTTAATTATTTCCTAATATTTCACGAATTTCTGTTTGTTCCTGGTTTGCGTGTGGTGTCAATTCGTGTGAAACCGGGATAACCTCCCGTTTTCAATAAAATAATCATGGGTAAATTATCAATAGTGATAATTTCACTGTTCCTTGGTGAGATATCCGGGTGTCAATATGTGCAGGTCTGTTATTCGTTTTAACACATAATGGTCAAGTCAGGTGTCCTAGTCACAAATAATGAATTGTTATGAATTAAATATTAGGGCAAATTTACCATTTGTCACATCCTCCCCGTCTTAGGAACGAAAACCGTCCTCGGTTTTCACTCAGAAATACCCGAAGGGGTTTGGGTTTTGAAGATTCTAACGTTCTCTGGTTCTACTTTTCACACCTCTACGTGGATTCAGGGCTCGGTGACTGCCGGGTGAAACTCAATGGTCGGGATATGTATTGAAAGTTCTAGTGTGTGGATGTCTCTCACGATGACTATTCCCATCAAGGCATGATCCTTCCTGAACTAAACATAGGTGATCAGGCTATGCTTAATTGAGGATTGATGATGCGATGCCGGGTTTAATCGTCATGTTATTTGGCTTTTATTGGTTTGGGATCACAACAAGTTATCACAGGTGTACAAATAAATGAACATGTCTCAAAAGTGATGAAGATAGGAAAATGGGCATCATAATATCTTGATCTCAAAAGTTAAGGATTTCATTACGGAGGGGTTCGTACAAAACAACATCTCAAAAGAAATACAAATACTAAGAGAATCTAGGCGTAGGTTTTTCTTTGTGAAGTTAAGCTAAACCGTAAGTTTAAGCCCAATAACAAATACTAAGAGAATCTAAAACGCACATTATCGAGTCTAGAGTCATGAGATTCATAAAAAATCTCGTATGAACACTTCCAATATAATACACTTGTGTTCGCCAAAAAGGACACAAGTTGTAAGAGTCTTAATGAGATCTTCAGATCTTGCCAGTTATATCATGATGGTTACATGCTTCAAACGGTCTACAGTCGTTGGGTGATCCTCAGTGGCTCACTGAATCGTTGATGCACTTCGGTGTGTCTGTGTAAGCCCTTTCGGGGGTATCCGATTCAGAACGGCCTAGGCTAGGATTAGAGAAAGTCTTCACATTATGCTGTTGCAATCTCAAAATCCGAACCTGTAAGCGCTGGACAATTTATTGCTAACTGTTTTATGCAGGTACTAACGAAAGCCCATCAACCATCATATATTTCAACATCCAAATCTCCACATACTCATACTTATGAAGATTATCCTCAACAAAGCTCAAGTATAAAAATTCAAGTATCAAGAGAGGATGAAATAAGTATGAAGTTCAAAGTATTATCAAGAAGTATGAGTATGACGAGTCATCATTGCAATCCTGTGAAGATGTTGATCAAAGGCAAGAACGACTAAAAGACGATTATTTTGTAGATCACAAAGCATGAAGGAACAAAAGAATCAAGACTATTATACAACGACACACAAAGCTCAAGACAATGAAGTCTAAAGATCTAATCATATGGAGCATCATTTGAATGACCATCCCTTAGGGGGAGATTATTAGCTTTTATAAAAGTGATGGTCATTTACGTTTTATACTTTGTAATGTGTCGTTGTATTTATTAAGTAAAATAGTCAATGGGCTTTCTTATGTAATCCATTGGGCTATATGTTAGTCCATAGCAAGCCCAAGCCCATCCAAGTGTAAGAACTATAAATAGCTCACAACCTCCTCATTTGGAAGGTTGGCCATTGAATGTATGTGTGAAAAGAGTGTGTGCTTAATGAATGAAATATTTATCTCTTTGCTCTCTCTCTAGATCTCTTTCATCTCTCTTATCTCTTGAGTGTTAGTGATTGTTATTGAGTGTGATAAGATTGATCATAGGTCCTACATTAATGCAGGTAAACAACCCAAAAAGAAAGTCCATATTCACACTTGAGTTCAATTAAAGGTATGCATTATTTGATAAATTGAGTTGACAATGTATAATGTTGCATATGTTTAACACTAATGACACGTGGGTTAGTTTTAATTTCCAACACCACCTCTTTTGATGCTCAACCGTGTTTATTGTCCATTTATTATTGTGTTTGGGATTGTGTTTTGAATGCATATTATGCGATTTGAAAAATGCAATGGATAGTTTTGGATCAGCTACTCCTAAGCTAACGGGTTCAGTAGTGAAATAATTATTGATAATACACATTTTTAATTGAAAAGTTATACTTGAACTGCACTTAAGGTGTTCCACATGATGTCTCAAAGATATGAACCTTTGATAAATAAGATCCCCTGAATGAATGCATTGGGCATGATTGCTTTTAGATAAGTTTCTTTATATTCTTTTTACACCACGAAAGGGTATGTTTTCGGTTTAATTTTGATCTTGCTGTTTGTTTTAGATGTGTAAAATATGGAAATTAAGTAATATATTGTTTTATCACCAAGTGTTCGAGGCATTCTTATGCCGTAGGCATTTAATTAAAGTGTTTGGGGAAAATGTTAGTAATAATAGTAAGCCATCGTTTCCTTTTCCAGCTTGCAATAATGGATGCAAGGGTAAGTGAAACACTTCCACAAACAGTACAACCCAACTTTTTTTTTTTTTTTTTCATAATTTTTTCGACTATCATTGGATCATTTTTCTTTCTTTCACAGCAATGTGTTTGTTGGACCTCTATATACGGAAGTATGAAATCGGATGAAGTCTTTACTCGAGCATGTTCAAAGGTCTGACGGATCTCTATATTAGGAATCAAGTCACACTTTAGAGCGCCGGTTTGCCTCTTATCTAACTCTAACCATCTTCAACATTCAAACTTCCCTTTAGTTCATTTTGGTGTTAAGAATGGGTTTGACAGAGCTAAGCGAAAGGTGAAGTTTTTACTCGAGCATGTTAAAAGGCCTCAACAAGTTCCATTGATGGTATTAAGTTATCCTCTTTTCAACTAGCTGCGATATGAAGTATGAGTTTCCGTCTAATTAGCAGGTATCGAGTTATCCTCTTATCCCAAAGGTTTCATGTTCTTTGACTGCTGCTCACCATGTGTTTATCTTAATGTTCATGTGTTTTGAACTTTTGTGTTTTAATCATATTACGTTTGAAGTTGAGTCATGAACTTTAGATGTTTAAGAGGAGGTTTGGATAATTGTGATAGTCTATACAAATTAAGTTTCAACTATTGCAGCTTCATGATTTTAAGAGGGTGCTAACAACCCAAATTCTTTTGGTCTATTAGATTAATAAAATAACAAACAAGTGGTATCATTTTGGGACTTCCTTATGCAATCTATCTTCAAGGATATGTGTCTTAGCTACACCCATTTTTTAATTTAAGTATTTCATAAATTAAAACTTTATCTATATGTGCTTGAGTGTCTATGTTCTCAAGGGTAATGGGTGTGATTGTTTAACTTCATAAAACAACAGCTTCAAATGTTTATTAGTTACAAAATATTGAAGTAGCCTATAGATAAGTTGTTTAAAGTTTAAACCATTAACAAGTATGTGTTTGTTAACCATTTAAATCTCATGTTTCAAAAGCAAACCATTTATTCAATAGAATGGAGTTGAGAAATGCCATTCTTTATGTAAAGATGAGCCACTTCGAGGTGCAAGTTGCAAGTATAAAGTCATTTTTATTTAAGGTATCCCATTCAGTCGTTAATGTGTAGATGCCATTTCTATGAGAAATAATAAAAAATAATCTCATTGCAGGAAAAAGCTCCTTGCGTTCTTGATGAAAATGGCGCAAACATCATATGTTAAAGATCATGAGCTTATGTTTAAGACTCTTTGGTCAGAAATACAACAGATCAATGAACGTTTGGATATGGAAAACACAATAATCAAATCTTTGGCAATACTATTTATCCTTAGTTTTAATGTGAGCTATTATCCTTGGTTTAAATAAAGGCGTAGCATCCATACTCATGGTTGATTGTTGTTTTTGGTTTTAATATATTTTAGGAGGGGCGTAGCCATTGATATATGTGTCTTACACATCTCTTGGTTGACTGGTGTGATAGTTCATCCTCATGTGTTTGTGATGTATGTTATGTTTCATGTACAAACCATTTACAACATTATATACTAATATTGTCTTTGAAAATTCTAATGTAGACGTGTAATTCAAAATAAAAAACATCACTGAGTTGAACCACATTACAAACAAGCACAATATCATTATCTAAAAGCAGTAAAATAAACAAAAACATATATACATAAGATTTCATATTTTTAATTCAGCAAGTATAACCATGTATGAAACGTTAATTTGTTCGTTTTAATCGATAATAACACATAATTAAAATATTTTAGAAAAAACCACGTGCGTGCACGGGTATTATAACTAGTATATATATACGGGACTGCTAGACATATATAGAAATCAATTAGAAAGTGCAAAACTACTAATTAAGTATAAAGCAAATAAAAAGAGAAGGGTGCAATACAATTATACAAATATCATCAAACACGTACTTTTTATTCATGGATATATAAATTTTCAATCGTACTACATATCCTATGCATGCTTAGTGCAATCAGTAGGCTTAAAAGAAACCTCATTATTTACCAAATCATACCCTACCAACAAATTTCTTTGTGATAAATTCCCAAATACTGCGATATCAGTCGAAGGTACAATTGTCAAGCAAGTCACCCCGTTTTGCACTTCCAAAAAAGTGTTCACCGGTGGCAATTCAACGTCAGCACCGGTGAAACGGAAAGTCACTGTTGGGACAGTGTCCATGTTCAAGTCCTTGTAGCAATACTCGAAGACACCATCGGGGCCCTGAGCGGATGGACTACCAAGGACCTCAGTTAGACCCGAGGTTAACTCTTCGTAGAGTTCACGATCGATGAATGTTAGTGTTGTACCCGAGTCTATGACAATGTTACCCTCTTGGACATCTTTTTTCGTTAATGATTTGTTTGATGACACATTGTTTTCTCCAACAAATACGCTTTCTAACGTAAGGTAGTAGTAGGTCGAAGGGTCTTTCTTAACAAGAGGAGTTGAAACGACATTTGGCCCCGTTAATTTGGCATAATCTCCGAACTGAATCTTGCTCGTTTGATGCGTGAGCTCGTTAAAATATGGAATCAAACAATACGAAAATTTTCCTTGTGTAACATTTTCTAGTTGCCTAACTAGAGAAAGAGGACCACCACCAAGACCAATAATCCCGCTGGCTTCTTTGTTAAACGTACCATTGTTATCATGACCACACCCGAAAACAACATTTTTAATTGACGTTTGTCCAAACCAAAAGGTATCGACCGCTAGGTCACCTATTGTAAGAGACCGATCCCCGTAACTCATCTTGTAATGACACATATTTTTTGAGTCACATGATTGCTGATTTTCGGATAGGGCTTCACAACCTTTTGATTGACAAGACAATGTTTGATAAGTAGATGAATTAGATGGTACGAGGATAGGTGGGCCCAATTGCTTGTAGCAATTCTCACAAGGTTCACACTGGGCCTATATGAGATCGGACCCAGTGTCAGCGATCCCAAAAACTTTTACGGGTGGAGTTCCAATGTCTATTGACATTAGATATTCTCCAAAAGTACCGTAGATATCTGCATCGATTATAGTTGTCTTTGAGATCAAACCCGCCCTTTTTAAAAAGCTAGATACACGAGACACAGACCGGAGAAAAGCACGTTTTAGACGGTCCGACCAGGCATAGTTCGGGTTGTAAAGAGGGGATAGTGGAGAGTCTCTTTCAATAAGATCAATAGTAAAACCACCATGCATGTTGTTGGGTCTAGAAAAAGAACCCGAAATGTTGATCAAAAGAAAGAGAAGAATGAGTGTTTTCATGATTATGGTTTAAGAAGATTGTGAATGAGAAATGAAATGTTGATCAAATTTATAAGGTGATCTAAAACCGAAGAATTAATTTAAAAATGCATGCATTTGGAAGGTCAAATTAAATACGTTAATTAGTTACGTAGTAAAAGAAGTGATTGTAATTATGATCAACTTATTGATATGGAAATCATTGCAATAAACAATTCGCTAACTAGCTATGAATATATATACTTTGCTCAAACACGCCTTTGTGAAATTTATTGCAATCAATTTTGTAAAAACTCTATATCGATTCTTAATCACTATATTTATCTCAATAATAAAATGTCGAAACATATTTAATATGTTACTAATCTCAGTACTTATATGTTACTTAATACTTATTAACCAATAATACAAACTCTAATATATGCGGGACTGCTAGACATAGAAATCAATAAGAAAGTGCAAAACAACTAATTAAGTATAAAGCAAATAAAAAGAGAAGGGTGCAATACAATTATACAAATATCATCAAACACGTTATTCATGGATATATAAAATTTCATACGTACGTACTACATATCCTATGCATGCTTAGTGCAATCAGTAGGCTTAAAAGAAACCTCATTATTTACCAAATCATACCCTACCAACAAATTTCTTTGCGATAAATTCCCAAATATTGCGATATCAGTCGAAGGTACAATCGTCAAGCAAGTCATCCCCTTTTGCACT
This sequence comes from Artemisia tridentata subsp. tridentata, assembly GCA_021014915.2. Classification (NCBI taxonomy): domain Eukaryota; kingdom Viridiplantae; phylum Streptophyta; class Magnoliopsida; order Asterales; family Asteraceae; genus Artemisia; species Artemisia tridentata. The sequence goes on along the minus strand of CP139509.1, from coordinate 524,170,879 downwards.
TCCAAAAAGGTGTTCACTGGTGGCAACTCAACGTCAGCACCGGTGAAACGGAAAGTCACTGTTGGGACAGTGTCCATGTTTAAGTCCTTGTAGCAATACTCGAAGAAACCATCGGGGTCCTGAGCGGTTGGACTACCAAGGACCTCAGTTACACCCGAGGTTAACTCTTCATAGAGTTCATGATCGATGAATGTCAGTGTTGTGCCCGAGTCTATGATAATGTTACCCTCTTGGACATCTTTTTTCGGTAATGATTTGTTTGATGACACATTGTTTTTTCCAACCAATACGCATTCTAACGTAAGGTAGTAGTAAGTCGAAGGGTCTTTCTTAACAAGAGGAGTTGAAACGACATTTGGCCCTGTGAGTTTGGCATAATCTCCGAACTGAATCTTGCTCGTCTGATTCGTGACATCGTTAAAATATGGAATCAAACAATACGAAAATTTTCCTTGTGTATCATTTTCTAGTTGCTTGATTAGAGAAAGAGGACCACCACCAAGACCAATAATCCCACTGCCTTCTTTGTTAAACGTACCATTATTATCATGACCACACCCAAAAACAACATTTTGAAAAGACCTTCGTCCAAACCAAAAGGTATCGACTGCAAGGTCGCCCGTTGTAAGAGACCGATCCCCATAACTCATCTTGTAGTGACACATATTTTTCGAGTCACATGATTGCTGATTTTCAGTTAGGGCTTCACAACCTTTTGATTGACAAGATAGTGTTCGATAAGTTGACGAATTAGATGGTACGAGGATAGGTGGGCCCACTTGGTTGTAGCAATTCTCACATGGCTCACACTGGGCCCATATGAGGTCGGACCCAGTGTCAGCAATCCCAAGAACTTTTACGGGTGGAGTTCCAATGTCTATAGACATTAGATATTCTCCAAAAATACCGGAGATATCTGCATCGATTATAGTTGTCTTCGAGATCAAACCCGCCCTTTTTGAAAAACGAGAAGCCTGAGACACAGACCGAAGAAAAGCACTTTTTAGACGGTCCGAGCGGGCATAGTTCGGGTTGTAAAGAGGGGATAGTGGAGAGTCTCTTTCAATAAGATCAATAGTAAAACCACCATGCACGTAGTTGGGTCTAGAAAAAGAACCCGAAATATTGATCAAAAGAAAGAGAAGAATGAGTGTTTTCATGATTATGGTTTAAGAAGATTGTGAATGAGAAATGAAATGCTGATCAAATTTATAACGTGAGTATGGTCTAGAATTTGGAAGGTCAAAGGTTAAATACGTTAACTATTTACGTAGTGAAAGAAGTGATTGTAATTATGATCAATTTATTGATATGGAAATCATTGCAATAAACAATATACTAACTAGCTATTATGAATTACATACTTTGCTCAACTCGTCTTGATTCAAATACTTAATATATTCCAAATATAACCATGAATGTATTATTCCACTCAATATTTGACACTTGATACACAAGATATCAAAAAATATTTTTTAAGTTGACAAAATATTTTTCATTCTCATTGCTTCTGCGTAAAAGATCATTCAAAAGATAACTAGAGCTGCAAGATACAAACTTACTAACATATGATACGCCCGTGGTGGATGAGGGACGGCTATCCCGGCATGGCGTGTTGGATAACTATCCCGGCATTGAGTGGGGAGTGATACGCCCGTGGTTGATGAGAGACGGCTATCCCGGCATGGCGTGTTGGATAACTATCATAGTTTATTTATTATGTTTTATTACTCCCTCCGTCCCATATTAATTGTCCTGTTTTGACTTTTGCAATCTTTCTTTGTTAACTTTGACTATAAATATTTTTGTTTGTGTTATATAATACTTGATGAAAATTATATCAAAGAAAATACATTTATAACCCAATTCATTTATATATTTTACATAAAGTATTATATAACACAAAAAGATATAGTTAAGATCAAAGTTGAAAGAGAAAGACTTTGAAAAGTCAAACATGACAATTAATATGGGACAGAGGGAGTATGTTTTATTAGGATAAGTGTTGGAGTCATTGTTTAGGATATGTATGTCGTGAGTCATGTTAGGATAAGTCTTATGTTTGTGAGAGTTATCTCATAAACTAGTATTAATGAGATACGCCCGTGGTTGAATGTTATGAATGAATCAATCAAAGTTTATGATAAACAAATCTCTAGTTCTTTTCTTCTATTTTCTAACGGAGCTCACATACGCTTGATGTGGTGCCCTATCCTATTCCGATACAACCAACTAACAGGGTCGTATCAATTGGTGCTTTCATTGAGAGCTCTCATTGAGAGGGCTTACGATTAAGGTTCCAATAAAAAATAAATGAATAAATAGAAATAAAATGTTACTGTTCATCGGGTAATATTCATCGGAGAACTGTTCATCGTGGGTACTATTCATCGAAGAAAAAAAATTGAGTTATTAATCGCTTGAGTGTTATTCATGGTATCAGGCGGCATCGATCAGGACGCGGAATACGCACTCTCTAAGCTCTTGCAAATGGGTGCGGTGGCCGAATATGAGAGTGAGTTTGTGGTACTTGCAAATCAAGTAACATAGATCTCTGAATCTTTGCTTACATCGCGTTATATCTATGGACTTAAATTGGATCTACAATGTTTACTCTTACGGTCAAATCCCAAAACTCTAGACGAAGCTTTTTCATTGACCTGTGTGGCGGAAACACGCTTTGCTAACCTAGATATTTGGGAATTTTTGAGGTCCAATCCTTTAACTTTGGGAGAATATTTCTTCAAAGCTCGTATCACCGAGGTTCGTTTTGAGGTAATTACAAAGGAAGAGAAAGATCAGACCGTTGAAAAGAATATGTTTGTCATTCGACCATTAAAAAGTGAATTTGCTTCACTTATGATTAAAGGGTCCTTAGATGTGGATGAAGATATTGGTGTCGATGAGGTTAGAAGTGCGATAGGCAGTGTTTTTTATATTGGTGAGAGTTTGGTTATTATTCTAAAGTGGGTACAGACTAGCACATCAAGGACATTGCTATTATTGGTAACTTTTGAAAACATGGATGTTGCCATGGGAATGGAGGCTAAAATTCAAAGAAGAACATGGGATCCCGGAATCAAGATTTATTTTAAACAACACCTTGAGGGCAAGGTGATTTTGAAGGAGTGGGGAGTGATACGCCCGTGGTGGATGAGTGACGGCTACCCCGACATGGCGTGTTGGATAACTATCCCGGCATTGAGTGGGGAGTGATACTCCCGTGGTTTATGAGGGACGGCTATCCCAGCATGACGTGTTGGATAACTATCGTAGTTTATTTATTATGTTTTCTTAGGATAAGTGTTAGAGTCATTGTTTAGGATATGTATGTCGTGAGTCATGTTAGGAAAAGTCTTATGTTTGTGAGAGTTATCTCATAAACTAGTATTTATAAGATACGCCCGTGGTTGAATGTTATGAATGAATCAATCAAAGTTTTTGATAAACAAATCTCTAGTTCTTTTCTTCTATTCTGACGGAGCCAGCACACGCTTGAAGTGGTGCCCTATCCTATCCCGATACAACCCCTAACAGGGTCGTATCAACATACCTTCAAGAATATTTCATTATTTACTAAAAGCGATTTCTATTTAAACATGTATTGCTTTTACGTAATTTTACACATTATAATTACAGCAACAAATACGTTATCAAATGCTTTTATTAAAAAAAAAAGTTATTACTCAAGGTTACTATTTGCTACTTATGACAAACACACTCGTAATTGTAGATGAAGCATGAGCGAAAGCTAAAAAATGCAACCTATTTTTATAAGTTACATGAAGTAATATTTAAATTAAAAATTTCTTTTTTTTAATATGTTACTTGTATATTTCATTTAAATAAGTTAAGGAAGCATATAAAGTGAATTGAATTACTGAGCAAAATCATATACTGAACACGATGTTTTCAATGTTCATACTGGCCTCGAACTAATTTGCTTCTATCTTAGTATTTAGAACTTTTCGACAAATTAACCATGTTTCTTAAATCAATTCCTGAGTGATTTGTAATAATCTTTTGAGGTCCTAGAAGTTGAGACATAATTATTGATACTCATAGAATTCATATGGATTAGGTATTCAAGTAACAAATAAATATATGGGACAAAAAAAAAAAAAAAAAAGAGAGAGAGAGAGAGAGAGATAGAGAGAGAGAGATAATTTGAATATTATTAAGAAACTATATATCAAACAAATGAGGTTACATGCATTAAAAACATGAGTTATTTATTCATGCAGATAAATTAAAATCCACTGCATACTAATCAATCTATGCATGTTTGGTGCAATCAGTAGGCTTAAAAGAAACCTTTCGATTTATCAAATCATACCCAACCAACATGTTTCGCTGCGATAAATTCCCAAATATAGCCAAGCCATCTTCCGAGGAAACAAGCGCCAAGCAACTCACCCCCTTTTCAATTTCCAAAAACATGCTCTCTGGTGGCACCACAACATCGGCCCCAGTGAACCTGAACATGACACTGGGTACACGTTCTAAGTTCAAGTTCTCGTAGCACAAGTCGAAACCCCATGGTCGTAATTCAATACCATTACCAATGACCTTGGTTATAGTCTTGACCAAATCAGGATAGAACTCAGTAGGGACATATGTTAGTGTTGTCCCTGAGTCTATGATTATGTTACCCTCTTTCGACAAGGGGAATTTGGTTGACACGTTGTGTTTTCCAACCAACATGCTTTCTAAAGTAAGGTAGTAGAATGTCGAGGGGTCTTTCTTAATAAGAGGAGTTGAAACGACATTCGGCCCTGCTATATTGGCATGAGTTCCAAAGTGAATTTTGCTTGTTTGATTAGTGTTATTGTTAGAATATGGTATCAAACAATATGAAAATTTTCCTTTGATTGCAGAGTCTAGTTGTTTAATTATGGAAACCGGACCGCCACCAAGACCAATGATGCCACTAACATCTTTCTCGAACGAACCTTCATTATCATGACCACAACCAAAAATGACATTTTTAACCGGGGTCGATCCAAACCAAAAGGTATCAACCGCAAGGTTACCTGTTGTGCGGGACATATCCCCGTAACCCATTTCGTAATGACACTTATTGCTCGAGTCACACGGTAATTGATATTTATCTAAGGCTTTACAACCTTTTGATTGACAAGATAGTGCTCGATAAGTAGATGAATTAGAAGGTACAAGGAGTGGGCCCACTTGCTTGTAACAATTTACACAAGGCTTACATTGGGCCCACGTAAGGTCTGATCCGGTGTCAGCGATTCCAATAACTTTTACCGGTGGAGTACCAATTTTAATTAACATTAGATATTCTCCCAAAGCTGCCGAAATATTTACATCAATGGAAGCATTATTTGAGGTAAAACCCGCCCTTTTTGAGAGATGGGAAGCTCGAGAAGTAGAGCGTCGAAAAGCATTTTTAAGACGGTCGAATTGAGCATAGGTCGGGTTGTAGAGAGGGGATTGTGGAGAGTCTCGATCGATAAGATCAAGGGAAAAACCACCGTTGATGCGGTTAGGTTTAGCAAGAGAACTTGAGATGTTGATTAAAACAAAGATAAGAGCAAGAGTGTTCATGATTACGACTATAATTAATAATATGATTATGATTATGAAGCATTCACGAAAATTTGATCAATATTTATAGGTGAATGGCTTTATGAATTATGAACTTAGTATATGCATTTTGATAGTAAGTCAACTACAAAATCTATTTCAAAAATAATTGTAGATTAGTATCACTTGTACCAAAAAATCTCTTGTAAAGATGATAAAATTTTCTAGATTAGTATCACTTTGTACGTACAACTGTAAGTTTACAAAAATAAAACTCATTAGCTGGAGGTACTGGCTATGTTTGGCGCGGAGCTTTTTGGAGCTTTTTGGGGCAATTAGCGGTGAAAATGAGCTTTTTTATTTTTGATGTTCGTTTGGTAAGGGAGCAATGAGTTATAGCAATTTTTTAGTAAAGCTTTTTTCCCAATGCTTCCTTTTGAAGCTGTGGATATTTACAGCTATGTTACCAAACGTTTTTATTTAAAAAACAGTTACTGCTCACGGCTACTGCTCACAGCTACTGCTCACAGCTCCTGCTCACTGCTACTGCTACTTTTACCAAACACAGCCACTATCCAAAAGTTATGTTTTGGGCGAGTATATATTTGGTGTAGTTGAAAAACCAATGAGCATGACTAAGTTTTTTTTACTCTATAGCTAAAATATTTTTTAAGTTGACATAAGATACGTATTATTTCTATAAGTTAATTAGGGAAAAAGGTATGTGCACATCACAATATGCATTGTTATTTTCGTACTAATTGACTTTTGCATGGATATATATGATTATGGTAAAGATATCAATACTTTATAAAACATGCATACTTATTTAGGGTTAAGTTTGGGTTGAACTCCAACACAAGTTTTTGCTTGATTCGAACTCAATCTCTAGTTTGTTCCTATCCTTAGGTTTCTATTTTTAGACGAGTCATATATGTTTTTTTTTTTTTTACTGGCCGGTTAGTTTTTGTTAGACTTGTAATTAAGCTAGCTTTGTCTTTAAAGTGTAACTTGAGACCTAGTCATTTTTGTAGTATATATAATCATGTGAGCTAAAAGATTAATATTTATGACCATCTTATTATTTTTTATAGCTTTATATATGTGCTCAAGTCTAAATTACTTGTAACGTAGGTGTGTCGAAGAAATGTAGTATATGTCATGGCATGTTGCAAATCCATCTTAGTATGAGGGGCTAATGGTAAATTGTAGGGGATAAACAAAATAAACGAACACAACCGAATATTATTTGAATCTCTGAAAGGCGTGTGAACACTTTCAGATCGAATCAATTCGGTGGTTCTCCCGAATTATTCAATCGGATAAAATTCAGAGATTGAGAACGTTTTGAATGCTTGTGTTTGAGATTGATGAACCAGAGAAAATTTTTAATGACCAAAGAAAAATACGTACGAATATCTGTGAGGGATTAGGGCTAACCGCGTTTTAGGCAGTTTTCAAGGTTTCAAAGTTCTCCATGTCAAAGCCAAGTCCCAACTTCTTGAAGCGGCTAAACTTCATGCTCATATAGGTAGCTCTTTTAGTCTTGCACCTGCAATGCAATTTGTCAAAAGAGCTATTAAAAATATATCCATTCAACCTCCCTAACTTGCAGGTCTGAACACATACCTTGAGATGATTCTTCTAATGTGTTCCAATCTCTAAATATTAAGCCTTCCACATTGAATTCAGCACCTAGCGTCATACTAGGTGGGAATTGGGTATCTTGATATCAGAGATTTCTGGTGGACTTTAATCCCATCCCTATAGCCGACTTTTTTACGAGATCTCTACACAACCCTTTGGTTAAAAAAATTCAAATAGGCGTGCACTCCCCACCTCCAAGCCTAAATGATGTCTTATTATGACTAAATTGGTCAAAAAAGTTAATCCAATTAAACTAAAATATCCAACATTCCTCCCCTATTTTAGTGCAATCCTTGATTAACTAAAACAAGTAATCTCAAACAATCAAACTTTTGCATAAATGAAATGTCGTGACGATTGAATTTCACATTAGTACATTACACATTCCAAATATTCGAATACCAGGGTGTCGCTTAGGATTGAACCCTGGGAATTCATTTTGAATACACGAAGATAATGTACACAAAAGTTTACATACATAGTAGTTCTATCTTGACACATGTTTTACTAGCCTATGTCCTTATCCTTCATAAGCATGTCAAAGCTAAGTCCCAGCTTCTTGAAGCGGCTAAACTTCATGCTCATATAGGTAGCTCTTTTAGTCTTGCACCTGCAATGCAATTTGTCAAAAGAGCTATTAAGAATATATCCATTCAACCTCCCCAACTTGCAAGTCTGAACACATACCTTGGGATGATTCTTCTAATGTGTTCCAATCTCTAAATATTAAGCCTTCCACATTGAATTCAGCACCTAGCGTCATACTAGGTGGGAATTAGGTATCTTGATATCAGAGATTTCTGGTGGACTTTAATCCCATCCCTATAGCTGACTTTTTCACGAGATCTCTACACAACCCTTTGGTTAAATGATCGGCTAAATTGTGTTGTGTTTTCACAAACACCACAGATATTACACCATCCGTGATAAGCTCACGTATCATGCTGTGTCTAACACCTAAGTGTCTAGACTTTCCATTATACACTAGACTGTATGCCTTAGCCAAGGTAGTTGCACTATCACATCTGATAGAAATGGGTGATATCGGTTTAGGCCACAATGGAATTTCATATATTAAATTCCTTAGCCATTCAGCTTCTTTACCAGCTGCTGCTAATGCCACAAACTCAGATTCCATTGTTGAATCAGTGATGCAAGTTTGCTTCTTTGATGCCCAGCATATGGCACCACCTCCAAGTAGGAATACCCAACCACTTGTGGAAGAATGATCTTCCATATTGGTAATCCAACTTGCATCTGAATAACCTTCAAGAACAGAAGGAAATCCAGTATAAGTCAAACCATAATCCATTGTTCCTTTCAAGTACTTAAATACTCGATTAATTGCTTGCCAATGGATTAAACTTGGATTGTGAGTATATCTACTCAGCTTTCCAACAACAAAGGCTATATCGGGTCTAGTACTAATCATGGCATACATGAGAGATCCAATAGCCTTTGAATATTCAAGTTGATTCACAGCAACTCCCTTATTAGGCACAAGTTTTGCTGTGGGATCCATAGGAGTACCTATTGGAGAACAATCATTTTGATTAAATTTATCCAACATCTTCTCAATATAATGTGATTGAGAGATAGTAATACCATGTTCTCCACGTATGATCTTAATGCCAAGAATCACATCAGCCTCCCCCATGTCTTTCATATCAAATTTAGAGGACAAGAATTCCTTAGTTTTATCAACTTGATCTTGGTCTGTACCAAAGATCAACATGTCATCTACATACAAGCAAATGATTACTCCTTTACCAGAAGCATCAAACTTGTTGTATACGCACTTGTTTGCTTGATTTAATGCAAAACCATTAGACAAAACAACATCATCAAACTTCTGATGCCACTGCTTGGGGGCTTGCTTCAAACCATAAAGAGACTTAACTAATTTACAAACCTTATCTTCATTACCAGGCATGACAAAACCTTCAGGTTGTTTCATGTAAATCTCTTCATCCAATTCACCATTCAGAAAGGCTGTTTTAACATCCATTTGGTGAATTACAAGATTATGTATAGCTGCAAGTGCCAACAATAATCTAATGGTGGTAATCCTAGCAACAAGAGCATAGGTATCAAAGAATTCAATGCCTTCCTTTTGTCTAAAGCCTTGGATAACCAATCTGGCTTTATACTTGTCTATGCTTCCATCCACCTTCATCCTCCTTTTGAAGATCCATTTACTACCCAATGGTTTACACCCAGGTGGTAAATCAGCCAATTTCCAAGTATTATTGTGCATAATAGAGTCAATCTCATCTTGGATTGCCTCTTTCCAAAATGCAGCATCCCTTGAAGCCATAGCTTCACTGTAGGTCCTCGGATCATCATCAACATTAAAACAATATTGATATTGAAAGTTAATTTCATTCCTTGATCCTTCAACCAAATATAGTTGGAAATCATCACCAAAACATTTGGCTTTTCTTGCTCTTACTCTCCTCCTAGGCTCAGAAGGCTCAGGAGGGGTATCAGTCACTCGGTCAGATGTACCAGAATTACTAGAACTTGCAATCATGTCTGTAGGTTTAGGTAAAGATGTAAATATATCCTCATTGCCAAAATCAGCATCTCGTGAATCAATAACAGAGTGCACGGATACATAATCATTAGGTTCTATGACATAGAACCTATAGCACTTAGAATTCTCAGGATAGCCAATGAATACACAATCTATACCTCTTTGACCTATATTATTTATTTTAAGGTCAGTCAACCTTACCACAGCTCTACAACCCTAAACTCTGAGATAACTCAGTTTTGGCACCTTTTTATGCCAAAGTTCATAAGGGGTTATCTTGTTCCTTTTATTAGGAACTCTATTCAATAAATAACAGGCTGTCAACATAGCCTCACCCCAAAATCCGTCACTTAGGCCAAAATAGCATAACATAGAATTAACCATTTCTTTTAATGTCCTATTCTTTCTTTCAGATACACCATTTTGTTGTGGTGTATATGGAGCAGTGGTCTGATGTATTATACTAGTAGATTGGAAATACACTGGATCATAATACTCACCTCCCCTATCAGTGCGAAGTATTTTAATCTTCACACCATGATGAAGCTCTACTTCCTCTTTATAGATTTTAAATTTATCTAGAGCTTCATCTTTTGTATGACACAAGTAAACATAGCAGTATCTAGTAGCATCATCAATAAAAGTAACTACATACTTTTTATTACCAAGTGATGGAGTTGAATGAAAATCACACAAGTCACTGTGTACAAGTTCTAATACCTTTGTATCTCTAATGACATTTTTGGCGAAAGGTTGTCTAGTAATCTTAGTCAACATACAAGTTTTACACTTTTCACCATTCAATTCAAAAGCAGGTATTAGACTCAATTTTGACATGTCTATCAATCTCTTGTAATGTACATGTCCTAGTCTAGCATGCCATAATTCAGATTTACCACAATTATTGCTAGAACTAGTAGAAGCCATGCAAACAGAGTTTTTAACAAATGAAACATCCAAATTTAATTTTAACATGCCATTCAAATATCCAAAGCCAATAAAGTTTCCATATCTTGACAAGATATACTTGTCACTTTCCAAGACTTGCTTATAGCCACAATTGTTCAAGACAATACCAGAAACTAAGTTCTTACGAATTCCAGGTACATACAATACATTATTCAATAGTAAAGAGTTTCAAGAAGTAAAGATTAAAAGAACAGATCATATTCCTTTAATCGGTTCAGTAGCAACATTGCCCATCTTTAGTAAAGATCCATCTTCAATTGGTTTGAAATCCTTGAACCATCGAAGATCTTTGCAAACATGACATGTTGCTCCTGAATCCATCCACCATGAGATATCATCATCCTGTACATAAAATGTTTCAGAGATTATTGATACATAATAATTCTCAACAGAATGATCACAAGGTACCAAGAACGAACCTGATTGCTTTTCGGGATCCTTGGATCCACTTGAACCAGCCTCGTTTTTCCCTTTACCTCCACCCTTTCCAGACCTGCAGTCTTTCTTGAAGTGCCCAGTTTTACCACACTTCCAACAGGTCATCTTTTGCTTCTTATTTGGAGCCTTATTGTTGTTCCCTTGAAACTTTCGTTTCCCTTTACCAGCCTTGGAGGATTCACCCTCCTCCACCATGTTCACAGAAGAACCAGTCATGGTTTTAGTACCACCAACAGAACCCTTTTCCATATCACGTATGGATTGTTCAATTTGGAAATGACTTCCAAGTTCAACCAGATTCAATTCCTCTTTCTTATGTTTCAAATTGTTTTTAAAATCTTTCCAAGAGGGGGCAGTTTATCTATGATACTAGACACAAAAATTGATTCATCCATTTTCATACCATATTGTGCAAACTGTCCTAATATCCTTAGCAATTCGTGATACTGTTCCATGACAGGCCTAGTGTCTACCATTTTATAGTTTATGAAATTACCAACCAGAAATTTCTTACTAGACGCATCTTCTGCCATATACTTGGCTTCAAGAGAATCCCATAATTCTTTTGCAGACTCTACGTTTTGATAAACATCAAACAAGGAATCAGACATACCGTTAAGAATGTGACCACGACATATGTAGTCTGCGTTTTCCCACTTTGAACGATTACGAGTCTGTTCCAGGGTTTCATTCTCAACAGCCACGGGGCATGGGGTACTCAGAACATATACCACTTTCAAATTCGTGAGATAGAAGTGCATCTTCTTCTGCCATCTATGCGAATCCTGTCCAGAAAACTTATCCAATTTCGCAAAGTTCTTATTCATATCCTTCACAGAATCAAGGTTCGTCATCTTTAATAATTGATTCGATCTTTGTAGGGAATAAACAGAATAAATGAACACAACCAAATATTATTTAAATCTTTGAAAGGCGTGAGAACACTTTTAGATCGAATCAATTGGGTGGTTCTCCCGATTTATTCAATCGGATACAATTCAGAGATTGAGAACGTTTTGAATGCTTGTGTTTGAGTTGATGAACCAGAGAAAAATTTTAATGACCAAAGAAAAATACGTACGAATATCTGTGAGGGATTAGGGCTAACCGCCTATTAGGCAGTTTCAAGGTTTCAAAATTGTCAAAATTAGTCCCTTAATTTTCAAAAAATTAATTTTCAGAGGAACTTTTAACATAACAACTTAGTGGAAATAAAAAATTTCCAAGCTGACCTCTTAAAACCCGAGATTTTTAATTGCTTTCATAAATATAAAAACACAAAAAGAATTATCCCTCACCTCTAGAGTTATCTTGTCATACATCTTGACCTAACGACACTATTCCCCTAGAGAACGATCAATCCCTCGGACTTACCTATACTACAATACAACGATTAGATACACTGCCTAGAGGATTGTAAAACTTCCTTGTGAAGGTTCGCAACCCTCGCATCAAGTTTTTGGCGCCGCTGCCGAGGAATAGTTATTGTTTATGTTCAATTTTTATCTCGTTTAGGTCTACTCACTAGATTCCTATCAAGTGAGATTTTTATTTTTCTTTTTATTAACTTTCTTGTAGTCTATCTTTTTGTGCATTTGTTCGTGAAAACTTTTTCATCAAATATGTCTGTTATTCATGTTTTTCTTCATTGAAATTTCTAGTTACCTGTTCCGAGCCCCATTATAGAGGACGCGAACCCACCAAACCTTTCACCCGACCATCACTTTGGTAATAATTTCAAAATTGATGATTCGGATCATGAAAACGATTGTAACACCCCAACCCGACAAGGGTAAAGATGTCACGATAATGGTCTCATATCAGATCAAAACAAAGCATACATCTATAGTAATACAATAAATTTCAAAGGTTACAAATGAAATACTGAAATTACAAGGTTACAAATGAAACTAAACTAAATACTAAGTCTGCAAATGCGAATGCAAATCCTTCTAATAGTCTCTACTTCAGAATACTATCAAAGTCTTCTAAATCCAAGGGTCTCTTCACTCATACCCAGCTTCCAACTAAGAACCTGCCGCAGGAAAAGAAATGCGGCTGAGCTTAAAAAGCTCAGTGAACAGATACATAAACAAAGTAATGACAACGAAACAGAAATAAGGTATGGTGCAATGGGGAAATATCATCAGGTATAAATGATGTGAAAGTACAATGAACAGAATAGGATAGTAATCCACCACGAGCCCAGACAAATCAGATATAGTAACCACATCTTCATAATCATATAGAGGGGAGACCTCTCAGATAATCAGATAATATGAGGGGTGTCCTCATTCTTCAAATGGAGTAGCTAGCTCCCAGATATATGTGAAAGGCATGTATTGCACACAGTACCAGTCACCAGACAAATCATATCAAATCATGTTAAATCCACTAAACAGATCAACAGATCTAGGATGCATCCATACGCCCCTACCCAATCACATGCAGACCAAAACAAAGAGACGGTGTGTAACATCACTCCAACACACTAGAGTCACGCCATCGGTGCATCAATGACATGGCCATGTTACCTTCATGGCTAGGGTCACAAATTTTGGCTCGGGTATCAAACTAAGAGTCAGATATCATATCATATTCAGAGTGTCATATAACAAAGGTCAAATCAGATGGTCCATAACAGATGGTTCATAACAGATATATCAGATGAAATACCAAAGGTCCAAATCAGAGTTTAATCAGAAAGGTTCATAACCAAAGGGATCATAGCAATGGCTTTGGGAATCTTAAACGAATCAGAATCAGAATCATATCAATAAGATAGGACACCCTTACTGAAAAGGGCAGAGTATCTGTACCTTGACGAAAGCAAACAAACACCAAAGATGGTCACAAAGGAAATGAAAACTACTCCCGCTTCACCGGATCTACACGAATATGATAATCAAGTATTATTTTATGTTTGTATGAATCCGGTTAGTTGTTTTAGTCGGCTTTCCATATTTAATAACACTAGTTATTGACATTCAGGTTTATCAACTTAATGTATTAAAGTTGATCATATTTAGTAGCTTAAGGTTCAATATGCCATTTATATAAGTTTAGGGTTTATGATGCAATTATCACAAGTTTAGGGGTTATAGTGTCATTATGATAAGATTAGGGTGTAAAATGTAAATATTACCAAGTTACCTGTTCTTACAAGTTAAGTCCTTTAGTTTTAGAAAAATGACCATTTAAACCCTTTAGTTTTAAAAACAAACACATAACACCTTTTAAATCCTTTTACACTTTTATCAGATTTCTAACAGTTTTAAACCTGAAATTGTTAGGTATTCTATAAATTGAAAATCATTAATAAATTCCCCAAAAATTTCCAGAGATACTTAAATGTCTTAAGTATATTATCTAATTTTTCCAGATTTTATTAAGTAGCACAAACATGGATTAAAATTGACTTAAACCAACTCGTCCAGATTTCTGATAAATTTTACTATACGAAAAGTATTTAATTAAAAACCTTTTAAGAAAAATTCAAAAAAATCTACAAAAATTCCAGGAAGTAATATACATCCTGAATATTTCCCAGTTCAAAGGAAACCTCCTAATTCAACATGTTTTGTAAATTAAAATTCAAAAACCCGGACTGATTTTCCAGACTCACAAATCCGATCAGACACATAATTTTCCAAAAATCAAAAGGTAACCTTCCAGGCCTCCAAAAATTACAAACTAAATTTTTCTAGGTAGCCATTTCATTGAACTTAGTTTTAGACTCTTAAAACACCAAAATATGCGTTCACATCCATTAGTTACAGCCGGTTAAAGTCGGACAAATTTTCAGGTCAGTAGCAGTTATTCACAGAACCATGTATAACTTAGGGTTTTTGTTACTTAAATCATTAATCCTTAATACCAACCGATTATAAGTTAATCCATAACATATTTAGATCGATTATAATAGGTCTTAACATAATCAAATCAATTAAAATCATCATACACAATAGGAACGAATTTACATATTAAGTTTTTTTAGGGTTTTTCATTTATGATTCAATGTGGCATTTTATGTAATCTTTAATTCGATTTAGGTAACAAAAACATGAACAAGGATTGAAAAAGGTATGTGATACGATACCCTCGAAGATCACACAAAGAACACGGATAACGAGAGATTAAAAACACCTCACGAACGGATCCTTTCTTCTCCTTTCTCCTTTGGTTCGAACAGCAGAAACACAAGAACAATAATACGAGTTTTTGATTAGTTTTTGATTTATAAATTCGAATGGATCATTATACGAATTACATGGTTACCTTGCGATGGATGAGACACGAATTAAGATCAAGATACACCTTCCTTTTGGTTTAATTTTTGGATCGCAGCAGCAGAAACATGAAGGGCAGCCGAAACTTTTGTTTGATGGAGAATTAGGGTTTGTTTTGGAGGGTTTTGAATGAGCCGTATATTGTGACAAGAGGAGTAGGGTTTTTAGCTTTTGTTGTTTTGGTAACACATCAATATACACGGTTTTGGTGAGAGTTTGTAGGGGGAGAATGCATAATTTTTGGAGAGGAATTATGAAGATTATCTCTTTCCATACTTATCAAATTTGGTTCATTTCTTTAGTTAACATAGGCCGAAATTTTAAGGACAAGTAAAAAAATATTCGACTAGCATAAGCTAGTAATGTAACATTTAATGTATGATATTTAGATTGTAGCTTAAATTTCATTGGTAGCTTAGTTGATCAAATACTTAGGACAAATTCATCTTAGATCAAATGTACTTAATATTACTTATATAATTCTTATAAGTTGTCACAAATTTTAAATTTGAGGGTATTTTAGTCATTTCGGATTATATTAATTTCGGGGTTTTACAACTCTTCCCCTCTTAAAAAAAATTTTCGTCCTAGAAAATTGAAGTGAAACGAAACGGAAAACATAACGGACCGGAAACGGAAATGCGAACGACTAAATTCTCATAGCTCTATCCTATTGATCAACACAGCTTCGACTTTTCCAGAAAGGACATACAATACCGAATTCAAATCAAAAGAATAAAATATCAAGCGTAACAGATGATAATCGTATTCTCTCAGGAGAGATACCGGAAATTAGTAGGATTTTGACGGATACGTCGTCCGAAGTATTTGATTAGACACGTCAGATGAGAACGTACGGGAAACAGATTGTCGATAACATCAACCAGTAGAAAACTATACAATTGTATCTAAGATTCTTATCGGAAGTACAGAGGTCAGCAAACGCGTGTCGAGTATACCAACGCATCAAATCGTATAACGGTGAAGGCAGATTTAAGCGTAAAGGCAGAGCGAATCCTAAAGTCTCAATCAGATATCAGAATTTCTAAGGTTTCTAAGGCACTCCTCGAAATATCCTATGATCACAATGAGGGTACGTCATATGACGTAAGTATTATCACGTTAGCTACTCGTCATAATACCAACATCATATAAGTATACCTTCATGATGGTCATACTTTATCTCAAGTCGTGAACAAGCATTTATCAACCACCTAACAGTCCATTCTACACCCTAGGGTTGGTCCAAATCGGTCATCACTAAGAATTCAAAATCAGGGATACAGATCGTACCAATAAAGTAACGGAATTAGTAAGCATTAATGAAGTACGTCGTCCAAGGCGTCAGGTCTTTCACAATACATCAAAATTTTTCATACAAAACCGTCATCCAACATACGCAGAAAGAACACCAAACGGAAATACTAACGGGGAACCCAAATCATTCGAAGGATCTTATCATCAGGTAACGGGAATTTAGGTAGGTTAAGAGTTATCAAAGCAAAAGTAGAACGAAGTAGATTGTTAAGGGTCACATATCGGATATGGTAGCCCATGGTAGCTTTACGAAAGCCATCCAACCCATAACCAAAAGACCTCAAGGTCAATTATATCAAGATTTAAACAGATCCGTAGAACGAATACGGTCGTCAAGCCAAATGGGTAGTTCATATATCAAGGTTAAGTACATGGTTCATCATAGTGTTGAGATAGATAAGCGAACCGTTCAAGGTGTTGGAATTTTGTTAAGCTTTTAGCATAGGTGGCGGGTAGGGTGTAAATCATTGGTAATACGAACATCGTATAACTGTCAAAAGTGAGATTGTATGGAATATTAGCTATCAGCATCATCATGCTTAGTTAACAATTTCGTACTGAGATAGTATTTACACCATTTCCTTCCAAAGGAACTGGTTGGCAGACAAGGTTCAATCATTTAAAGGGAGGGAACAAAACTTCTTATATTCGTGGTTGATAATTGTCATGGTTCTCATAGGAGTAGTAATGGATCACGCAGAACTGAGTAGTATCAGATGATACACTTCGTATCCGACATGAGTAATGAATTCGTAGAATGTGTCAAACACATTATGGCTGAATGATCATCTGGATGATCGGAAAGGTATTAAATTGTTTATCAAACAAACCGAAAGTGGAGATCAAAATCAGGAAGTGAAACTTAAATGGTGGTTACTAATCTTAGGGTGCAAAACTTTCTAACCTTTGAAACAAATGTTCTTATACGGCTTAGCTAAAGGCAAAGGCACGAATCAGAGTAATGCGGAAGCAATGCTACTTACATAGATGTCCTAGTCTACCCATTCCTCACCGGTAATAACTTAAGTTCCTATAGAGAAATCCCAAAGTAAAACTTATAGGTTCTTTTATGAGCGCCTACAGTGGAAACTTAGTGGTCCAAACTTACACAGGTCAAGGGTAAATGTATTACGAGTCGCAGCCTGTCGTCTCTGATACCATAATTGTAACACCCCAACCCGACAAGGGTAAAGATGTCACGATAATGGTTTCATATCAGATCAAAACAAAGCATACATCTATAGTAATACAATAAATTTCAAAGGTTACAAATGAAATACTGAAATTACAAGGTTACAAATGAAACTAAACTAAATACTAAGTCTGCAAATGCAAATCCTTCTAATAGCCTCTACTTCAGAATACTATCAAAGTCTTCTAAGTCCAAAGGTCTCTTCACTCATACCCAGCTTCCAACTAAGAACCTGCCGCAGGAAAAGAAATGCGGCTGAGCTTAAAAAGCTCAGTGAACAGATACATAAACAAAGTAATGACAACGAAACAGAAATAAGGTATGGTGCAATGGGGAAATATCATCAGGTATAAATGATGTGAAAGTACAATGAACAGAATAGGATAGTAATCCACCACGAGCCCAGACAAATCAGATATAGTAACCACATCTTCATAATCATATAGAGGGGAGACCTCTCAGATAATCAGATAATATGAGGGGTGTCCTCATTCTTCAAATGGAGTAGCTAGCTCCCAGATATATGTGAAAGGCATGTATTGCACACAGTACCAGTCACCAGACAAATCATATCAAATCATGTTAAATCCACTAAACAGAACAGATCTAGGATGCATCCATACGCCCCTACCCAATCACATGCAGACCAAAACAAAGGGACGGTGTGTAACATCACTCCAACACACTAGAGTCACGCCATCGGTGCATCAATGACATGGCCATGTTACCTTCATGGCTAGGGTCACAAATTTTGGCTCGGGTATCAAACTAAGAGTCAGATATCATATCATATTCAGAGTGTCATATAACAAAGGTCAAATCAGATGGTCCATAACAGATGGTTCATAACAGATATATCAGATGAAATACCAAAGGTCCAAATCAGAGTTTAATCAGAAAGGTTCATAACCAAAGGGATCATAGCAATGGCTTTGGGAATCTTAAACGAATCAGAATCAGAATCATATCAATAAGATAGGACACCCTTACTGAAAAGGGCAGAGTATCTGTACCTTGACGAAAGCAAACAAACACCAAAGATGGTCACAAAGGAAATGACAACTACTCCCGCTTCACCGGATCTACACGAATATGATAATCAAGTATTATTTTATGTTTGTATGAATCCGGTTACTTATTTTAGTCGGCTTTCCATATTTAATAACACTAGTTATTGACATTCAGGTTTATCAACTTAATGTATTAAAGTTGATCATATTTAGTAGCTTAAGATTCAATATGCCATTTATATAAGTTTAGGGTTTATGATGCAATTATCACAAGTTTAGGGGTTTATGATGCAATTATCACAAGTTTAGGGGTTATAGTGTCATTATGATAAGATTAGGGTGTAAAATGTAAGTATTACCAAGTTACCTGTTCTTACAAGTTAAGTCCTTTAGTTTTAGAAAAATGACCATTTAAACCCTTTAGTTTTAAAAACAAAACACATAACACCTTTTAAATCCTTTTACACTTTTATCAGATTTCTAACAGATTTAAACCTGAAATTGTTAGGTTTTCTATAAATTGAAAATCATATAAGAACTCAGAAATAAATTCCCCAAAAATTTCCAGAGATACTTAAATGTCTTAAGTATATTATCTAATTTTTCCAGATTTTATTAAGTAGTAAAAACATGGATTAAAATTGACTTATACCAACTCGTCCAGATTTCTGATAAATTTTACTATACGAAAAGTATTTAATTATAAACCTTTTAAGAAAAATTCAAAAAAATCTACAAAAATTCCAAGAAGTAACATACATCCTGAATATTTCCCAGTTCAAAGGACACCTCCTAATTCAACATGGTTTGGAAATTAAAATTCAAAAACCCGGACTGATTTTCCAGACTCACAAATCCGATCAGACACATAATTTTCCAAAAATCAAAAGGTAACCTTCCAGGCCTCCAAAAATTACAAACTAAATTTTCCCAGGTAGCCATTTCATTGAACTTAGTTTTAGACTCTTAAAAAACCAAAATATGCGTTCACATCCATTAGTTACAGCCGGTTAAAGTCAGACAAATTTTCAGGTCAGTAGCAGTTATTCACAGAACCATGTATAACTTAGGGTTTTTGTTACTTAAATCATTAATCCTTAATACCAACCGATTATAAGTTAATCCATAACATATTTAGGTCGATTATAATAGGTCTTAACATAATTAAATCAATTAAAATCATCATACACAACAGGAACGAATTTACATATTAAGTTTTTTTTAGGGTTTTTCATTTATGATTTAATGTGGCATTTTATGTAATCT
Organism: Artemisia tridentata subsp. tridentata; assembly: GCA_021014915.2. NCBI lineage: Eukaryota > Viridiplantae > Streptophyta > Magnoliopsida > Asterales > Asteraceae > Artemisia > Artemisia tridentata. The sequence continues at coordinate 524,150,665 of CP139509.1, read as the reverse complement.
TTAATTCGATTTAGGTAACAAAAACATGAACAAGGATTGAACAAGGTATGTGATACGATACCCTCGAAGATCACACGAAGAACACGGATAACGAGAGATTAAAAACACCACACGAACGGATCCTTTCTTCTCCTTTCTCCTTTGGTTCGAACAGCAGAAACACAAGAACAATAATACGAGTTTTTGATTAGTTTTTGATTTATAAATTCGAATGGATCTTTATACGAATTACATGGTTACCTTGCGATGGATGAGACACAAATTAAGATAAAGATACACCTTCCTTTTGGTTTAATTTTTGGATCGCAGCAGCAGAAACATGAAGGGCAGCCGAAACTTTTGTTTGATGGAGAATTAGGGTTTGTTTTGGGGGGTTTTGAATGAGCCGTATATTGTGACAAGAGGAGTAGGGTTTTTAGCTTTTGTTGTTTTGGTAACACATCAATATACACGGTTTTGGTGAGAGTTTGTAGGGGGAGAATGCAGAATTTTTGGAGAGGAATTATGAAGATTATCTCTTTCCATACTTATCAAATTTGGTTCATTTCTTTAGTTAACATAGGCCGAAATTTTAAGGACAAGTAAAAAAAATATTCGACTAGCATAAGCTAGTAATGTAACATTTAATGTATGATATTTAGATTGTAGCTTAAATTTCATTGGTAGCTTAGTTGATCAATTACTTAGGACAAATTCATCTTAGATCAAATGTACTTAATATTACTTATATAATTCTTATAAGTTGTCACAAATTTTAAATTTGAGGGTATTTTAGTCATTTCGGATTATATTAATTTCGGGGTTTTACAAAACGATTATAGAAATAGCCCTTTCTATTTTTCAGACTCTAATGAGGATTTAGGTGATGGAGAAGTCATCGATGAGAAAAGAAAATAGGATGAAGTGGATCCTCTTGAATATGTTGACCCTAGGACAAGGATTGAGAAAGATAGCATTTTTAATATGCAATTTCCTTGTAAAATCGGATATAGGAGTTTTTACGCTTACCTTAGCTCGTCTTTGCCAATGAATATAATCTTTCGTGCTAATTATAATAAAATAATGGTAAATGAGTTAGAATATCAAGGAGATAATATTGTGGCTAGGGTTGAACCATTGCATGTTTTCGTCGGAATTTTTGTTTACTTGGTAGATTTTATGGTCATGGAGAATTTAGGAGAATTTATTGATGACAACTGACCCAAGTCATATTTGGTAAATCCTTTAAGAGGCTAACTAAGTTAGATGAAAAACTTATGGATGGGTTAATTACATTCTCAGATGGAGATGAGGATTTTGTTTATCAAATTCCCCGTTCGCACCCTAGGTTTAAGGATTTTTCAATTGAGGCATGTAATAGATTTGCTCCACTCTCGATTTTAAGTGAGAATGATAAAAGGAGTGGACTAAAATATCCACATGAAAAAAATAAGAGATATTATCATGGATGTTTAGAGTTGACTGATGAATATAAGAAAGATGAGGCAACAATTAGAAGGCTCACACTTGGTTATGTAAGCATAGACGATACAAGATAGGCCATGACTTTAAGTCTAGCTTCAAGACTCGTTAATAAAGAAAAACGCTTCTTGGGAGGCAACCCATGTTTTATTGTTTGATTGTTTAGTTTTTATTTTGTTTGATTTCATATTTATGCTCCATCATAGTTGTTTAATTTTCATGTTTCGAATAATTTTTGAAAATGCTTTATTTTGTTTTTAGCCTCGTCTTAATTACATATAAATGTATTTTACAAAAAAGGATAAGTGTAGGAAAGATCATATTGGTTTACGAGAACGAATTTGAACATGAAAGTTAACAATTAATGATTAGCATACATATTTTTGTGTTTGTTTGAGTCAAATGCTTGTATCGAGTCACAATGAATGTTTTGCAGACTTTCCGGGTTTTAATAATCAGATTTTTCCATAAATTTTCAAGAGGCAAAATCCAAAAATACTGTCAGGTCAATCCTGACGGTGTCAGTATTAAAACCCGACGGCGTCATGCACTGTAGCAGCACAGTTTTCCAGGATTTTGTTTTTCTGCTGGAACTTAATTTTTGAGAATTTTCAGAATTTTAAATTTCCAGGAATATGTAAACATTTACTTTGCAAGCATTATATTTTATTTGCTTTCTAGGAATTAGTTTTTATATATAGTATTTACTGCCGATTTTATGCAAGGTTTTGTGTTTCTTTTTCTTAGTGAATTACAGGTTATATTGGACAAGAAGATAAAGACGAAGTATGATGAGCGTTTTCTTGAAAGTTATTTTCTTGGAGGAGGATTTAACCATGTTTTCACATCGTTCATGCCGAGCAAATCAGGGTAGTACTAGTTTTTTCATCTATTTTATTTTTTCCTTTATCATAACTTTGATACTTTTCACGAACATTGGGGACAATGTTCAATTTAAGTGTGGGGAGGGTAAAATGGGATACCTTATAAACTATAATTTCGCTTGATATTTGCTTTGTCTTTGAGTAAATGTGTAATAAACTAAAAGAAATACTTGTTAGGGTAATTTTGGCACCAAATTAAAAAAAAATTACAACATGTAAGAGTGAAACTTTAGTCTTAATAAGCGTCTCATAGACAGGAGTTATATAGCTAGCCCAGAATCCCTTCCACTCAAAAATTTCCACTCCAAAAATGTGAGGTTCGCCTTTAGATCTTTAGGAAAAAACATTCACTTTTAATGCTTATGAGTGTACCGGTAGTATATAGATTCTAGAACTTGCGTTTGTGATGCATCCCGAGATCGCTAGTGAGACTACATTCGTGTAGTTAGGATTTACTAAATAATAAGAGGCATTAGGATAACCCTTGTTTTAAACATGTTTTATAATTACTTGACCAATGAGCCAAGATACTTGACCAATAAAGTCAAGTAATTTTCCCACACCTTTGTGATGTACTCACTTTTAGTACACGATACCCCTAGTACACCCTTCAGAGCCTATCTTTTTCATGGTTCTCATAATATTTCGGTGGATTCCGAAATATTAATGAAGAGCATTGTTTCCAATCCACCCCATATGTACACCCAAATCGCCTTAGCCTACCTTGTATGCACTCATCTTCAGTGCATTATTGTTACAACATTTGTGTTGAACCCTTTGTTAATTGTCTAATTGATTACACGGTTGCTAAGTCGAGTCATATCATGTAAATACAGTTTTGGGACGATTGGGACTCATGGGTAAAGTACTAGTTATTATGGAGTAATGGGGAAGAATGCCAATGATTATTACCCCCATATGTACGTTAATGTTTAAGGTACTCCACGTGTTTTGATTCTCTTAATTCAGGTCGTTAGTTAGTTTTTATTCATGTAAAATTTCAAGTGTAAGGAGGATGCAAGTAATCCCTTTGATGTATTATTTTGGATGGTAGGGCAAGAGTGTATGAAAAAAATCAAAAAAAAGAAGAAAAAGACAAGAGAAAAAACTTACGGACTACCATCCCGTTTCTTTATTTTTGTTTAAGTCAAAATAGTGTCTTAAAAAATACAAAAAGAGTTAGTAATTAGCGAGTCGAGTCGAGTCTTGGCTTAGCAATGCCTCATTATACATGTAATTAACTAAGATAATTGATTTGCCACCAGTAAATTTCCCTTTATCCAACAAAACCGTGTTTTCCATACCCTTACACCTAACGTTACAACCCTTTAAATGACCTCTTTGATAGTTTACCCTAGGTGCTTACGCCAAAGTGATGGAGGTTTGATCCACTCCCAAGCCTATGGTAATCTATGTTCTATGACAGGTATAGAGTGTTTTATTTTCCTGTTTCCACATTTTATATAACTTTATACACACGAGAGATGTGAGAATCCAAACACTTTATGAGAGGTGCTAGTATATAATTTCCGGGCTTATTTTGACTAACGTGGAATGATTGTATGTTGTAATTACTTTTATATTAATGTTAAATGACCCCTAACTTGTAAATTAATTAGGATAAAAGCATATTTGCTTGAGGACAAGCAAATCCCAAGTGTAGGGATATTTGATAAGGATTTATTTCGTATCTTTTTAAGGGGTCATTTAAGCCCAAAATCGTATTAATATGATCAAATATTGCCTCAAATCGTTTCTTTTTACATTTTGACGAAAATGTGAAGAAAACGACGAAGTCGCGAAATTTTGTCAGACATGGAAATCTGACGGCGTCATAGGCTACAACGTGACGTCGTCACTTGTTGCTAAAGCTGGATTTTTGGTTCAAGATTAGCAAGAGACGCCTCAGATGAATTATGAAGATCTACAACCTGACGGCGTCAGGTGTTAATTGAAGATGAGAGTCACGTGTTAAGCTAACAAGAGACGGCCCAGACACTTAATAAACGACGGCTTCAGACATGAAGTGACGGCGTCAGAGGATACAAGGTGACGCCGTCATAATGGCGACTTACACAAGATGAACCCCTAATCACGGCGAGCTGACGGCGTCAGAACCTACAAGTTGACGCCGTCAGAGTTGTAAATCTATATATAGTTTCATATGTTTTTCATAATTCGTATAACATCTTGGAGTAGGGTTTTGTGGACGAATTTATCAGCTTTTGTAAGGGTTATACTGCCCCCAAAACTCATGTTTTATTGAAGATAAGTTATCCGTTTAATCATTCAATATGTTTATGTGTTGTTTGATTACTTGATTATCTTCTCTTCTCTTTAACATGCTAGCTTAGATTTGATTGTGTTTGCTTTGATCTAATGAAACCTTGTTATTGAATATTGATTTTTCGTCTCTTGTTTAATTGATTGCTTCGAGTTTGGCTAAGAAAACTGGATGACCTCTTATATGTAACTAGCTTTAACGTCTTAGAAATGCAACCGTAGAGTGCACTATTGGTTTTTCTCGTTGTATTTATTGCATGATTTGCGGCTTGTAGATCCTATAAAACTTAATAGACTTTAAGGTTTTAGGGGAGACTAAGATTCATAGATTTGGGGATTTCGGCACCTCCCCACAACCAATATTAAGGAATACAGCGCTTCAATTAAAACAAGGACGTGACAATTCGAAAAATCACTAAGAGATAACTAGGGAGTAATTAAATCTAAGTGAACACGCTTTTCCCTATCATAAGATGTCACCAATTTACTTTTCTTGCATATTAGTTTAATTTCTGTTATTATTAGTTTTTGGGTTAGTTGACTAGCAACTAATTTCGCCCACTATCTTAAAACCCGAGATTTTTAATTGCATTCATAAAATAAAAAAACACAAAAAGAATCATCCCTCACCACTAGATCTATCTTGCCATACATCTTGACCTAACGACACTATTCCCTTAGAAAACGATTAATCCTCCGGATTTACCTATACTATACTACAGCGATTAGGTATACTGCCTAGAGATTGTAAAACTTCCTTATGCAGGTTCGCAACCCTCGTATTAGAACGCAGACTTGTTGAAGAGTGAGGTGTGCACTTGGTTCATCTATGAGGTAAATGTGAGCATGCTGAGATGAAAATACAAAAGAAAGGCAAATGAGATGGCCAAAAAACCATGATAATGATAAATCTCGAGTAACAAAAGAATAGAAATGGCTTTTTTATTACCTTTCCAAGGCACACGCACAATGAAAGTCTTTGTGTCTCTTCACGAGAAAGACTGGAAACCATTTGATCCATTAACTGGTCGATTTAAAGAGCCTCCATGACTTCAGTAACAAAGAGATGATCGAGAGTTGCTTCATCAATGTCTTCACGTAACAATTTCGACACTTTGATAGGGTAAGGGTGCAACATGGTCTGGGCCTTGTAAGCGGAATAATACTTGATATAAGGGCCTTCAATAGTATCAGGGACGGGAAAACCTCTCTACAGATTAGATGAGGACATAATATATTAGGCACCCATACAATGCAGCAAGGTACTAATTAATTAGTGATGTGAAAAATACTAGCAAACCGATAGATGTTGTCTTCCCGGTGCCATGTTGGCCAAGCAATACTATAATCTCAGAGTCAGCGAATTCACCTACAATCACCTTCAGTTTGAAAGCATGATGGGCTATAGTCATTGTTGAGTACTTAAATACCTCACCACCTGATTAAAAAAACGTCAATACTATTTCTGCAATAGAAGTTACTGCTCGTCCTTTCAGACACGACACGTTAACCACCAAGATACCACATGATGAGCAACTATCGACTAACTATCTCTCAACTCTCTATGATATATAGTATTACATTATATATATTAATTGATTTGTGATCTTCTCAGTATGCCTCACTGTTGTGTTTGTTGGAAGGCTAAGCTTCAGCTCAACCACATGGGCCAAATGTGCATTCTTCTATAGTTCAAGCAAGAAATGTTCCCGCCCAAAAGCTTAATGACTAAAGCTGTCAAGTCTTAGAAGCATGAAGGACTTAAGTGAAAGATTCCAAGCTGAGGACTATATAATGCATTATCTCTCGTTATTGTCATATGAGTCTCATTTGTTTCTGTGTGTTTCCATCTCTTATCTCTGGTTGTCTTCTTGAGTTGAGAGAAACCCTAATCTTGTAATTAGTCTATATCTTGTTTTAGTGTTCTAGGGGTCTAATTGGGTTGTCTGAGTTGATTAATTTGTTTTTTGATCGATTGATGATCATAATTAGGGTTTACTATATCAAACCCTAATTCAAGTTGTTTTCTTGATTTAGTTGGTTGATTCTGGCTATCTTGATTCTAATTTCAAGGTTCTTGAAATTAACATCAGAAACCCTAAAAATAATTTTTAGGGTTTGTTATGCTAGATTGTTTCTTGTTATATAGTTTATTTCTTAATCATTTTATTTTGTTTCAATTTGTATTCTGTTGCGTTCTTGGTGTTTGGATAGATCTACTTGATCTTGTGGTTTGGTTGTGTAATTTCTTGGAAGCTTGTGTGCATTGTAAAACCTCTTACACCCTCTTTAGGTTATTTTTCCTAGGTTTTTTGGGGTTGAATTGGTGGAAGTGTAGATTAAGGGACTTTTGTGATTGTTGGAGTTGGTTGTTTAATTGGTGGTTGTTCCTGACTGAAGGAGTTATAAGGAGTATCTGTTTATTGTTTTCTTGCTTTATTTTGTTTTGTTTTACTATGTTAAAATGGTTGAATTAGAAAAAGATAAGAATAAAGATAAGGCATCAAGAAGTAATAGTGAGTTAAAATTGGACATATATGATCCTCTGTACTTGCACCCTCAAGACATTGGTGCTCAGTTGATTACCTTTAAACTTGAAGGTACTGAGAACTATAAAGTCTGGTCTGTTGATGTACAGTTGGCATTACATACTAGAAATAAACTTGGTTTCATTACTGGAAAGTGTGTTAGACATGAAAATGATGTGGCCTATCAGGATCAGTGGGATAGGAGCAACTCTATTGTTTTGTCATTGATTCTAGGCTGTATCTCCCCTGATCTTTATAAGGGTCAATTTTTTTTCTAAAAATGCTAAAAAAAAAGTTTGTGATGAATTAGAAGAAACTTACAATACGCAAGATGGTTCTGTGATTTATAACTTGCATCATAAAATACACACTCTAACTCAGTCTGGTATGACTTTATCTGAATATTATCATAAGTTTAATGCATTATGGAGGCAGTTTAACTCACTTGTTGATCTGCCCACATGTGTTTGTGAACTTCTCCTAACTGAAAGAGCATTCAGACCTTCTTAGGCTAATGCAATTTCTTATGGGGCTTGATGATATGTTCAGTTCTGTTAGAAGTCTTATTCTTACCACTGAACCTTTGTCTGATGTTAAATCAGCTTTTGCCACATTTTCTAGAGGTGAGTCTCATAGAAACAGTCATAATGCTTCTAAAAATACTAAATCTGGGCTATCTGCCTTTGCAGCCAGCCCAGTAACAATAACTGGAGTCCTAATAGGAAAAACTTAAACAATAACAGTTCTAGGAGGTTTGGCAGGTTGCCAAACTTGGTCTGCAAGCATTGTAATATGACTAATCATATTATAGACAGATGCTTTGAGTTGGTGGGCTATCCACCTAGTTTTGTTAAAAAAATGAAATGTGAATCAAAATAATGCTAATAATGTTCCTGGTGTTCATAATAAGTGTGATAATAGTAAGAGTACCTCTCATACTCTTACTAGTGATCAATATCAAATATTGATGAGTTTGCTTAGTGGTACATGTGATGCTAGCAAAGCTCATGCTAGTGTTGCAGGTACTGTTATGACCTCCAATTGTGTCATTAGCTTCTTTAGTTGTAGATTTTTCAATTTTAATTATAATATAAGTACATATAGTACTTATGTTAGATGGATCATTGAGTCAGAAGCTAGTTGATCCGTGCCGAATACACTTATAAATAAATGCAGACGACGGATACACGTGAATAAATACAAATCAACCCTTTAGGAAAAAGGCTAACTCGCAAAAACTCATGTTTGTGTATGTGATACCAGGTAAGTGATTACCCGGGTCGTTTCCCAACGAGGTGTGAATGGGCAATTGTTTGAAGCTTGGAATTAGAGTGACTGATGATTGGGAATAGAATTTTGATTGTTTAATTCTATTTTAACAAATGAGAAACAAATTCTCACTGAAATATTAAGGTTTAAACAATTCATAATAAAAACGCGATACTGGAATTCTAAAACGGGACTAAAAAGTGAAATATTAGGAAATCTAATCTTACAAGTGCAAAATTATTTTTCTTAAATCCTAAATAATAAAAGAAAATTTTATAAAAAAGATTTATACTTTTCTGACTTTTATATTTTTTATTATGAATTAAAAACTATTTTAAACTAATTAAATTATTAAAAATACTAAAACTGTTTAGAAAAATCTGAAAATTTTACTTAAATTACTTTATGCTATGACAATCCTAGGAAAAATATAAGAAAGGTGTCAGCTTATTTTAATAAGCTGCTATAAGCTAAAAAGCTACGGATAGCTTAAATGGAAACAAGTGTTAAATAAAAAAGGGTGCAAAGGTTTAATGAAAAAGACCCAAGGGCGCAGTAGTAGTGTGTGTGTGTTGTGAGTTAGCAGACCTGGGTTCGAATCCCAGGTTTGCACTTTTTTTGCTTTTATTTTATTTTTGGAATTTTCTGATTGAACAAAATAAGCACAACACAATAAGCAATCTTTACAACTGCAACCTTTTTTGAAAACCTCAAATAAGCCCAGATATCAGCAATGATTTGCTGATCAGTGGACTTAAATGAAGAACAGCCCAAGGTTTTTGCTAAAAAGCTATTAAGCTATGAAATAAGCAAAGGCAAACTGAAAATGAGCTAAGCAACTAATATTAAGCTAAAATGAAACTGAAAAAGCAACAAAAACTTGGAAATAAGCACTGAACAAGCTCAAATAAGCACAAGAGTGGACTGCTATGCTCAAGGCATATCAGTCAATCCTAGGCAACTTTGGGCTTAATTATAAGCACTTAGATTACACTAAATATCACAAAGACTGATAAAGCTTAAAGTTGACCTAGCAAACTATCTAGAAATAAAGGAGATAAGCACTGACTAACATAATTTAAGCACTTAAATGGATCTAGAAATTTTGTGCAGACTGCACTATGGGTACTTACACAGACTGATGCAGCAGTGCACCAAAAAAATCCACCAATCCAATTAGAACTGGTCCAACTCTTTTGAATGCACTAATAGGACTTAAAGGACTTCAGAAAAGCAACAAATAAGGATCAGAAGAGCTTATTGCTCAACTGAGCTTATTTGATCAGTTGAGTTTTTGAAATGACCACAAACCACACAAAACCACTATATCTATCAAATTGACTTAAAATAACTTGGAAATAGCTTATATTACCTATTTTAAGCAAGATCAAAGTAAGCAAAATAGCATATGAACAGTGGAGTATGGTTTTGACCCGTTTTAGCACTAAACCAAACACTCCTTTGTCAAGGGACTGTTTTGGTATTAAAACTGAAACAGACAAAATTAAGCTATGATTTTGCAAGACAGATTAACAACTAGCTATATTAAGCACTAAAAAGTATCTTTTAATGGAAATTAAGCAGTTTAATAAGCTATTCTATATATGAGCTATTTTTGGCTTTTTTTAAGTTTTTTAAAGAGAAATTAAGTCTAGGGTATTTAAATCTGATAAAACTGATAGGAAACAATAATAAACTACAAATAAGCAGAAAATTACTATAATAAGCTAAAGTTAAGCACTTGGACAGTGAAATGGAAAAGAATGCAAAAAAACTTGAAAAATGCTTACAACTGAATTGGAATATGAAACAAAGGAAAGGGATCAGGGGTGAACCTAGCTTGTCAGAACCAAGCTTTAAACCCAATTAAACCTTCCAGAACAGCTTATTCACAACACAACTGCTTATTTTGACTTTTTGACTTTTTCTTGACTTTTATGATTTTCTTAGAAACAGAACAAGTAAGCAACAATAAACTCTTAATAAGCTGTCACAGGCTTATAAGAGCTTATCTAACAATAAATAAAAGCTTTTGAACTTAAGTAACAACTGATTCGAATTAAGCTTGTTAACATCAAATTTGAACTTCTATTAAACTTGAAATGGTACAAGGTTTTTGTAACTGAAATTGAAACTGAATTACAAGAACATGAGATGGATTACAACTAAAAGCTTATGCTAATTTTTTTATTTAAAAACAAGTTACACTACGAAAGGTATAAAACTTTGACAATCTTCTCTCTGTGTCTTCTTTCCTTTAAATAGCCATCCCAGAAGACTCTTCTCATCCCTCTGATCAAATCCCAGCCATTGGTTTGCTTCCAATCAATCCCAGTCGTTTATTGGCATTTTGGCGGGAAATTGGGAAATGGGTTTTACAGACCTAGTGAGGGTGTGGGAAAGCATTAAATGAGTAGGGGGTGGTGGAGTGTCAGGGATAAGGCGGTGGGCTGAGGTGATGGGTCAGTGGAGAGGGGATTGAGGTGGTATGGTTTTGGCGGGGTGGTTTAGGAAGAAGAAAGGTTTGACCAAGGGTCAAACTTGGTATTAGCTAAGGGGTCGGGTTGGGTTTATTTATTTAAGGATTGGGCTAGGGTAAGTGTAGTGAATGGGCTGGGTTGGAGTTTAGGATTGGGTTGGATTTAGTTTAGCTGGGTTTAGTTATTTAGGATTAGGATATGGTTTGGATTTTAGTTAAACCTTAGGGACCATTGTTGTACAATGCTGAAAATCCAGGGACCATACATGCTAAATCAGAAAATTATTTCCAGGGACCATTTGTGTCATTTTGGGATTTTGGGGGTTGACTTTGACTCTGTCTTTGACTTTCGTCTTCACTTGATCAAATGCACAATTATTTCCGAGTCAATCCAAAAATGTTCGTTTTCGTCCCGTTTTCAATCCTTTTGCACATGAAACAGATAAAACCACAATTCAAGGATATTTTCTGTATTTTGAAGCATTTCTGAGTGTTTTTAAATGTTTTTGCAGTTCAGATGGGACAAAAATGATGAGTATTTACACACTCATCAATCCCCCACACTAAACTATTGCTAGTCCCTAGCAATCCTTTTTGAAAATTTAATGGATTTTATGTCTCTTTACCAGATAGCCATTACTTCTGGAGTAGCCAATGTTTTAGTATGATACTATGGTACATTGATAACCAAATGATTTTAAGCAAATCATCAGCTGTCAACGGATTTGATTTGTCTTTACCAAAAGCCGTTTGCTTTTGGACTAGCCAACTCTTCACTATCAAAGATATGGTGAGTTGAATACCATACAATTTTTGGCAAATTGTCAGCCATAAACGGATTTGAGATATCTTTACCTAGAGCCGTTTGCTCTCGGATTAGCCAGTCCTTATGTGGGTTAGACATGGTGGACTGATAACCATTTGTTGTGTTAGTGCAAAGCACTTCCACCAAATGAAAAAAAAATTAAAATTTTGGCCAAAACGGGGGTATTAGGGCACTAGAAAGTACTCATGTGATCAAATTCGCCAGAATCCCCCCCCCCCCACACTTAGAATTGAATATTGCCCTCAATATTCAAAGCACCGGCTATTATGCCGACACTTAGAACGTAAAAAGGGGAACACTACTAGCTAAGAGTGGGAACCAAATCTTTTTATTTATAAATATACATACATTTTTTTTTTAAATATATATACAACAGCAGGGGCAACTCCCCCACACTTAGGTGTTAGAAAAGAGAAAGAAGACAGAAATATGGGTGAAAACCCATATGGTGTGTTAATATTTTTGTTCACCGAGTCACTTAGCTTGACTCGACCCCGCATTCATTGGTTCATGGGGAAAGTTTGAAGATCCGGGACAACTATGGGTGGTATATCCTCTCCAAAGTAGTGTTTCAAACGATGACCATTCACTTTGAAATTTGGACCGTCATTTTGAGATAACTCAATGGTACCATATGGATAAACCTTTGTAATAGTGAATGGACCAGACCATCGGGATTTGAGTTTGCCTGAGAAGATCTTTAATCTTGAATTGAAAAGAAGGACTCGATCACCAACGTTAAAAACGCGGTTCTTTATTTTTGAGTCATGAATCTTCTTTGTCTTTTCTTTGTAGATCAAAGAGTTCTCGTAGGCCTGATCACGTAGTTCATTTAATTCATTCATTTGAACTTTACGGTGATCACCCGCAGTTTGGATGTCAAAGTTAGCATGTTTCAAGGCCCAGTAGGCTTTGTGCTCTAATTCGATCGGCAGATGGCACGCCTTTCCGTACACGAGCTTGTAAGGAGTACACCCGATGGGTGTTTTGTAAGCTGTACGGAAGGCCCATAGTGCATCATCCAATTTATCCGACCAGGATGCACGATTTTCTCCTACAGTCCGTTCCAAGATTCTTTTAATACCCCGATTTGAAACTTCCACTTGTCCACTTGTTTGTGGGTGATATGCGGTAGAAAGACGGTGAGTAATACCGTATTTAAGCATGACTTTTGCAAATTGTTCATTGCAAAAGTGCGTACCGCGATCACTAATGATAGCACGGGGAGTTCCAAACCGAGAAAAGAGTGATTTTAAAAATTTACACACTACTCGGGCGTCGTTGGTGGGGAGAGCTTTCGCTTCGACCCATTTAGACAAATAATCGACAGCCACGAGTATATACTTGTTCCCTCGTGAAGACGGGAACGGGCCCATAAAGTCAATGCCCCAAACGTCAAAGATTTCACAAACTTGCACGACGTTTTGTGGCATTTCATCTCTTTGAGAGATCTTCCCGTGACGTTGACAAGAGTCACAAGATTTGACTAAGTCATGGGCATCACGGTAGATTGTGGGCCAATAGAAACCGGAATCAAACACCTTCTTGGCGGTGTAATTGGCACCATGATGTCCCCCTGTGGGTCCATTGTGGCAAGCCTTAAGAATATCAACGGCTTCTTGGCCGTGAACACACCGCCGGATGACTTGATCCGCACATACTTTAAACAAGTAGGGGTCGTCCCGAAAGTAATGCTTCACATCTTTGAAGAATTTGTTCTTTTGTTGGGTCGACATCCCTTTCACTATGAAGTTACCCGCATGGTAATTTGCGAAGTCATCAAACCATGGGGTAGTAGAATCTCCACGAAAAGCAACCGCATTGAGTGTCTCGAGAGGAAATGTTTCATTTATTTCCTTTTTCTCAAAAACATCTTGGTGTGGGTTCTCTAATCGGGATAGATGATCAGCAACTAGGTTCTCAGCTCCTTTTTTATCACGTATAATGATATCAAATTCTTGCAGGAGGAGAACCCAAAGGAGCAATCTCGGCTTTGCATCTTGTTTCGCAAAGAGATATTTGAGAGCCGAGTGATCCGTATACACTACACATTTCGTCAAGATCAAATATGGCCGAAACTTCTCAAAGGCATACACCACAGCCAATAATTCTTTTTCTGTAGTGGTGTAATGAGTTTGAGCTTCAGTCATGGTTTTACTTGCGTAGTGGATAGGCTGAAAGTGTTTGGCTTTTCGTTGCCCCAGGACTACACCGATAGCAAAATCACTTGCATCGCACATGAGCTCAAAGGGGAAATCCCAGTCGGGGGCAACCAGAATGGGTGCTTCAGTAAGCTTTTTCTTTAATGTTTCAAAAGCTTCGATGCACTCGGGTGAGAAGATAAAAGGAGCATCCTTCTCAAGGAGATGAGTCATAGGCCGGGCGATTTTAGAAAAATCTTGTATGAATCTACGATAGAAACCGGCATGACCCAGAAAACTCCTAATACCTTTGACGGTATTGGGATGAGGTAATTTAGCAATGACATCAACTTTAGCTTTGTCAACCTCAATCCCGTTCTTTGATATCTTATGGCCGAGGACAATGCCCTCTTTAACCATAAAATGACTCTTCTCCCAATTTAGACAAAGATTGGTGTCTTCACACCGTTTCAGCATGTTTTCTAAATGGGAGAGACATGTTTTGAATGAATCCCCAATGACCGAGAAGTCATCCATAAAGACCTCCATAGTTTTCCCGATCATGTCGAAGAATATGGACATCATGCACCTTTGGAATGTGCCTGGAGCATTGCATAAGCCAAAAGGCATACGTTTATAAGCAAATGTTCCATAGGGGCATGTGAAGGTGGTCTTTTCTTGATCTTGTGGATCAATGGGAATTTGAAAGTAACCCGAGAAACCATCAAGGAAACAATAGTACTCGTTCCCTGCTAATCTCTCAAGCATTTGGTCCATAAAGGGTAGAGGAAAGTGGTCTTTTCGGGTGACATCATTTAACTTACGATAGTCAATGCAAACACGCCACCCCATAACCAATCGAGTTGGGATCAACTCATTCTCCTCATTTGTGACAACAGTTATGCCACCCTTTTTGGGAACACAGTGAATGGGACTAACCCAAGGACTATCAGTGATGGGATAAATCAATCCTGCATCAAGAAGTTTGAGAACCTCTTGTTTGATAACATCGTGGATTTTAGGATTCACCATTCTTTGATGTTGGACTGCTGGTTTAAAGTCATCCTCCATTAAAATCTTGTGAGTACAAAATTCAGGGTTGATACCCTTTATGTCGGAGAGTTTCCAAGCAATGGCTTGCTTGTGTGACTTCAAGACCTTTATTAGAGCAGTCTTTTCCTCATCACTTAAATCTTTAGCAATAATGACGGGTAATTTATCATCACCCTCCAAAAATGCGTACTTAAGATGAGGTGGTAATTCTTTGAGTTTGATCCGTGCTGAATACACTTATAAATAAATGCAGACAGCGGATACGCGTGAATAAATACAAATCACCCCTTTGTGAAAAAGGATACTTGCAAAAACTCACGTTCGTGTGTAGTGTGAAGCCAGGTAAATAATTACCCGGATCGTTTCCCAACGAGGTATGAATGGGCAAACTGTGGAAAGCTTTGGATTAGAGTGACTGATGATATGATATGAGATTTTGCTTTTTTTTTAATAATTCTAATTAACAAATGAAAAACAAATATACACAAGAGAATTAAACGCGATATAAAAAATGCGTAACGGGAAATCTAAAATGGGACAAAAACTGAAATATTTATAAAATTAAAACCTAAAAGTGTAAAATTACTCAAAACTTATTTTAAAACTAAAATTATATTTTTAACACTTATTATCTAATTATTATTATTTATTAGTTATTTAATTACTTATTAAACTAATTTAATTTATAATAAATACTAAATGAACAAAGAAAAATCTAAAACTTTTTCTATAAATATTATAATATGAAAAGAAGCTAAAAAAATTATAAAAATGAAAATTACTTAATTAAAAATTTAAAAAAGATAAAATCTATTAAATAGAAGTTATCACTTATTTTCTATTTTGTTTTTATTAAGGTCTAAAAATGTTATTATATTTTTCCTATAATCTATTTAATAAAAGAAAATTATGAAAATTAAAATTATATTTTTCTGATTATTATTCTATTTATTATGATTTAATTACTAATAGAAACTAATTAAAAAGATTAAAAATATCAAATGACTTTAGAAAAATATGAAAAATTCAGGATAAGTCTAAAATATTATTTAAAAGCTAGGAAAATTAAAATCAAAAGTTTACTAGACCCAGATAAGCAGTTGGGTAGATAAGCAGTTGGGCAAATAAGCTAAAAATAAGCTAATAAGCTCAAAACTCTACCAAAAGCTCAGAACAGGTTTAATATACTATAAAAAGCTTAAAACAACTTAAAAACACAAATAAGCACAAGAAATTAAGCTGATAAGAAGATTGGCAGTTGCACTAGTATTGCAGAAAAATCAGGCAAACACCCCAACTAGCAAACCTAATTTAAGCACTAAATTAAGCTGAGAAATAGAATATTATGGGGGCAAAAGTTAGCTAGTACTATGAGCTATTCAGAAACACAAAAATCAAGGCCACAGATTATCTAGATAGGCCACAAAGGAGTTGAGATCAGCAACTTAAACAACTCAGTATACACTGAGTTGCTGTGTGCAGAGTTGTGCAGAAGAGCACAAGCCAAAGGACTTCAAACCACCCTTATTAGCTACTCTAAATGGTTCACAAAGGACTCAGAAAAGCAAAGAAAAAGGCCAAAATGAGGTCATGGCTTATTCTAGCTTATTTGGCCTTTTTAAGGTC
The DNA here is from genome assembly GCA_021014915.2 of Artemisia tridentata subsp. tridentata. NCBI lineage: Eukaryota > Viridiplantae > Streptophyta > Magnoliopsida > Asterales > Asteraceae > Artemisia > Artemisia tridentata. The sequence continues at coordinate 524,134,115 of CP139509.1, read as the reverse complement.
TGATTTCACCACAGACCTAAGAAAACTTGATTTTCTATCTAAGTTGCTAATTTGAACTTCAAAACAGATTATTAGGACTAATAAAAAGCTGGTTCAAAGTTGGGATTATGGCACATGTACAGTAACAAGCTACTTTGACCAGTTGACTGCCTAAACCAAACACTCCTTTATAGGACTGTTTTGGATTTTTAACTAACACAGTCTAATTAAACTTATATTTTCTGATTATTATGAGTTAACTAACTTATTTTGATTATAATTAACAACTTTTAACTTATAAATAAGCAGATTAATAAGCTATACTAATATTAGCTATTTTTGGCCTTTTTTATGTTTTTTTTTTAGTAAAATGAAAACAAAGGTTATTAAATACTGATAAGATTGATGAAATATGAGTAGAAACTAATAATAAGCAACAAAAAACAGTAATAAGCTAGTAACAAGCTATTGTACAGTAAAATTAGAAAATTGCATAAAACTTGAAATGAGCTTACAACTTAAATGACTATGAACCAAAGAACCAAGGACTAGAACCACTCCTAGCTTGTTCACACAAGCTAGAAAACCCAGAAAAGCCTTCCTGATTAGCTTTTATCACCTAGAACAGCTTATTGCCTCATCAGTTGACTTTCGTTGACTTTCTTGATTTCTTCAAATTAAGAACTGCTATATACTATTTAAGCTTACAAGAAGCTATTGACAGCTTATATAAGCTTAAAGCAAGGTTATTTGAAGCTTTTAATGGTAGTTTAGAATTACTTAGAGCTTATACGAATTAAGAGATAACTTGAAATTTAAATCATCATTGAAACTGAGTTCAATACAAACAAAATAAGAACAATTAAACTTGAATTAACTTTTATTGATAACTGGAACTTGAAATTACAAGATTACAACTTTTTTTTTTTTTTTTTTTTTTTTTTTTTTTTTATTACGATTACACTAAAATTAACTACTACTTTCTAATCTATTACAAAGCCCTATATATACTAAATATTGCTGGGAAACTCCTTGTCGACATCTCTGATCAATCCTGCACCCTTGGATGGCTTCAAATCAATCTCAGCCCTTCTTTTGGATTTTGGCGCCAAAAGTCTCACAAGTGGTTTCGAGCAGGTTTTAGGTAATTAAAGAAATTTGGGAGGATGTGGAGGTGGAAGGGAGTGGTTAGACAGCTGGGGTGATGAGGTGGGGGGTTGAGGTGATAGAGCAGAGAAAACTATGGGCTTGGGTGGTATGGTTTTAGTTTTGGCGGTGGAAATGGTATAGAAGAAGGATTTGACCGAAGGTCAAACCTTCGGGTTTTATAAAAAGGGTTGGGTCGGGTTAATGTTTGGATTGGGCTTGGGTATGTAACTGGGTTAAGTATTTAGTGGGTTGGGTTATTTAAAAGGGATGGGGTTTTATAATTAAATGGGTTGGGGTTTTATATAAGGGTCCGGATTGGTTTTTGTATTAAAATACCACAAGGACCAAAAGTGTAAAGATGCAAAGTTCAGGGACCTGATGTGGCAAGTTTCCAAAATTATCACAAGGACCATAATTGCTATATGTGAATAACCCAAGGACCATAAATGTAATTTTCCACTTTTTAAACCTCCAGGGACCTTTTATGTCATTTTTAAAAGTTGAAGGACCTGTTTTGCAATTTCTTTAAAACTTTCATCCAAGGACCATTATTGTAAAAGTTAAATAGTTCAGGGACCTTAAATGATATTTTTAACACCAGGGACTATTTCTGCCAATTTGTGAAACTTCAGGGACTGAAAATGATAATTATGCAAACTTTGTTCGTTTTTCACTTGTTTTCAATCTTTTTGTTCCTGAATCATATAAAAACACATTTTATGATATTTTCTGTATTTTGAAGCATATCTGCATGTTTTTAAATGTTTTTGCAGATAAAATGTGACAGAAATAATGAGTATTTAGACACTCATCATGAGGTGGTAAGTCTTTGAGTTCGACCTCAGGAAATTCATCGGTTTTCTCAACTGATTTGATTTCCTTATTATGAAGTTCAACGGGAGGGAGTGGAGGAGAATTGTCCTGATTCAACAATTTCTCAAGAAGAAGAATATCTCCCTCCAGATCAATCTCAGCGTTATCAATCCCTTCTAGAAATGAATCACACTTGAGAAAATCCTCGATCTCTTCTAAAATGAAATCACTTCCCTCATACGGAGTGAGAGAAGGGGAAGAGTCGGAAATGATAGGCAGAGAAGATGTGGTGGGGTCCCCACGCACAAAATTATGAGAATAACCAAGAAACTCTTGAGAGTACTCCTCTGAAGCAACATCAATGACATCGATTCGGTTAACCGATTCAGAATCATAATTTGAGGAGTACCTCGAAGTTTGATCGAGGTTAAAGGTAACAGCTTCATTACCCACACGTAATGTGATTTCATGCTCAAATACATTAATGAGAGCATGGCTCGTTCTTAGGAACCCTCTTCCAAGAATGAGAGGAACCCTAGGATCAGCATCGAAATCAACAACCACAAAGTCAGCTGGAAAATGGAACTTTCCTACTTTCACAAATACGTCCTCAGCAATGCCACGGGGACGAGATATTGAACGATCTGCAAGCTCAAGAGTCATGCATGTAGGAGTAAGAGCCGGAAGAGAAAGCTTCTTCCATACTGAATGAGGCATCAGGTTGATGGTTGCACCAAGATCGGCCAAGGCATAGCATTCAACCATTCCCGGAAATACACAAGGTATTAGAAACTTTCCAGGATCTCCAAGCTTCTCGGGAAGCTTTTTCAAGATAACTGCTGAGCAGTTCTCATTTAATGGAGTTTTTGCCATTTCAAACAGTTTTTCCTTGTTGCTTAACAAGTGTTTGATTGTTGATGCAAACTTGGGCATCAGAAGGATAGCATCCGTAAAGCTTATGTCAAAATGTAATTCATGAAAGATTTGAAAGAATTTATCCATTTGTTGACTAGCCTTTTCGCGGAGCTTTTGCTCATTTAAACGTGATGGGTAAGGAATAGAAGGTTTGGATTTAGGGTTTTCAACAGGGATTTCATGCGGTTCAAAGACAACTCCAGGTTTAGTCTTGGGTTTTGGGACAACTTGAGGTTGGACGTTGTCGGTACCTCCGTTATTAGTAGGAAGTACCTTGTCCTTAGTCACCTCAGGTTCACTTTCCACTACCTTGGGGGGAGGAGAAGAAGAGGTAGTAGGAATAGTGGGTCCATCATAGGTTTTACCACTACGTGTGGTGACAGCTTTGAGTTCACCCTTTGGGTTGACAACAGTGTTACAAGGAAGACCTCCCGAGGAAGAAGGTGGATTGAGATGGTTCATGAGACTGGCAAGCATATTCTTAACTTCGCTTTGAGAATGATCAATTTTGTTTGAAAGCTCATTCTTTAGCTCAGTTCCTTGCTTGTGTATTGAAGATTGAAATTCATTCTTCAAATTAGAGATTTGATTTTGCATTGCCCTCATTTTGGTCTCATTAACCTTGATGTAGTTATCAAGTTCATTTGAGAGAGGTCCTTGGTAATTAGGAGCTGAATACCCTTGATTACCCCTTTGGGGTGGGTATTGATTGTTCGGGGCATGAAATTGATTTTGCATGTTTTGCCCTTTTTGTTGATTAGGATTAATCCTATTTGGATTGTTGGGTGGAGGAAATCCGGGTGGTCCAATTTGGTTGCTAGCACGGTAGTTTGGTTCCACTTGAGGACGGTATTGATTACCTCCTTGATTGGAAGTTCCGGCTATAGCATTAACATCAAATGTAGTGCCATCGGTGGCAGTACAATTGTAGTAAGCGTGAGGACCACCACAAGTAACACAAACTTCTATCTTTTTTACTTCAGCAGTGTGAGAAGTTTGTGGAAAAGAAACTTTCTTTTGCTTGGCTAAAACCAAAGTTTGAATAGCCTTCGTGAGTTCAGCAAGCTGAGTATCAGTACTAGAAGAACTCACGGGAGATGAAGTGGAAGGACCAGCACTAGCCTGAGAATTATATGGCCTGGTTCGTGCTGTGCGGACCTTAGACTTATTTTCAATGAGTGCTAAAGCTTCTTTTGTGGATTTGCTCAGAAAATTACCTCCAGCTGAGGCATTTAGAGAATCTTGGTCAAATGGGTTTAAGCCATTGTAGAAAATGTCCATTTGCATCAACTCGGTGAAACCATGATGAGGACATTTGCGAAGCAATCCTTTGAAACGATCCCATGCCTCACCAAATGATTCATCAAATTTCTGTGTGAATTTCATGATTTCATTTTTAAGATGCGTGGTTTTAGAAGGAGGAAAGAATTCATTTACGAACTTCTGAACCAAATCTTCCCATGTTTCAATTGATCGAGGGGGTTGTTTGTCAAGCCAATTCTTGGCAGCCCCATCGATGGAAAATGGGAAAAGAAGAAGTTTGATTGCCTCTTCAGGGACATTCTTGCATTTGATGGTGGATGTGATTTTATTGAACCATCGAATGTGATCTTGAGGATCGTCCCTTTCAAAACCATAGAATTGACGCGATGTTACAAGGTTTATCAACCCGGTTTTAAGCTCAAAATTCTCAGCCACGATGGCTGGAACAACAATGGCATCTCCATAGCCCTCGGTGGGAGCTTGGAGAAGCTCATTCATAGGACGGTCTTCTGCCATGATGACAGTGGGAATAGCACGAATCTCGGGTTCGACTATTCGGGCAGCACGTCTACGATTACGTCTTCTCGGAATATCTACGAGTTCACGTAAAGGACTTGTCGACGTGGAAGAACGAGTGCGCATGCACTAAATAAAATATTTCAATTAAATCAAGATCGAAGCAAAACACAAGGAACTTAAACCTTAAATCAACCAGCGTACGGTAGCTCTCTGACTGAAAAACGCACAGAGTGGCGGAGAAGCAAAGGTGGGCAATAAATGCTCCTTAAAAACCCGCTTCTTTCGGCTCGACAATTTAATGTCAAACCTCCTTAAACCTCCGTTAGAGTTTGTTTATCAATCAAAGGTGAGCCGAATTCACAAGCGACACAAAGGCAAGTTTTAATCTTTGGTTTGGGAACTTATTATGATAATACCCAAGTTGAGGAATATTATATTAATTTTGCTTTTATCTTTTATTTTACAATAAAACAGAAAATGTTTTTGGGTTTTTTATTTGATATTATATATATAAAAGAAAAGGAAAATATTTTTTTTGTATTTTATATGGTTTATGGGAAATAGGAACTTCACAAGGAAGGGTCTCAAATCACTAATCGTCTAAACTTTAAACAATATTGTCGCAACACAACCTCCCCGGCAGCGGCGCCAAAATTTGATTCGTGCCGAATACACTTATAAATAAATGCATACAACGGATACACATGAATAAATACAAATCAACCCTTTAGGAAAAAGGCTAACTCGCAAAAACTCATGTTTGTGTGTGTGATACCAGGTAAGTGATTACCCGGGTCGTTTCCCAACGAGGTGTGAATGGGCAATTGTTTGAAGCTTGGAATTAGAGTGACTGATGATTGGGAATAGAATTTTGATTGTTTAATTCTATTTTAACAAATGAGAAACAAATTCTCACTGAAATATTAAGGTTTAAACAATTCATAATAAAAACGCGATACTGGAATTCTAAAACGGGACTAAAAAGTGAAATATTAAGAAATCTAATCTTACAAGTGCAAAATTATTTTTCTTAAATCCTAAATAATAAAAGAAAATTTTATAAAAAAGATTTATATTTTTCTGACTTTTATATTTTTTATTATGAATTAAAGACTATTTTAAACTAATTAAATTATTAAAAATACTAAAACTGTTTAGAAAAATCTGAAAATTTTACTTAAATTACTTTATGCTATGACAATCCTAGGAAAAATATAAGAAAGGTGTCAGCTTATTTTAATAAGCTGCTATAAGCTAAAAAGCTACGGATAGCTTAAATGGAAACAAGTGTTAAATAAAAAAGGGTGCAAAGGTTTAATGAAAAAGACCCAAGGGCGCAGTGGTAGTGTGTGTGTGTGTTGTGAGTTAGCAGACCTGGGTTCGAATCCCAGGTTTGCACTTTTTTTGCTTTTATTTTATTTTTGGAATTTTCTGATTGAAACCAAATAAGCACAACACAATAAGCAATCTTTACAACTGCAACCTTTTTTGAAAACCTCAAATAAGCCCAGAAATCAGCAATGATTTGCTGATCAGTGGACTTAAATGAAGAACAGCCCAAGGTTTTTGCTAAAAAGCTATTAAGCTATGAAATAAGCAAAGGCAAACTGAAAATGAGCTAAGCAACTAATATTAAGCTAAAATGAAACTGAAAAAGCAACAAAAACTTAGAAATAAGCACTAAACAAGCTCAAATAAGCACAAGAGTGGACTGCTATGCTCAGGGCATATCAGTCAATCCTAGGCAACTTTGGGCTTAATTATAAGCACTTAGATTACACTAAATATCACAAAGACTGATAAAGCTTAAAGTTGACCTAGCAAACTATCTAGAAATAAAGGAGATAAGCACTGACTAACACAATTTAAGCACTTAAATGGATCTAGAAATTTTGTGCAGACTGCACTATGGGTACTTATGCAGACTGATGCAGCAGTGCACCAAAAAAATCCACCAATCCAATTAGAACTGGTCCAACTCTTTTGAATGCACTAATAGGACTTAAAGGACTTCAGAAAAGCAACAAATAAGGATCAGAAGAGCTTATTGCTCAACTGAGCTTATTTGATCAGTTGGGTTTTTGAAATGACCACAAACCACACAAAACCACTATATCTATCAAATTGACTTAAAATAACTTGGAAACAGCTTATATTACCTATTTTAAGCAAGATCAAAGTAAGCAAAATAGCATATGAACAGTGGAGTATGGTTTTGACCCGTTTTAGCACTAAACCAAACACTCCTTTGTCAAGGGACTGTTTTGGTATTAAAACTGAAACAGACAAAATTAAGCTATGATTTTGCAAGACAGATTAACAACTAACTATATTAAGCACTAAAAAGTATCTTTTAATGGGAATTAAGCAGTTTAATAAGCTATTCTATATATGAGCTATTTTTGGCTTTCTTAAGTTTTTTAAAGAGAAATTAAGTCTAGGGTATTTAAATCTGATAAAACTGATAGGAAACAATTATGAACTACAAATAAGCAGAAAATTACTATAATAAGCTAAAGTTAAGCACTTGGACAGTGAAATGGAAAAGAATGCAAAAAAACTTGAAAAATGCTTACAACTGAATTGGAATATGAAACAAAGGAAAGGGATCAGGAGTGAACCTAGCTTGTCAGAACCAAGCTTTAAACCCAATTAAGCCTTCCAGAACAGCTTATTCACAACACAACTGCTTATTTCGACTTTTTGACTTTTTCTTGACTTTTATGATTTTCTTAGAAACAGAACAAGTAAGCAACAATAAACTCTTAATAAGCTGTCACAGGCTTATAAGAGCTTATCTAACAATAAATAAAAGCTTTTGAACTTAAGTAACAACTGATTCGAATTAAGCTTGTTAACATCAAATTTGAACTTCTATTAAACTTGAAATGGTACAAGGTTTTTGTAACTGAAATTGAAACTGAATTACAAGAACATGAGATGGATTACAACTAAAAGCTTATGCTAATTTTTTATTTAAAAACAAGTTACACTACGAAAGGTCTAAAACTTTGACAATCTTCTCTCTGTGTCTTCTTTCCTTTAAATAGCCATCCCAGAAGACTATTCTCATCCCTCTGATCAAATCCCAGCCATTGGTTTGCTTCCAATCAATCCCAGTCGTTTATTGGCATTTTGGCGGGAAATTGGGAAATGGGTTTTACAGACCTAGTGAGGGTGTGGGAAAGCATTAAATGAGTAGGGGGTGGTGGAGTGTCAGGGATAAGGCGGTGGGTTGAGGTGATGGGTCAGTGGAGAAGGGATTGAGGTGGTATGGTTTTGGCGGGGTGGTTTAGGAAGAAGAAAGGTTTGACCAAGGGTCAAACCTGGTATTGGCTAAGGGGTCGGGTTGGGTTTATTTATTTAAGGATTGGGCTTGGGTAAGTGTAGTGAATGGGCTGGGTTAGAGTTTAGTTTTGGGTTGGATTTAGTTTAGCTGGGTTTAGTTATTTAGGATTAGGATATGGTTTGGATTTTAGTTAAACCTTAGGGACCATTGTTGTACAATGCTGAAAATCCAGGGACCATACATGCTAAATCAGAAAATTATTTCCAGGGACCATTTGTGTCATTTTGGGATTTTGGGGGTTGACTTTGACTCTGTCTTTGACTTTCGTCTTCACTTGATCAAATGCACAATTATTTCCGAGTCAATCCAAAAATGTTCGTTTTCGTCCCGTTTTCAATCCTTTTGCACATGAAACAGATAAAACCACAATTCAAGGATATTTTCTGTATTTTGAAGCATTTCTGAGTGTTTTTAAATGTTTTTGCAGTTCAGATGGGACAAAAATGATGAGTATTTACACACTCATCAGTAGACAACACATTAATTTTTGTGCTACATTTCTTTTTGACATAATTGATGTTTCTCATTTAAACTTAACTGTTGCACATCCCAATGGGACTGTTGCATAGGTAAAACAAATTGGAAGTTATAAACTAGGAAATGATTTGATAATAAAAGATGTGTTGGTAGTTCTTGGATATCATGTTAGTCTGCTATTTGTTCATAAGTTGTCCAGAGATAATAAGGTTGTTGTTAGTTTTAATGATAAAGTTTGTAAAATTGAGGATTTAACTCAATGGTTCCTGATGGGGACTAGTAGTGAAAGAGGAGACCTTTATTTTTTTGATGGAGGTAAGAGAGTGAATATTAGTAATATAAAATCCTATTTTTTTGTCAAATTGTATTTGGCATAATAGACTTGGTCACCCATCAGACCAAGTTCTCACTGTTTTAAAAAATAAAATAGAAGATCTTAAGCATACTAGCTCTGGACCTTGTGAAATTTGTCATAAAGCTAAACAAACTAGAGAACCTTTCCCATTAACTGATACTAAGGCTGTTAATCTGGGTGATCTTTTTCATTTAGATTTATGGGGTCCTTATAAGGTGACCAATAGGGATGGGTTTAGGTTCTTTCTTACTGTTGTTGATGACTGCACTAGAGCTGTTTAGGTGTTTTTTATGAAAATAAAAGTGAGGTTTTTGATCACATTGTTGGTTTCTATAATTTGATTAAAAATCAATTTGAAAAAACTATAAAAGTTTTCAGAAGTGATAATGGTATAGAATTTGTAAACAAGAAGTTTGAAAGTTTTTGTTTGAATAATGGTACTTTACATCAAACTACTTGTTCTTATACAACCCAACAGAATGGTATAACAGAAAGAACGCATAGGCATTTGTTAAATACTCCTGTAGCCCTCATGTTTCAGGGGGCTTACCTTTGAACATGTGGACTAAATCTATTCTAACTGCTACCTACTTAATCAACAGGTTACCTACTGCTGTGTTATCTGGTAAAAGTCCATATGAAATGGTGTATGAAATTGAACCTAGTCTCCTACATCTACGATGTATTGGCTGCTTACGTTTTTCAACTGTTTTGAATGAGTATGATAAATTTGGTTCTAGGTCTGACAAATGTGTGTTTGTTGGATATGCTTTTGATAAGAAAGGGTATAAACGGTTTAATCTTGATCAAAAGAATTTTTTTTCTAGGGATGTTAGGTTTTATGAAACTGTGTTTCCTTTTAAAAATAGTTCTTTTACTAAAGAGTTTGTGTTTGAAGAAAATGGTATAAATGATTTGAACTTTTTTGATCAAGAAAATGAGAGCAGCCATAGCAGTCTTAGGTTTGATGAGCCCAATGATGATAAAGGAGATAGTACATATAATAACAACAAGTCTGAACAAGATATTAGTACTCCTAAACCTAATGTCAGCACTGTAGATGAAGCTGCCAGTGTTAGAAAGAATTTGCAGGCTGATACAACAGATACTGCTGATACAGCTGATGCAGATGATAATGTGCATGCTGAAACAGCAGATACTACTGATACAGCTGGTGCAAATGTAACTGGTAGTACTTCTAGTAGGAAGGACACAAGGACTAAAGAGTATGCAACAGAAACTACTGTTTCTGATGGTATACAAAGTACTAGTCTTAATGATGATGATTATACATCTTAGGGTGAGGACATGGATATGTTTGGTAAAACATTTAAGTCACCAGAACCAGCAGTAGGACAGACTATTAGGAGGACTAATAGAATGACTGCCTTGCCATCTAAATACAAATATTATGTGCTTAATAAAAATCTTAAGTATAGCATTGATAAAGTTGTTAATTATTCAAACTTAAGTTTGGATAATTTTGTGTTTACTACAAGTTTAAACAAGATTCATGAGCTTGCTACCTATGAGGAAGCTATCAAAGATAGCAGATGGGTAGAAGCTATGAATCAGGAAATTGAAGTTTTAAATAGAAATGGAACTTGGGTAATAACTGAGTTACGTGATGGCAGAAAGGCTATTGGGTATAAATGGGTTTTCAAAGTTAAGTATAAGGCTAATGGTGAGGTTGAAAGGTTTAAGGCTAGGCTTGTTGCCAAAGGCTTTAATCAAAGAGAAGGTCTTTATTATGGGGAGACTTTTTCTCCTGTTGTGAAAATTGTGACAGTTAGATGTTCTAAGTCTTGCTGTGAATAATCAATGGCCTTTGTTTCAACTTGACATTAATAATGCTTTTTTGTATGGTGAATTGGAATAGGATGTTTACATGACAATACCAGAAGGGTTTTCAGATAAAAATGATAAAAGAGTTTGTAAACTGGGGAAAGATTCCAACCTGAGGACTATATAATGCATTATCTCTCAACGTTCATAATGAACTTATATATACAGCATACATCATGATCAAGCCATGCATACAAATATCATTCGCATTGACTATATATATCGATTAATCAGGAAAATATATATGAGTCTATATACAAACCAAAACGTACAGTTGATAAAAAAAAAAAAAAAAAAACAGAAAAAACATATACTACAAATAAATCAATACGTATAGAAAACTAAAAACAACCCAACTAGAACATCAATTCGAAAAAGAAATACATCTTTTAAATTAAAACAGGTTCAATTGATAGACAATGTTAGTTTACCTGCAGCCATTATTAATTAGAAGAAAAGAAAAATGTCTGTTGTCATACTGTGCCTAAAAGGTCGCTTGTGAGTTGCATGAGAAATAAAGCTGAGATGATATGAAAATTGAGGGTTGTTGGGGTCACTACTGTGGGTAGCGTTACAAAATGCACTTCACCATAAGTATCCATATAATCGCCAAGGCGGATTGCATAAAGTGGTAGTCATTTTATTGTCATTTATGCCAAAAAGAACCATCGAAATTTTATATAAACTAAAAATTATCGAAATATTTACTTGTATATTTCATTTAGACTAGAGTGATTTCTCATGTTTAGCAACGAGATTTTATAGCGACACATAATTATTATTGTGATGTTTTGATTGGCGTTTCATATAACATTTATTCGTAAAATGTAAAAAATTCAAAATGTAACCGAATTATAAAAGTTGACTTTCATACAATTGATCTTCCGTTAGATCATCACACACATCATCATTGTATGGTCATAATCATAATCCTCATTTCACTCTGTAATTTACTTACAACTTAACATTAATGAGCCGACAAGTAACGATAATTATACATTATGTACATTAAAAGGGATGATCAAAATAAATAATAGTATTTACCGTTTATTTAATTTAAAATGAAATGTTTTAATTAAATGGTTTATGTAAACATGGAAACTTATTAAAACATTTTCCTATATAAAGACAAGTTTTAATTGCTTAATTAGTTTTAACTTTTAATTTCAAGAAATGGGATACACCCATTATTATATGTAGTATAGAAATGACAAATTTCCTTTAAAATTTTTGAATTTTTAAGAAATGAGATACACCAAGTCACCAATTATAGTTAAGTTAAGGGATCATATAAAGTGAATTGAATTACTGAGCAAAATCATATACTGAGCAAGATGTTTTCTATGTTCATACTGGACTTGGACTCGATTTTCTGGATACAAGTTCAACATCTAATTTGCTTCACATTTATTATAGCATTTAGAACTTTTCGATAAACCATGTTTCTTAAATCGATTCTTGAGTGGCTGAGTGTTAGATTTGTAATCTTTTGAGGTCCTTGAAGTTGCGACATAGTTATTGATATTCATGGAATTCATATGACTTAGGTATTCAAGTTACAAATAAATATATGGGACAAAAAAGAAAAGAGAGGCTGAATTAGATGTCTTTATTATGATATGATATCAAACGAATGAGGTTACATGCACTAAAACATGTGTTATTTATTCATGCTGACAAAATCCACATACTAATGAATTATGAATCAATCTATGCATGTTGGGTGCAATCAGTAGGCTTAAAAGAAACCTTTCGATTTACCAAATCATACCCGACCAACATGTTTCGCTGCGATAAATTCCCAAATATGGGCAAGCCATCTTCCCGCGAGAATGTTAGCACCAAGCAACTCACCCCCTTTTCAATTTCCAAAAACATGTTCTCTGGTGGCACCACAACATCAGCCCCAGTGAACCTGAACGTCATGCTGGGTACATGGTCTAAGTTCAAGTTCTTATAGCAATAGTCGAAACTCAATGGTGGCTCTACAATACCATTACCAATGACCTTGGTTATAGCATTGATCAAATCAAGATAGAACTCATAAGGGACATATGTTAGCGTTGTCCCGGAGTCTATGATAATATTACCATCTTTCTGGTGCAAGGGGAATTGGGTAGACACGTTGTGTTTTCCAACCAACATGCTTTCTAAAGTAAGGTAGTAGAATGTCGAGGGGTCTTTCTTAATAAGAGGAGTTGAAACGACATTCGGCCCTGCTATGTTGGCATGAGTTCCAAAGTGAATTTTGCTTGTATGATTAGTGTTATTGTAAGAATATGGTATCAGACAATATGAAAACTTTCCTTTGATTGAAGAGTCTAGTTGGTTAATTATAGAAACCGGACCACCACCGAGACCAATGATGCCACTAACATCTTTCTCGAACGAACCTTCATTATCATGACCACAACCAAAAACAACATTTTTAACGGGGGTCGATCCAAACCAAAAGGTATCAACCACAAGGTCACCCGTTGTGTACACATCCCTGTCGCCCATTTCGTAATGACACATACTACTTGAGTCACACGGTAATTGATCTGTATCTAAGGCTTTACAACCTTTTGATTGACAAGATAGTGCTCGATAAGTAGATGAATTAGAAGGCACAAGGATAGGTGGGCCCACTTGCTTGTAACAATTTACACAAGGCTTACATTGGGCCCACGTAAGGTCTGATCCAGTGTCAGCGATTCCAATAACTTTTACTGGTGGAGTACCGATTTTAATTGACATTAGATATTCTCCCAAAGCTGCGGAAATATTTACATCAATGGAAGCATTATTTGAGGTAAAACCCGCCCTTTTTGAAAGATGGGAAGCTCGAGAAATAGAGCGCCGAAAAGCATTTTTAAGACGGTCGAATTGAGCATAGGTCGGGTTGTAGATAGGAGATTGTGGAGAGTCTCGATCAATAAGATCAAGGGAAAAACCACCGTTGATGCGGTTAGGTTTAGCAAGAGAACTTGAGATGTTGATTAAAACAAAGATAAGAGCAAGAGTGTTCATGATTACGACTATAATTAATAATATGATTATGATTATGAAGCATTCACGAAAATTTGATCAATATTTATAGGTGAATGGCTTTATGAATTATGAACTTAGTATATGCATTTTGATAGTAAGTCAACTACAAAATCTATTTCAAAAATAATTGTAGATTAGTATCACTTGTACCAAAAAATCTCTTGTAAAGATGATAAAATTTTCTAGATTAGTATCACTTTGTACGTACAACTGTAAGTTTACAAAAATAAAACTCATTAGCTGGAGCAACTATCCAAAAGTTTTGTTTTGGGCGAGTATATATTTGGTGTAGTTGAAAAACCAATGAGCATGACTAAGTTTTTTTTACTCTATAGCTAAAATATTTTTTAAGTTGACATAAGATACGTATTATTTCTATAAGTTAATTAGGGAAAAAGGTATGTGCACATCACAATATGCATTGTTATTTTCGTACTAATTGACTTTTGCATGGATATATATGATTATGGTAAAGATATCAATACTTTATAAAACATGCATACTTATTTAGGGTTAAGTTTGGGTTGAACTCCAACACAAGTTTTTGCTTGATTCGAACTCAATCTCTAGTTTGTTCCTATCCTTAGGTTTCTATTTTTAGACGAGTCATATATGTTTTTTTTTTTTTTTTGACTGGCCGGTTTTTTTTTTTTTTTTTTTTTTTTTTTTTGACTGGCCGGTTAGTTTTTGTTAGACTTGTAATTAAGCTAGCTTTGTCTTTGAAGTGTAACTTGAGACCTAGTCATTTGTAGTATATATAATCATGTGAGCTAAAAGATTAATATTTATGACCATCTTGTTATTTTTTTATAGCTTTATATATGTGCTCAAGTCTAAATTACTTGTAACGTAGGTGTGTCGAAGAAATGTAGTATATGTCATGGCATGTTGCAAATCCATCTTAGTATGAGGGGCTAATGGTAAATTGTAGGGGATAAACAAAATAAACGAACACAACCGAATATTATTTGAATCTCTGAAAGGCGTGTGAACACTTTCAGATCGAATCAATTCGGTGGTTCTCCCGAATTATTTAATCGGATATAATTTAGAGATTGAGAACGTTTTGAATGCTTGTGTTTGAGATTGATGAACCAGAGAAAATTTTTAATGACCAAAGAAAAATACGTACGAATATCTGTGAGGGATTAGGGCTAACCGCCTTTTAGGCAGTTTTCAAGGTTTCAAAGTTGTCCATGTCAAAGCCAAGTCCCAACTTTTTGAAGCGGCTAAACTTTATGCTCATATAGGTAGCTCTTTTAGTCTTGCACCTGCAACGCAATTTGTCAAAAGAGCTATTAAGAATATATCTATTCAACCTCCCTAACTTGCAAGTCTGCGCACATACCTTGGGATGATTCTTCTAATGTGTTCCAATCTCTAAATATTAAGCCTTCCACATTGAATTCAGCACCTAGCGTCATAATAGGTGGGAATTGGGTATCTTGATATCAGAGATTTCTGGTGGACTTTAATCCCATCCCTATAGCCGACTTTTTCACGAGATCTCTACACAACCCTTTGGTTAAAAAATTCAAATAGGCATGCACTCCCCACCTCCAAGCCTAAATGATGTCTTATTATGACTAAATTGGTCAAAAAAGTTAATCCAATTAAATTAAAATATCCAACATTCCTCCCCTATTTTAGTGCAATCATTGATTAACTAAAACAAGTAATCTCAAACAATCAAACTTTTGCATAAATGAAATGTCGTGAAGATTGAATTTCACATTAGTACATTACACATTCCAAATATTCGAATACCAGGGTGTCGCTTAGGATTGAACCCTGGGAATTCATTTTGAATACACGAAGATAATGTACACAAAAGTTTACATACATAGTAGTTCTATCTTGACACATGTTTTACTAGCCTATGTCCTTATCCTTCATAAGCATGTCAAAGCTAAGTCACAGCTTCTTGAAGCGGCTAAACTTCATGCTCATATAGGTAGCTCTTTTAGTCTTGCACCTGTAATGCAATTTGTCAAAAGAGCTATTAAGAATATATCCATTCAACCTCCCTAACTTGCAGGTCTGAACACATACTGATAACGCTTAAATCTAACATGTTTTTAGGTGCGTTATTGCTAGTTTTGTGCATCATATTTGGTTATATTTGCATGTATTTGTTGCTAAATGATGAAAAAGTGTGTATGCAAGTAAATATAGCCAAGTACAGGAAAAGTGGAGGAAAACACGAAGAAATGAAGAGATTATGCACATAAGGGGAATTACGAGAAAGAAACCACATGATACTTCAAAGAATTGATTAGACCAAGACTTCTATGCTTAATATATCAAGAAAAGATTAAGTTCTATGAAGGAAATCAATGGTACAGCGAAGGATCGAGCACGTAACGAGAAATGAATAAAAGAAAATAAAAGTGCATGGCAGGATCATCCATCCGATCGGATGCTGCCCGCATCCGATTCGGATGGAGTGAAGTTGGAAACACCGAGAGCTCCAACCGATCGGTAGGAGCCAAATACCGATCGGTTGGCCAACACTGAAGTTACAAAGTTGCATTAAATGGTGAATTTAAGCCCCATAATCATTGAGGCTTATCATTTCTCAGCTGTTAAATCATATGGGACGTTTTTACTTGGATAAGAAGGGTTTCCTCACTTATTTAAGGAACCCTTGGTTAATTTACAAAGAGAGTTCTTTTTGGGGAAGTGACATAACCTAAGAAAGCTACACCACCATTATTATTATTGCCCAAAAGCTTGTAGTTGCTGTAAAAACGTCCAGGAGATCTTGAGTTCGAGTCTCAAGAGTTGCGTCCGTGTGTGGAGTTGTTTACTTGTGATAATAGGCGATTGGAGGAGTGTGGATTGCTATAGTTCCACAATTCTAGTTCTTGTAATTCCTTGATAGGTATTTCTTGTTGAGTTATAATGAACTACTTTTACTTTTACTATATGATGAATGAAAGTTTTATTAATTATTTGTGTTTGGTTATGATTGTTATGGAGTAATTTAGTTATACTTGTGTGTGGATGATGTGACAATTGTTGGAGTAATCTTATCATAGTGATGCATGAAAACATATCTTGTTTTATGAGTTTGTTGAGATAAAATCTAATCTTGCTTAATTGGTTGGTAAAAACATTTTCAAAGATTCACAAGGCCGAAAGGAGTTTTCTTTATGTTTTTTATTCCAAAAAGTTAGTGCACGAATTAGTATGGATTGTGGTGTGTGACAAGCAACACCTTAACTCATTAAAATGGATTTGGAAACGATTTCATCACGAAAAAGGCCGAAAGGATTCGTAGGAATTCTTGAGATAAGACATGCTTTCAAACAACAAAAAGGACTTAATAGAATTATCGTAATAGTTAATAATGGCCGAAAGGAGTTAACTAGGAGATTGAATTCTTAGATATGATTTCTCATGACAAAAACCATAGATTGTGAATCATTCATTTTAAGTTGTGCATCATTACAAGTAACACCCAACTTGATTGGCTACTCTAAACAATTGTCATGGAAACTACACACAAGTATATTAGTTTTTGATTGATTGAACCTTGCTTGTTTTTAGAATTTGCTTCAAATTGGATTGACACTCCATTTTGCTAAAACTTATTTACTAAACCTCAACCCCAATTCCCTTGGGACGATCTCGACTTACCCACCTTTACTACCACGGACGAGTATACTTGCTCGTATGTGTGATTAGAGAATTGGATAAATCGTGTTTATAAATTTTAAAACTTGAACACAACGACACGCACACCAAGTTTTTGGCGCCGCTGCCAGGGAATTGTTAAGATTTTCTTGGTAGTTGGGCTTAGTAGTCTTAAGTTTTTTTTTTAAAGAAAGTTAAAAAGTAAAAAAAAAAAAAAAAAAAAAAAAAAAAAAGAGTTTGGTTCGGACCAACCGAATCGGATGGATTTCCATCCGATCGGTTGGTGGTCTCGGTAATATTTTTTGTTTAGTAATTTTTGTTATTTTTCAGTTTTTATGATTCATTAATGTTATGTTTAATTAGTAGAGTAATTAGATTAATTAATTTAGGGTATTAGAAAGTTTTATTATGTTTAATGATTAGTTAATGTAGTTAATTTATTTATTTTAATGTTTGGTAGTTTTAAAGTTTTTATTGAATGAGTTATAATTAGTCTTTATGTTCATTAGTTCATTAGTTAAAAGTTAATTAGATAATTTGATGCTTGATAAGTAATTAGGATTATATTAATTAGTTTTAGTTATTAGTTATTTCTTCTTTTTAGTTTTCTATATATATATATATAAAAAAAAAAAAAAAAAAAAAAAAAAAAAAGCACAAAAACAAGTTAAAAAAAAGAGGTTGTCATTAGTTTAGTATTATTATTATCATTAAAAAAAAAAAAAAAAAAAAAAAAAAATCGATCGAACCGATCGGAGGCCGCCCGCATCCGATTCGGTTGGTGAGATTTTATCTTTTGCAGTTTTCCCATCCGATCAGATGGAAGGTGATATCGATCGGATGGTTGCCTCGGTAAAATTTTTTATGATTTTTTATTTTTAGTTGTTTTGATGTTTTGATGATTTGAAGTTGTTTGTTAGCTTATTTTTGTTTGATATTTTGATATGGTTCGATTATAACTAACCCTCACGCTAATAGTTTGGAATTCTTGTTTTGTGGTTATGTTATGATAGTGCTTAAGTAGAATGGAAAGTTTAAGCAATGTTTCGGAATATTTGAGACATTTGGAAGAGATGTTGAGAGATTCAGGAGATTCTTTGGAGAAGTTGGAAAGCATTTTGGATGAAGCTAAGATTGGTTTAGAAAGGAAAGAAGAAGTTGGCGAAAGCAGTGTTTGTTTACCTAAGGAGAAAAGAGTGGTTGTGTTTACGCAAGCACCACCTAAAGAGTTTGATGTACCATTTATGAGGTATGCTACACCATGTGGTGTGGAAGGAGTTAAGGCTTGGGATGCTCAACTTAATATGGAGTATGGTGAGAATTACATTACGGAAGAAATGCTTAGTAAGCTTGGCTTTGTTAGGCTTGATTATGAGGATTATGGTAGGAAGATAGTGAGAGATGTGAAAGTTAATATTCATGGTCATGTTTTCAAGATTGATTTTGTTGTGTTGGAATATGGAAATGTGGATGAACCGGAAGTTATGTTTGGTAGAAATTTCATGGTGAAAACTAAATGTAGGGTTGATTTTGGATATGTTCATAGGTTCTAAGATTGATCATGCGAGTATGTTATGGATATGATTTAGAGATAAGTGGGATGTGTAGAGACCATAGTGATTGATGAAATGCAGGATAAGGAAGAGTGGAACTAGATAGGATTGATTTGGAGTCGAAAGTTTTTGTTTTTGATACAGTGAGTACAACCGAATCGGTTGCGAGTTGCTACCGATCGGCTGGATAAGGTCACAACTCCATCCGATCGGATGGAGAGAGATACCGATCGGATGGAGCCCTCGGTAAAACTTTTTGAAGATTTTCAAATCGAATCTTTTGGACTTCTAAATCATCTAACCTTGTTTCTTATACTCTTATACTAACAAATAATCATGGTTGCTACAGAGATTTCTTGCAGGAGGATCGAGTTCATCGCGTGAAGTTAGTAATCCAATTGTGCAAAAGTTTGTGAATAGGAATATCAAAGAGAAGGTTAAGTATACTGTGATTCCAGAGCGTAACGAGAATTTGAAGTTTAGTGGCTTAAGCAGCGAAGAGAGGCACGCTTTTCGTGAGCGTCTATCAAAGTTACAAGGGAGGAAAATCGCCAAACCAAGGTTAGTTGATTGGAGTTTATTTCATGAGTATGAATGTGAGATGGAGTTAAGGAATTTGATGAGAATGACATATGTATACGAAGGAGATGGTGATAGTTTTGAGGATTATTCGTGGGAAAATGCGTTTAGCATTCACGAGAATGTTAACCGAGAATGGTGTTTGGAGTTTTTCTCCACGTTTTACTTTGAGCGGAAGGTTGTGGATCTTATAAATGACAAATGCATTTGGTTTAGGCTTTGTGGTAGAGAGCATGAGTTTACTTTGCCGGAATTTGCCGTGGTTCTTGGCTTGTACGAGCCAGATGAGATCAAGGATCGTTTGTTTGCATCTCATTTTGTGAGATTAGTAAGGAGGCATAATGATTATGCCGGGTTGGCTGAGTATTGGAATAGTGTTGGTGACCCAAGTTGTACAAGAAGGAATTCATCAAAGCTAAGGAATCCGTTGTTGAGAATTTTACAAAAATTGATAGCTTGGAGTGTCTTGCATAGGACAGGGAGCAGAGACAAGTGCAATCAGCCGGATCTTTGGGTTATGAAGTTGTTAGAGGAGAAGAATGGGAATGCGGCTTGGATAATAGCCGAGTATCTTTCAAGGAGAGCACCAGGAATCAAGGACAATAGTGAAATCTGTGGCGGTCACTATGTGACCAAGTTGGCGAAAAGATTGGGCTATTATGTGGATATAGAGTTAGCAAAGTGTTCAGAGATGTTGAATTGTGAGACGTGGGATGCAAGGAGTTTTAATACGGCCTTAAATAGGAAGACACGAGAGTTGGGAGCTTGGATTGAGCCACAAATGGTTGCACCTCATGGAGCACCACAGTAGCCTTACCAACAACAACCATATCAACCACCACCTCCTGTTGGGAATATTCATGCCCCGGGTAGTTTTGACTCGGGATGGGGAGATTGGAACCGTGAGCTAAATGAGATTGAGAAAAGGGACGTGTGGAGAGATTCAATGATGATGAGGCAAAATTACAACTATGATTATTCAATGCCGATGCTTCAACATGTAGCTCAACAAGGCGATTATGAGGTACCTCCTTACAACCCACCAAATGTTCCACCCTACCCATTGGAGTGTGACCCGTATCCTGGCCAATACCTTACCCATATCCTGGGAACACACCATTTCCTGAACCAGTGGCGGTGTATGGCAGAGTCCTTAATGTTGGGAGTTCGAGTTTTGATGTGGGCGGTTCTTCAAGGGGTGCTGATTCCTCCCAAACTAGTCGTCTTTTATTTCTCTATCACACAAGCCAACCACTTGTGAATGGTCAACCGTAATAAATGATAAAAGGCAAACAGCCTGGGAGAAGAATGCAAGTTTACCAAGGAGTATAGAATTATATCCTCGGGTCATTATGTCCTGATGAGGTGTGACGTTCTGAATACAACGAATGTTGAAATTTATTGAATATAGAAAAACGGGAATCTGATTGACTAACACTGGAATGTGAATAGTCATAGCTCTGTCACAGCTGTATCGTTAAAAACGTACAATCAGAAACCTAAAAACGCGAAAGATATACAAACGTACGTTTAAATTAAACGCAAACGTACAAAACGAAATAAAACAAACATTCCCAAAGAGGGAATTTGCATGCCTTAACGGCTTAAATGCAAATTAAAAGAAAATAAAATAAATAACTATATTTACAAAGTTATTATTATAATAATTAGAAAATCTAAAAACCTAAAATGTAAGTTCTATCTAAAAAATGTGAAAGATAATTAAAAACGACTAAAAACGTAATAAAAATGATTATCTAAGGCTTACGTATACAAAAACTACAAAGAAAACTAAAAACGCGCGGTTTTATTAAAAACTACGTACGTGCGCGAGTTAAAACGTAAAATTTGTGAAATATAAACACTATGGGTGCAAATATAATTTTTACATGTTCTATATGATAAAAGAAAATTTTAGAAAAAAGAATTATATTTTTTTGACTTTTATATTTTTTATTATGATTTAATTACTATTATACAAATAAAAATACGAAATAAATACTAAAACTATTCAAAAAAATCTGAAATTTTTATCTAAAATACTTTATGATATAACAAAGCTAAGAAAAATACAAAGGACAAAACAGCTTATACGGATAAGCTAATATAAGCTGAAATAGGAAAATAAGCTATAAACGAAAAAAAAAGGTTAAAAGGAATTAAAGTGGAGACTCTAGCAGAACTGGTGCTCCAGAGCATTTGGGAAGGGGGTGTGGTGTGTGCGCATGTTATACTAGCGAGAGGTCTTGAGTTCGAATCCCACACCCCACGTTTTTTTGCATTTATTTTTTTTTTCGATTTTCTTTTTACACACCAACTTTTTAACTAAATATAACAAACTTTTGTAAAGGAGCTTTTGCTGTAAAGCTTAAATGAAGCTTATGTAAAATCGAAATTCCAACAGTGGAATGCTTTTGAGCAAAAATGAGTTTTGAGCAAATTAAAAGCTAACCAACTAAGCATTAATTTTTGACTTTTTTTTTTTTTTTTATTTACTTTTTAACTATTTCTAAGCAACTTTAATAAAGACACAACTTTTATAGTAAGCTAAATAAGCTAGAAATGAGATGCTTATTTACACAGTAGGCTTATATAAGGTTTTTTAAAAACTTGATTTTTCTAATGAAACTAAGGGTCGAATTTTAAGCTATGGGCTTTTGAAAAAAAAAACTAAAAGCTACTGAGTTAAGTATGAATAAGCTAGGGGAGTCAAGAAAAGCTAAGGTTAAAAGTTTAAAAGCTCACAACAAGCTTGTCGCTTGTTTGGCTGCTGTTGTGCAGGCATGAGCAGGGCAAAATTGCCCACTTTGAGGGCTTATTTAAAAGGGCTTATATGAACTCTAAAAATCACACAAAAAATTAAAGATGTACACAAGTTGGGGAGCTATAAGCATGCCAAATTTCAGGGTCTAACTCCTAATAACAAAGAAATGAAAAATCGACGAAAATCAGCCGAAACTGTTGAAATACGCAATTGTGCAGAAAAATTGACTTTTTGAGTTTATGAACAAAGTTGATTTTCATGAACTTTGGACTGAATTTAATCACTGATTATGTTATATTTAGACAACATTAACATGAAATAAACAAATATTAACAACTTTTAAACACATATGCAAGGTTTAAGGATCAAACAATCTTACAGTACTCATAATGAGATCATCAATGTGTCAAATTGACTTTCTACCATGCTATACTCTTTGATTAAGGTTCACTGAGTTATTTAGGTCCTATGTGATGTATATCAAACAAGAACAACAACAAATAAGGCCTATGATTCAGTTTCATCAAATAATCCAAACACCCCTATTAAACTGCCATGTTAAGAATTTCAAAGTATAAAAGTGAATTAGCATACCAAATCAATTCCAGGGGCATTAATGTGTCAAATTAAGCCCTTTTGAACATAAACCAATAGTCACAAAGGCTTATGCCTATTTTTCTCAATAATATGCAATCTTCACAGTTTAACTGAGAAATTTGTAACACACAATTCCAACATATAAACATTAAAGATTATGATACAATATGACTAACAAACAACATTTAAACATGAAAACATCAAAATTAACACAGATTAGGCATAGGAACAGTAAAATGCAAAAATTGTAAAATAAAGCTTACAAATGGATTCCAACTGAGATCAATGAAACAAGGACCAAGGACCACTTGCAATAGCTTTCAACCCAGATTCTGAACCAAAGGCCATCCAATATTTACCTTGCTCCATGCTTGTTTCATCAGGAACACTTATTTATTTTGTTTTTCATTGTTTTTCTTCATTTTTTTAGCATTACTGAATTTGAAAGAGTAAAACTGTTTTAATGGTTCTAAAAGCCTTAAAGCTTTGTCATGAGCCTAAGTGAGCTAATTGAATCCATCAAACAACTATCATTAACAATAATTTAAATGACTTGAAAATTTAAGGTACGGATTAAGAAAACATGAATTTAAAAGAGAACTTGCATTAAACTGAAAATGGTATTCCATTACACTAGTTAACTGAAAATTACAACATTTGAAACATTAAAAGACATTGAAATTAAAGAAAGCAATAAAAATTACACTACATGATCTAGCCTAATTGGCAAAAGTTCTCTAATACAGGAAAACTTGGCAACCTTCTCTCTTTGCTCCATCTTGTTATTTATACATCCAAAAAGCTTCCTAGTCGACCTCTGAGACTTTCCCACTTCATCTTGACCTTTAATTGTCTGTAATTCATCCTAGCCGTCAAACTCACTTTTGGCGCCAAAAGTAGAACAAGTGGCTGGGGTAGTTTTTATTGTAATTAAAGCATTTTGGTGTGTTGTGGAGGTGTAAGGGACACGTTTGGTAGCTTTTGATATCAAGTGGAGGAGTGGTAAAGAAAAAAGTAGGGAAAGGTATGGGGCAGTGAGGTGAAAGTTGTGGGAATGCATTTATGGTGATTGTGGGCTGGTATAGGTGTATAGGGGAGGGCATGGAGTAGGTATGAGCTGGGGGGTGATGTGGAAGCAAGTGGTGGCAAAACCACCACTGGTTTTGTGACTCAGTGGTGTGGAGAGAAAAAGGGGAAGGGATAAGAAGTTTGACTGGGGTGTTGACCCTGGGATATTATTTAAGGGTTGGACTGGGGTTCAAAAAGGGTAAAGGCTGGGGTCAGTTTGTTGGTTGGGTTTTTATTTGGATTTATAAAGTAATAAAGGATATGGTTTGGTTAGTATTGTAAGGACCATTTTTGTAATTTCATGAAAGATGAAGGGTTTGAGTTGTCAACTTTCCAAAGTTATTCCAAGGACCATTGTTGACTTTTTCTTCCAAAATAAACCTTCAGGGACTAATTCTGCCAATTTATGAAACTCCAGGGACTGAAACTGTCAATTTTGTGAACTTTGTTCGTTTTTCGTCAGTTTTCAATCTTTTGTACCTGATTCATATAAAAACACATTCCAATAATATTTATAGCATTTTATGGTTTTTCAAAGTGTTTTTGGCTGATTTTGTGGGGTTAAACAGTATAAAATATATGTGTATTTAGACACATATCAGGTGCTGGAGAGAAAAGACAAAGGTACACAATTTTTGAGGGTGATGAGAATTATGAAGATGAAGAGAGTGAAGATGAGAGGATTGATCCGGACATGGATTATGAGTGATCAATGATGGTTTATGATTATGGTTTCAAAACAATGATGGTTGAACTATTTCTATTTTCTATTTTCTACTACTTTAAACTTTAACTCTTGTAGGATTTATTTGTTTTAACTTTGATTTGTTTGGATTTCTATTTTTATTTTTTATTATTATGTTTGTTTGGTTTATTGTTTTTGGTATTTTGTTTGTTTGTTTCGAGCATAGTTTGCAGTATTTGCAGGGGAAGAATTGACGGAAGCTTAGTGTTGATCAATTTTTGAAGTTGGAAGAACTCATGAGATTACTTGTGATCAACTAGGCTTATGCTAATTTTTTTCCGGGTAGTTTTTTCTATTTTTCTTTCCATTTCCTTTACTTTGAAGTTCGTTTTATTACATTGAGGACAATGCAAAACTTAAGTGTGGGGGAGGGAAGTAAATAGGAAAGATTTTTTTTTAATTTTGGATTTTTGGATTTCAAGGACTAGAATGTGTGAATTTATTCGCCTTTGATTTTTCTAGTTGATAGACAAATTGATTCAATGGTAAATAATAAGGTTATTTTGAAAAAATTTTTGGAATGTAGTCAAGTTTTGAGAGTTTTTGGTAACTATTGCTAAGTACATTTTACCACCACTTTAAATTGTGAGGATTCATGCCTTATATTTCGTATGAGTGTGCCGGTGATTATGTCGATTCTAGAACTTGTACTTGTTATGCATTACGGTTAAAATTACTTTCAAGTAATAAAATATATTCAAATGATAAGAGGCAAATTAGGATTTTCACCAAATGGCCTTCCGTTTACAATACATTTTTGCTAACCACATCGGTTAGTTGTCCTTAGTAATTGGAACCCATTTGTTAGCATTATATGCTAGATACCCTTAGTTACACCCTTTTGAGCCTATCTTTTCTTTTGATTTAACCCAGAAAAATTATTGCACCATACACCTTAGACTTTCCCGAATCAAGTCCAAATGAAGTTCGAAACTATTTATTTTTGATGATTGCATGATTGACCACACCTTGTATGTGTATATGTTGTTTCAATGAAGAAGGAGGTCGCTACTCTTATTTATATTTTTTGTAGCGTGTGCTCATCCAAAGTGTGGGGGTATGTATAAAAAAAAAAAAAAAAAAAAAATGAGAGAAAAAGAAGAGAAAAGCCAATGAGCTATTTATGTGTGAAAATAAGATATTCAAAGAGCTATTATAGAAGATGGAGTTTATATGAAATGCGGAATAATGATCGAAGAAGTTTGGTGAGTAATCATTTGTGATGTAAAGAGTTAGGATTGAATTTGGGCTTGATTCTTGTTTGTTTTTTTTATATAGAACCAAACCAAATTCCCATGTCTTATCCCTTTCCCTTACCAATTACTTTATACGAGCATTCGGATTTAGTGATGGCTTTGTTTAGATATGTAGCACATGTATGTTCTGGTGACCATCCGAGTTTTTGGATAGTTGAAAAGCGTTGTTAGCGATCTGGTGAGTAAATTGGTGACCATCCGTTATGCAAGTAACGTCGTTAGCGAACCAAGGCACGATCTAGTGACCATCCGTTGCTTGACTATACAAGGATTCGTTGTTAGCGAATTATGATGTACTTGTATGAAATATCTATACATTAGCTAGGTAATCAAAACCCTTTTGAAGCCTAAACCCAAATTAAAGACCTCTTTGATGTTTTATTTTGTTGTTTTGATACAAGTACAAGCTTATGGTAAGAGACATGAATCGCGTCTGAGCAATTGAGTGATCTACAATCAAATCTATTATCGAGAGTTGTGTGAATTTAAAATTTCCTTTGTGAGGTACTTGGTGATGTTAACAAAGCTCAATTTAATTTGCATACATTGCAAGGATTTTTTTTCATGAACATAATGAAAATACCATTGAGTTCAGTTTTTCTAAAAATTAGACTTGCTCGAGGGCGAGCAAAACTCAAGTGTGGGGGATTTGATAACGCTTAAATCTAACATGTTTTTAGGTGCGTTATTGCTAGTTTTGTGCATCATATTTGGTTATATTTGCATGTATTTGTTGCTAAATGATGAAAAAGTGTGTATGCAAGTAAATATAGCCAAGTACAGGAAAAGTGGAGGAAAACACGAAGAAATGAAGAGATTATGCACATAAGGGGAATTACGAGAAAGAAACCACATGATACTTCAAAGAATTGATTAGACCAAGACTTCTATGCTTAATATATCACGAAAAGATTAAGTTCTATGAAGGAAATCAATGGTACAGCGAAGGATCGAGCACGTAACGAGAAATGAATAAAAGAAAATAAAAGTGCATGGCAGGATCATCCATCCGATCGGATGCTGCCCGCATCCGATTCGGATGGAGTGAAGTTGGAAACACCGAGAGCTCCAACCGATCTGTAGGAGCCAAATACCGATCGGTTGGCCAACACTGAAGTTACAAAGTTGCATTAAATGGTGAATTTAAGCCCCATAATCATTGAGGCTTATTATTTCTCAGCTGTTAAATCATATGGGACGTTTTTACTTGGATAAGAAGGGTTTCCTCACTTATTTAAGGAACCCTTGGTTAATTTACAAAGAGAGTTCTTTTTGGGGAAGTGACATAACCTAAGAAAGCTACACCACTATTATTATTATTGCCCAAAAGCTTGTAGTTGCTGTAAAAACGTCCAGGAGATCTTGAGTTTGAGTCTCAAGAGTTGCGTCCGTGTGTGGAGTTGTTTACTTGTGATAATAGGCGATTGGAGGAGTGTGGATTGCTATAGTTCCACAATTCTAGTTCTTGTAATTCCTTGATAGGTATTTCTTGTTGAGTTATAATGAACTACTTTTACTTTTACTATATGATGAATGAAAGTTTGGTTAATTATTTGTGTTTGGTTATGATTGTTATGGAGTAATTTAGTTATACTTGTGTGTGGATGATGTGACAATTGTTGGAGTAATCTTATCATAGTGATGCATGAAAACATATCTTGTTTTATGAGTTTGTTGAGATAAAATCTAATCTTGCTTAATTGGTTGGTAAAAACATTTTCAAAGATTCACAAGGCCGAAAGGAGTTTTCTTTATGTTTTTTATTCCAAAAAGTTAGTGCACGAATTAGTATGGATTGTGGTGTGTGACAAGCAACACCTTAACTCATTAAAATGGATTTGGAAACGATTTCATCACGAAAAAGGCCGAAAGGATTCGTAGGAATTCTTGAGATAAGACATGCTTTCAAACAACAAAAAGGACTTAATAGAATTATCGTAATAGTTAATAATGGCCGAAAGGAGTTAACTAGGAGATTGAATTCTTAGATATGATTTCTCATGACAAAAACCATAGATTGTGAATCATTCATTTTAAGTTGTGCATCATTACAAGTAACACCCAACTTGATTGGCTACTCTAAACAATTGTCATGGAAACTACACACAAGTATATTAGTTTTTGATTGATTGAACCTTGCTTGTTTTTAGAATTTGCTTCAAATTGGATTGACACTCCATTTTGCTAAAACTTATTTACTAAACCTCAACCCCAATTCCCTTGGGACGATCTCGACTTACCCACCTTTACTACCACGGACGAGTATACTTGCTCGTATGTGTGATTAGAGAATTGGATAAATCGTGTTTATAAATTTTAAAACTTGAACACAACGACACGCACATCACATACCTTGGGATGATTCTTCTAATGTGTTCCAATCTCTAAATATTAAGCCTTCCACATTGAATTCAGCACCTAGCGTCATACTAGGTGGGAATTGGGTATCTTGATATCAGAGATTTCTGGTGGACTTTAATCCCATCCCTATAGCTAACTTTTTCACGAGATCTCTACACAACCCTTTGGTTAAATGATCAGCTAAATTGTGTTGTGTTTTCACAAACACCACAGATATTACACCATCCGTGATAAGCTCACGTATCATGCTGTGTCTAACACCTAAGTGTCTAGACTTTCCATTATACACTAGACTGCATGCCTTAGCCAAGGTAGTTGCACTATCACATCTGATAGAAATGGGTGATATCGGTTTAGGCCACAATAGAATTTCATATATTAAATTCCTTAGCCATTCAGCTTCTTTACCAGCTGCTGCTAATGCCACAAACTCGGATTCCATTTGATGACGTATAGTCCGCATTCGGGTCACGAACCCGACCAATGGACGCTACTAACACTCAAGCCCATCACGAATGGGCTATCACGATAACGGTTTGGGCTTACGATGGCCCAAACCCGAAGCTATTTATGGTCTTGATATAGGATATCTCTTATTTATGGGATATGTATCATACGACCGGTTTAGGCGGGATACGCCGAGGAGTGAGGAACACGAAACCAACAAGGATTTCGTGTGTATATAAAAGGTCTCTCGACTCTCATTAAAGGTACGATCTAATAACCATAACTCTTCAACTAAACCCTAAAACCGATTACTTACTCTCACGCCGGAGGATAATCGTGGGAGACAATCCCACGATAAGCCTAACGGTGTCTTTTTGTTTTCTTAGTGCGCAGGTCTCAAGCATTAAGATCTAATTGGTACGGAAACAAGGAACGCCCAACTTTTGTATCAACAAGTGGCGCCATCCGTGGGACCAAACACTAAGAACTCTACGAAGAACTAGAATGACGAAGCACGGAAACCCAAATCAGCGGACTTCGCAAGCAAAGAAAACGCATGACGACCTACAAGGGAAGAAGCAGCAAACTGATGCAGCCGCTAAGCAGGCCTCTGGGACAACCAGTGCGCCCAAAAGCCTAGGATCATACTCAGATCTGGCTTTTACTGCAGTAGAACCACTCACGAGGACTACCCATGCTACTACAACAACCACTAGCGCGGTAGATCTACTGCGCACTCCTTTCACCATGTCAAAATTAGACCCCACTGAGCCCCCAAATGCGCCTATCCGAAACAAGGGTCCTGATGTGGAAACAAACATCCTCGCGCTAGAAGGAGTCACGCCTGAACTAGCGCCAAGTGATTTCGTATCTCAAAACTATGAAACCTTGGCTGCGCTTATGCGAGAGGAAGCGAAAAAGAGGTCAAGTCAGAGTCTGCAAGCCTGGCTCAACTTTGACCCTGAGCATGAAGCATCCCCACCACGTTACCGAAAGGAAAGGCGCGAGAAGGATGGCCGCCGACACCCAGTGTTTACTAGGATCGGAAGGAAAGTTGTGGATGATGAAGCAGCCGACTTACAGTCTCTGGAGGAGCATGAAGATGATGGATGGCGCACCAATGTCCACGTTAGACTTGGTAGTCGCAGGATCCACGATAGACTTGGGCGACGATGCTCCCCAAGCGAAAGCCCTTCAAGCTCGAATTCCGAGGATAGTCGGCGCAAGCGCCGCAAAAGAGTAAGCTCATCCTCAAGTGACTCCTCGGACAACGAGGACGAAGAAACAGGGCACTGGAAGTCCAGGAGAAGATCCCGCTACCGGGAAGACGAAGATATGTCTCGTCCCTGGCGCCGCCAAAAGGTTGACGCATTCACTCGGCGCATCAGTGATTTTTCAGAAGATAAGAGAAGGCGCATGCCCGCTAAAGTTAAAACTTATGATGGGAAAGGTGATCCTGATGACCACCTAAAAATTTTCGAATCAGCAGCAACCATCGAAAATTGGCCACAACCTGTGTGGTGCCACATGTTTAACTCTACATTAGTAGGGAATGCGCGAAACTGGTTCAGTAAGCTTCCACGTAGAAGCATCGATGGGTTCGAAGAGTTGCGGAAGGCGTTTCGTTTGAACTTTACTCAGAGGAAGAAGTGCGCCAAAAACCCTGTTGAACTCGCTAGGGTAAAACAGCGCCAAGGGGAATCCACAAGCGCTTTTATGGAGCGCTATAAAGACGAATGTATACATGTCAAGGCATGCCCAGAAATACTAAAGATCTCAGGGTTTATGAATGGAATCAATAACCCAGAACTTATCAAAAAGTTAAATGATAGGGTTCCCCAAACCTTTGACGAACTCATGAAGCGCACGAGGTCCTTCATCCAAGGAGAAGCGACAAGTATACTGATGAAGCGAAAAGTGTACCGCTTTTAAGGGGTCATTTAAGCCCTAAATCGTATTTATTTGATCAAATATTGCCCTAAATCGTTCCTTTTGTCATTTTAGGTACTTTTGAGAAGAAATCTGGAAAAGGAAGCATTTTGGACGTTTTTGGAGCATAAAAGTGAAGAAAACGACAAAGTCTCAAAATTACGCTGGAAAGTACCTTTGACGGCGTCAGGAATTAGTCCAGACGGCGTCATGGCTTGGCAAAAGTGGTGGATGTGAAAATTACTCATGATAAGCCAGAGAATTTTGCATAAAAAATCTGACGGCGTCACCCTTTAATCTGATCAAGGTCGTCACGACTTAATTTAAAGAGGGACGGCGTCAAGCACTAATCTGACGGCGTCACCCCCTGATAGGCCAGAACGGATTTTGGAGCACTAAAGAGGGACGGCGTCAGGAAGGCCATCCGGGAACCCTAAAAGCGGCGAGGTGACGGCGTCAGAATCTAGAACGTGACGCCGTCAGCCCTTAATCTCTATATATAGTTTTGCAATTTTTTTGTCATTAGTGTGGAACTTGTGTGGAACTTTGTGTGTGAGAAACCCTAAGACGATTTTAGCAGCTTTTTCAAGGCTTTTTGCCTTGAGATCTTCCATGTTACATTGAAGATAAGTTATCAATTAATCATTCAATATGTCTATGTGTTGTTTGATTCTATCTTGTTCTTGTCTTTTGTTTAACATGCTAGGCTAGGTTTTCTTTGTGTTTGCTTAGATCTAATGAAACCTAACTATTGATTGTTGGTTATTAGTGTGTTATTAGTTGTATTGGATGAATGTTAATCGATGTTAGGCTTAAGAAAACTGGCTAACTTCCTATACGGTAACTTGCTTGAACGTCTTAAGAAACATGAACCAATGCGTACTAAGGTTTTTATGGTTGTATTTAATGCATGAGCGAATTCTAGTGATCCCATGTTAGGAGCTTCTTAGCCGGCTCGACATAGGAGTGAAGTAGGAGTTCATAGAGTTGGGGAAGTACGTACGCCACCCCACGATTGGTATTAAGGAATACACCCGTCATCCACGCAATTAATACACACTAATCAACCGGTAAAAGATAGTTAGGGAGTAAGGAAATCTAAGTAAACACATTTCTCTCCACATAAGTTTTACCAACCTTTTCATTTTCGTCATTTTATTTTATTTGCATTCGTAGTAATTTGGGTTAGTTGACTAGCAACTAATTCCGACCACTCTTTCAAACCCGAGATTTTACTTGCTTTCATAAAAAAAATAAAAACATAAAAATAATCTTCTCTCACCCTTAGACCTATTAGAGTAGTTTTTCATACCTAACGAACACTATTCCCTGTGGAGAACGATCAATCCCCCGTACTTACCACTACACTATACTACATCGGTCAGGTACACTGCCTGGTGGGGTTGTAAGCCTCTTGAGATCCCTCGAGAGGTAAAACCTGTTGTAAGGTTGCAAAACCACGCATCAAGTTTTTGGCGCCGCTGCCGGGGAATAGTTATTGTTTAGGTTGAATTTTTATTTTATAGGTCTACTCACTAGATTCCTTTCTAGTGAGATTTTTATTTTATTTTTCTAGATTTTCTTTAGTCTATCTTTTTTCTTCGTTTCCTTTTTCGTAACCATTACCATCCGACATCATGGAAGGTGGTAATATCCTCGATCCCAACAACCCACCACAACAACCACCACCTCCTAGAGCCCGTACTTTAGGAGAGTACTCCCGTCCTAGCCACCATGGCTATCGAAACACCATTGAGCTCACTCAAGGAGCCAATGTCACTCCCTTGCGATCCGACACCATCCGGTTGGTGCAAAGCGGATGCGCATTCCATGGACTTCGTTCTGAAGATCCTAATCAACATCTCAAGGACTTTCTCAAAATCGTTGATTCTATAGACCTTGATGTTGCCACTCGAGAGACGACCCGACTACGTCTCTTTCAATTCTCTTTGCGGGACCAAGCTAGTCAATGGCTAGAGCGTCAACCCGCAGGATCCATCACCTCTTGGGATGATCTCACCACTCGTTTCCTTGCTCAGTTTTTCCCACCAGGAAGAACTACCAAGCTAAGGAATGATATCTTGATGTTCCAACAACGTCAAGGCGAAACCCTCTACGAGGCATGGACTCGATTCAAGGACTTACTCCAAAAAATCCCTCACCATGGCATAGAACTTTGGCTCCAGGTCCAAATCTTCTATGACCATATCAATCTCTCCACGAGGCAAACCATTGACCAATCGGCCGGTGGTAAGCTACGTGAGCTAAGTGCGGAACAATCATGGGCTCTCCTAGAGGATCTTGCTCTTTATGACAACGAAAGTTGGAGTGATCCCCGTGATTTGAATAAAACGGTCAAGGCAATATCTTTGCCTTCGAACAATTCAAGCACTTCCGACCGTAGGATCATAGAACTTGAAGACCAAGTCAAGTTTCTTATGAAATCCTACGAGGCTCCTAAACCTTCAAGCCAAGTGAACAAAATCACTTCTTCATGTGAATTATGTAGTGGTCCCCACGACATTCGTGATTGCATGGAACTCCCCGAACAAGCTTTTGTGGACTACGCATCCTCGCGTACCGACGGAGCGGGAGACAAGTGGTACACTTTCAAACCCGAGCCAAACCACTACGGTGATTCATACAACCCCTCTTGGAAAAATCACCCGAACCTTAGGTGGAAACAAAACCAAAACGCACAACAAACCAATTCTTCCAACCCACCTAATCGTTTCCAATCAAGCGGTTCCAACTCGAACCGTACTTTCAACAACAATCCTTCCGGCAATGGTAGTACCGATAACTTTGAAGGATTGATGTCTCAATTTATGGCATCTCAAGAAGCTCGTTTAGCCAAGTTTGAAGCCGATTTCAAACAAAAACAAAGCGAGATGACCGATAAGATTGACACTTTGTTGAAAGCCCTCAATGATCGAGAAATGGGAGCACTCCCTAGCAACACGGTCAAGAACCCGAAACTAAACGTCAACGCCGTTTCATCGGTTACGTCTCCTAGTTCTTGTCCACAATATTATTCGGTCAATTCCATGAGCACGTGTTTCAAACAAACCCAAGTCATAGTTGAAACACCTCCCACTCAAAACCTTGACGAAGAATTCAAGGAGCTCCATCTTGAAAGTCCGGTTATTGAAGTGTTGGATGAGAAGAAGCTCAAGTTAGGCGAAAAAGGGACCGCCTTTGTTCAAAACAAGCTACCTAAGAAGTTAGATGATCCGGGCTTATTTGTTCTACCTTGCAAGATCGGTAATTCGGAGGCTTATGACACATTAGCCGATCTTGGATCAAGCCTTAACCTACTTCCGTTACCTCTCTACACCTCTCTAAAACTAGGAAAACTTGAAGAAACCGAGGTGATAATAGGCTTAGCGGATGGAAGTGTTGCTTACCCGGTTGGAGTAGTTAAGGACGTGTTAGTACACATAGGAAAACTAACCATTTTAGCCGATTTCCACGTCCTTGATATGGTTAGCGACCCTACATGCCCCTTGTTGATTGGTAGAGGATTTTTGGCGACCGCTAGTGCTATGATTGATTCTAAGGAATCCAAGATAGCGGTAGGAGAAGGAGATACTTGGTCAGTCAATGATGTGAAGAAATATGCCTATGATACTAGTGATGAACCAACACCCCATTGGTTAGAATTAAATAGATGACCATCTAGATATGGACCTTGGATAGATAGAGGCTTCATAGGACCCCAACGCCCATTTTACCTAGAAGAGGACTTTGTGAACCGAACACATACGGTAGAGCAACTCTTGGCTAGGGACACCGAATTGGATCCGTTTGAAGACCCTCTAGTTTTTAGGAGGATGATTGATTTCCTAGGAGTTTTGCCAATTAACCTAGGGGTGAATAAGTGGACTTGTGAGGACGATGATCATAAGTGGGATTGGGACAAACCACCCAAAGATGGAGATGGGTCATGGCATATTAAGATGACATTGTATGACCCGGATGGAGAGAAGTTTGAAAAGATATATTGTACTAAGCGAACCAATAGGAAACTTCAATCCAAGCTTAACCCTAAAGACGTCCTCGATGACGAGCTCACTTATATAGGGTAGAAGGACTTTGAGTCTAGCTACAAGACTCGTTAATAAAGAAAAGCGCTTCTTGGGAGGCAACCCAAGTTTTATTTGCTTTGTGTGTTTATTTGTTTGTCTGTTTTTATTTGTTTCCGTATGTATGTTTAATTTTTATTATTATTGATTCATGTTCAAAACTAAATTGTGAAAATGCTTTATCTTGTTTTTAACTTCGTCTTAACTACATATAAAGGTATTTTGCAAAAGATAAGTGTAAGGGAAATCCAAATCGGTTTATTAGAACACCAATGAACATGAATCGTAATAATAATAAATTAACATACATATTAGTAATTGTTTGAGTCAAATGCTTGTATCGAGTCATAATGATGTTTTGCAGGATTTCCAGGAAGTAAGGTATAGGTTTTTCCAAAATTTTTCCGAAACTTAACATGAGAATTCTGTCAGATCATTTCTGACGGCGTCAGGATTTACAACCTGACGGCGTCAGGTTTAATTTTCAGAAAATTTTTGAAAGTTTTGTTTTCATAAAAAGTTTTTATTAAATCTATAACTTATAATCTCCAGGAATCTGCAAAATTATCATTCCACAAGCATTATATCCTTATATATAGAGTTTATCCCGCCGATGTTATGCTGATGAACTCAAATAAGTACATTTTATTACTATCATTTATCCTATTAATTTGACTTGTTTTACTATATTATGTATGAGGATTGATACTTAATCGTTTACTTTTGTAATTCTCAGGTAAAAACAAGCATTTGGTGAAACTTAGCGATTATGGACTAAAAACGGAGTAAAATGATCAAGATTGGAATTGGTTGTTGGAATGAAGAAAATAAAGACCACTGCCTGACTTTGAAGAATGCGCCGCATGGATTTATCCCATGCGCCGCATATGAAACTTTGGTCAACGAAGAATAACCAACTTGTTCTGCTCCAGATGCGCCGCATCTCACTCATTACATACGGCGCATCTATATTAAGATATCACCAGATACGATCCAAGATACAAGAGGACATGCGCCGCATCTAAACATGGAGTTACGCCGCATCTTCTGGCGGTGTACGAATATTCCTGAATATTATAATCTTGGACCCCACGCGAAGTTAAGTCAATGCGCCGCATCTACTTAATAGATGCGCCGCATCTTCCCTCAGACAGAAACTATAAATACCCCAAGACCAGACGAATTTCGTACGCATTATATTAGATTCGAAGACCGAACAGGAGAAACCTAGGACGAATTCAGTCAAGGAGGCAGCACAAGACACACCCAAATCAAAGATACAAGAGCTGTAAGAAGGTGCTGCATATGTTTAATTCATTAAGTAGTTTTGTTTTATTGTGTTAGTAAACTTTAATTCATCAAGATTGGTGGCTTGTGTAATGTGACAACGGAAAGATTGCACTCCCTTAAAACTGCTTTCTCATTAATTAAAGTTTATATGTTGATGTCTTTGGTTACTACTTATTAGTGCATTGATAACCTCTGTGTTTATTAGTGGCTTGCGGGCATTTGACTGCGGGACATAATGTGGCTCCCACGGTTATTACTAAATTGATCACTTAGGAATAACTTTTAGACATAAGTAATCATTAAGGGTTTACTCGCCGATAAGATTAGGACCAACGAGAAAGGGTTAACTACATACACTTCATATAAAGCTATCAATAAAACAAGTGACAAACTACTTAATTATAAGGACAGCCCTCTTATTGTCTCGAGTATTTATCTGTGTACGTGTGTGCTACTTGCTGATTCGTGCCTATTGGTTTACTTTATTATTTAATTGCAAACAAATCGTGCCAGTCTCTCAGGCTGAAACCCCCTTGTGTTAGGATATTAAAATACTGATTAGAATAACGAGATAATAAGTTCCACTCTTAGTGATCGACACTCTACTTACCATTATATTCATACTGACCGGGTACACTGCTCGTTAAGTGTGTGTGTTATTGATAAGTCGGCTAAATATAAATTTAAAACTTGAGTAGGCATTAAAACTGCTAAACCGCAACGACACATCGCACGCATCATATGCAGGTTTTCGTGTTTGTTTTCTCAGGTTTAACAGGTTATTTTGGACAAGGAAATGTTTGTTGGATCAAGCTTATGGCGATGCATTAGTCATGGAGCTTCAACATTACCTTGGAAGAAGATCTAACCATGTTACTTCTTTATCCACCGAGCGAATCAGGGGAGTATTTGATTTCATTCTTTTACTTTATGATTTTACATCTTGTTATTTGAACATTGGGGACAATGTTCATCTTAAGTGTAAGGGGGGGTAAAAGTACGATTAGAGAATGCTATTACGCTTGATTTTTGTTTGTTTAATAGTAGATGTGTAATAAAACTGAGATAAATACCTGTTAGGGTAATTTTAGTGCCAAATTTAAATTTTTTTACAACATTTAGGAGTGAAACTTTGATCTTAATGAGCGTCTCACGGATAAGAGTTATATGACTAGCACAAAAACCGTACCACTAAAAAATTTTCCACCCCCAAATATGTGAGGTTCGCCCCTAGAATTGGTAGGAAAAGTATTTATGCTATGATGTGTGTACCGGTAGCACTTAGATTCTAGAACTTGCGTTAGGACCATTCCGAGGCCACAAGTGAGACTACATTCGTGTAGTTAGATTTACTACATGATAAGAGGCATTAGGATTAACCCATTGTTTTACACCTGTGTTTTTGTTATAATTACTTTGGCTACATTGGTCAAGTAATTCTCCCACACCCTTTGCGTTGTACTTATTTTTAGTACACGATACCCCTAGTACACCCCTCAGAGCCTATCTTTTCGTTTCGACCTTTAAGCATTTTACTTAAAGGAAGAATTTGTTACACCCCACTAAAATGTACACCCAAATCGCCTTAGCCTACCTTGTATGCACTCATTTTTAGTGCATTATTGTGTCAACATTTGTTTAAAACCCCAAGTTAATTATCTAGTTGATTACATGGTTGCTAAGTTGAGTCATATCCTTGTACATATTGTTTTGGGACGATTGGGACTCATGGGTAAAGTACTAGTGTAATGGAGTAATGGGGAAGAACATCATTTATTACCCCCATATGTGCTAAATGTTTTAAAAGTACTCCAAGTATTTCAATTATCTTAATTCGAGTCATTAGAATAGTTATTTGTAAAGTTATGTAAAAGTTCAAGTGTAAGGGGAATGCAACGCCCCTATGATGTATTATTTTGGATGGTAGGGCAAGAGTGTATGAAAAAAAAAAAAAAAAAAAAAAAAAAAAAAAAATCAAAATCAAAAAAAATACAAAAAAAATGAGAAAAAGAAAAATAGAAAAAACATACGGACTACCATCCCGTTTCATTTTATGTTTATTTTATGTTTTTGTTATTTTCTTTCATTAGATTAAATCGAGTCGAGTCTTGGCTTAGCAACATTGTATAGTACATGTAATTAATCAAGATCTTTAACTCGCCACCAGTAAAATATCCTTTATCCAACAAAACCGTGTTAATCATATCCCTACACCTAACGTTATAACCCGTTTAAAAGCCCTCTTTGATAGTTTATCTTAGGTGCTTACGCCTAGTGGAGGAGGTTTTCGATCCTTTCCCAAGCATATGGTAATCTATTTGCTATGACAGGTAGTGAGAGATATTATCCGTTTTCATTTATGAGATTTATTTTGATGACACTTGAGAGATGTGAGTATCTAAACACTACTTGTGAGGTGCTAGTTTGTAATCTCCGTGCTTATTATGATTAAAGTGGAACGACTATTTGTTGTAATTACTTTTATATTAGTGTTAAATGACCCCTAACTTGTATTTTGATTAGAATAAAAGCGCATTTGCTTGAGAACAAGCAAATCTCAAGTGTAAGGGTATTTGATGAAGCGAAAAGTGTACCGCTTTTAGGGGGTCATTTAAGCCCTAAATCGTATTTATTTGATCAAATATTGCCCTAAATCGTTCCTTTTGTCATTTTAGGTACTTTTGAGAAGAAATCTGGAAAAGGAAGCATTTTGGACGTTTTTGGAGCATAAAAGTGAAGAAAACGACAAAGTCTCAAAATTACGCTGGAAAGTACCTTTGACGGCGTCAGGAATTAGTCCAGACGGCGTCATGGCTTGGCAAAAGTGGTGGATGTGAAAATTACTCATGATAAGCCAGAGAATTTTGCATGAAAAATCTGACGGCGTCACCCTTTAATCTGATCAAGGTCGTCACGACTTAATTTAAAGAGGGACGGCGTCAAGCACTAATCTGACGGCGTCACCCCCTGATAGGCCAGAGCGGATTTTGGAGCACTAAAGAGGGACGGCGTCAGGAAGGCCATCCGGGAACCCTAAAAGCGGCGAGGTGACGGCGTCAGAATCTACAACGTGACGCCGTCAGCCCTTAATCTCTATATATAGTTTTGCAATTTTTTTGTCATTAGTGTGGAACTTGTGTGGAACTTTGTGTGTGAGAAACCCTAAGACGATTTTAGCAGCTTTTTCAAGGCTTTTTGCCTTGAGATCTTCCATGTTACATTGAAGATAAGTTATCAATTAATCATTCAATATGTCTATGTGTTGTTTGATTCTATCTTGTTCTTGTCTTTTGTTTAACATGCTAGGCTAGGTTTTCTTTGTGTTTGCTTAGATCTAATGAAACCTAACTATTGATTGTTGGTTATTAGTGTGTTATTAGTTGTATTGGATGAATGTTAATCGATGTTAGGCTTAAGAAAACTGGCTAACTTCCTATACGGTAACTTGCTTGAACGTCTTAAGAAACATGAACCAATGCGTACTAAGGTTTTTATGGTTGTATTTAATGCATGAGCGAATTCTAGTGATCCCATGTTAGGAGCTTCTTAGCCGGCTCGACATAGGAGTGAAGTAGGAGTTCATAGAGTTGGGGAAGTACGTACGCCACCCCACGATTGGTATTAAGGAATACACCCGTCATCCACGCAATTAATACACACTAATCAACCGATAAAAGATAGTTAGGGAGTAAGGAAATCTAAGTAAACACATTTCTCTCCACATAAGTCTTACCAACCTTTTCATTTTCGTCATTTTATTTTATTTGCATTCGTAGTAATTTGGGTTAGTTGACTAGCAACTAATTCCGCCCACTCTTTCAAACCCGAGATTTTACTTGCTTTCATAAAAAATATAAAAACATAAAAATAATCTTCTCTCACCCTTAGACCTATTAGAGTAGTTTTTCATACCTAACGAACACTATTCCCTATGGAGAACGATCAATCCCCCGTACTTACCACTACACTATACTACATCGGTCAGGTACACTGCCTGGTGGGGTTGTAAGCCTCTTGAGATCCCTCGAGAGGTAAAACCTGTTGTAAGGTTGCAAAACCACGCATCAAGAAGCCGCCGTTGCAGACAGTAAGAAAGGCTACTCAAACTATAGGTCACAAGAAGAGCCAAGGAGACAATCCAATGACCAGAGTAGCAATCGTAACAAAAGCTATCGCAGTCAAGGGGGCGGACGGGGAAACGACAAGTATACCCAACTAACGAAGACTCCAAGGGAGATATTTGCGACGGAAGGCGCGAACTTTTCGAGACCCCCACCGATGCGCACCCCAGAAGATCGGCGCGTAGGGAACGGATACTGTGAGTATCATGGACAGAAGGGCCACACAACCAATGAGTGTGTCCAATTGCGCCAATTAATTGATAAGCTAGTAAAAGAAGGCAGATTGGACCATCTAGTTAAGAACATTAAGGATGGGAAAGACAAACAGAAAACTGGGGGCAAGAAAGAAGCGCCTAAGGACAAGGCTGACACAATCTACATGATACAATCATGGCAGCGAAAGACTAGGCAAAAGGTCAGCCATAAATTTTCTCATGGAAGCGAAATCTCTTTTCCCACCTTGGCTGCGGACAACGCAGTGACGGAACCGCTCACCATCGAGATAAATGCGGGGGGGGGGGGGGCACGATATCCACCGCATGTATGTTGATGGAGGGGCATCAGCAGACATAATGTATGAGCATTGTTTCAAGAGATTGCAACCTGAGATACAAAGTCAGTTAAGCCCAGCCACGACGCCGTTGACTGGCTTCACAGGAGAAAAGATATGGCCCATGGGGCAACTACGACTACTAGTTGTTGTTGGTAATAAGGAACACTCCACGGCAGCCTGGATGAATTTTATGGTGATCAGGTCTCCTTCGCCATACAATGGCATTATTGGAAGACCAGGAATTTCGGCAATACGCGCAGTACCGTCCACAGCACATGGGATGCTCAAATTCCCGGTAGAAGGCGGCATTTTCACCATCTACAATAATGCCGTGCCACCTAGAGAGTGTAACACGGTTACATGTGAGACAATGAACACCCCAGAACAGAGCGCAGCTAAAGTATCAAACCTGAAGGTCGCAATTCACCCTGACTACCCGGAGCAAGAAGTATCGATCGGAGGATCGTTGTCTGACAAAGGCAGAGCGGCCGTGTGCGCGCTCTTGCAAAGGAATCTGGATATCTTCGCATGGGAACCAAAACACATGACTGGTGTGCCACGCTCGATTGCAGAACACAAACTGAAAATCCGACAAGGATATTCCCCAGTACGGCAGAAAAAACGCGGCCAGGCTCCAGAGCGCGCAAAAGCCATTCTGGAAGAAGTACACAAACTTGTGGACGCAGGCATCATGCGAGAAGTCTATTACCATGACTGGCTCTCCAATCCATTAATGGTCAAGAAGAGCGATGGTAGTTGGCGGATGTGTGTGGATTTCACTGATCTCAACAAAGCATGTCCACAGGACTGCTACCCACTGCCAGAGATAGACTGGAAGGTAGAATCTTTGTGCGGATATCCTTTTAAATGTTTTTTAGATGCATACAAAGGGTACCACCAAATCCAAATGGCCAAGAAAGACGAGGAAAAAACAGCCTTCCACACAAGCCAAGGTGTCTATTGTTATACAAAGATGCCTTTTGGCCTGAAGAATGCGGGCGCCACCTACCAGCGATTGGTAGATAATGCATTTGAAAAGCAAGTGGGCCGCAACCTAGATGTCTATGTAGACGACCTTGTCATAAAAAGCCTTACTGAAGATGAAGTGGTGCGCGACATTGAAGAAACATTTAGAACATTACGAAAGATCAACATGAAGTTAAATCCTAAGAAATGCACTTTTGGCGCTACAGAAGGCATGTTCCTGGGATACTTGATAGAACCAGATGGCATTAAGCCATGCCCAGAAAAAACAGAGGCTGTCATCCAACTCCCTTTACCACGCACGTTGAAAGAAGTTCAGTTTCTGAATGGAAAACTAGCCGGTTTGAACAGATTCCTGTCCAAATCAACGGATAAGTCACTTCCTCTCTTTAAAACACTCAAGAAGTGTACAA
This sequence comes from Artemisia tridentata subsp. tridentata, assembly GCA_021014915.2. Classification (NCBI taxonomy): domain Eukaryota; kingdom Viridiplantae; phylum Streptophyta; class Magnoliopsida; order Asterales; family Asteraceae; genus Artemisia; species Artemisia tridentata. The sequence goes on along the minus strand of CP139509.1, from coordinate 524,092,034 downwards.
AAAAGGAAGACTTTCGTTGGACTACGGAAGCGGAAGAAGCTTTCACACAGCTTAAGCAACATATAGCAGCGCTTCCTAAGCTAGTCGCACCCCGACCAGGGGAGGAGTTAATCGTCTACTTATCTGCGACTCATGGAGCGGTCAGCACAGTGCTACTGACGGATAGGAATTCCGTACAAACACCGGTATATTTTGTAAGCAAAGCACTCAAGAAGACAGAAATTAGCTACAGCCCAATGGAGAAGTTCGTCTTGGCGTTAGTATTTGCCGCCAAAAGACTGCGTAGATACTTTCAAGCACACCCAATAGCGGTGATCACAGACCAACCTATCAAGCAAGTTATCTCTAAACCTGACGCACCGGGGCGATTACAAAAATGGAGTGTGCTGCTAGGAGAGTATAATATCTCTTATAGACCACGCACTGCGGTTAAGGGGCAAATACTAGCAGACTTCATCATTGAAAAACCAGACACCGATGCTGCACCTCCACTGAGCGAGGTAGACTACAAGAACCATGGGTCCTATTCATAGACGGATCCTCATGCGTAGACGGATCGGGCGCAGGACTTATCCTCACCAACTGATGTGCGTGTCGTTGTGTTCAAGTTTTAAAATTTATAAACACGATTTATCCAATTCTCTAATCACACATACGAGAAAGTATACTCGTCCGTGGTAGTAAAGGTGGGTAAGTCGAGATCGTCCCAAGGGAATTGGGGTTGAGGTTTAGTAAATAAGTTTTAGCAAAATGGAGTGTCAATCCAATTTGAAGCAAATTCTAAAATCAAGTAAGGTTCAATCAATCAAAAACTAATATACTTGTGTGTAGGTTCCATGACAATTGTTTAGAGTAACCAATCAAGTTGGGTGTTACTTGTAATGATGCACAACTTAAAATGAATGATTCTCAATCTATGGTTTTTGTCATGAGAAATCATATCTAAGAATTCAATCTCCTAGTTAACTCTTTTCGGCCATTATTAACTATTACGATAATTCTATTAAGTCCTTTTTGTTGTTTGAAAGCATGTCTTATCTCAATAATTCCTACGAATCCTTTCGGCCTTTTTCGTGATGAAATCGTTTCCAAATCCATTTTAATGAGTTAAGGTGTTGCTTGTCACACACCACAATCCATACTAATTCGTGCACTAACTTTTTGGAATAAAAACATAAAGAAAACTCCTTTCGGCCTTGTGAATCTTTGAAAATGTTTTTACCAACCAATTAAGCAAGATTAGATTTTATCTCAACAAACTCATAAAACGAGATATGTTTTCATGCATCACTATGATAAGATTACTCCAACAATTGTCACATCATCCACACACAAGTATAACTAAATTACTCCATAACAATCATAACCAAACACAAATAATTAACCAAACTTTCATTCATCATATAGTAAAAGTAAAAGTAGTTCATGATAACTCAACAAGAAATACCTATCAAGGAATTACAAGAACTAGAATTGTGGAACTATAGCAATCCACACTCCTCCAATCGCCTATTATCACAAGTAAACAACTCCACACACGGACGCAACTCTTGAGACTCGAACTCAAGATCTCCTGGACGTTTTTACAGCAACTACAAGCTTTTTGGGCAATAATAATAGTGGTGTAGCTTTCTTAGGTTATGTCACTTCCCCAAAAGAACTCCCTTTGCAAACTAACTAAGGATTCCTTAAATAAGTGAGGAAACCCTTCTTATCCAAGTAAAAATGTCCCATATGATTTAACAGCTGAGAAATGATAAGCCTCAATGGTTATGGGGCTTAAATTCACCATTTAATGCAACTTTGTAACTTCAGTGTTGGCCAACTGATCGGTATTTGGCTCCTACCGATCGGTTGGAGCTCTCGGTGTTTCTAACTTCACTCCATCCGAATCGGATGCGGGCAGCATCCGATCGGATGGATGATCCTGCCATGCACTTTTATTTTCTTTTATTCATTTCTCGTTACGTGCTTGATCCTTCTATGTACCATTGATTTCCTTCATAGAACTTGATCTTTTCTTGATATATTAAGCATAGAAGTCTTGGTCTAATCAATTCTTTGAAGTATCATGTGGTTTCTTTCTCGTAACTCTCCTTATGTGCATAATCTCTTCATTTCTTCGCGTTTTCCTCCATTTTTCCTGTACTTGGCTATATTTACTTGCATACACACTTTTTCATCATTTAGCAACAAATACATGCAAATATATCTAAATATGATGCACAAAACTAACAATAACGCACCTAAAAACATGTTAGATTTAAGCGTTATCACCAACCCAGAAGGAATGGAATTCACTTAAGCACTGCGTTTTGAATTCACAGCCATGAACAACGAGGCAGAATATGAAGCCCTAATCGCTGGATTACACATTGCAACTCGAAAGGGCGTACGCAACCTAGAAGCAAACGTGGATTCTCGATTAGTAGCCAACCATGTGTTGGGCGACTATGTGGCTAAATAGGATAACATGGTTCAATACCTCAACAAGACCAAGTCACTAATCCAAGGTTTTGACAGGTTTACCATTAAACAAGTTCCTAGAGGGGAGAACAAAAAGGCGGACGCACTAAGCAAAATCGCATCTAAAAGCTTCGCGCACCTGTCAAAACAAGTATTGGTGGAGATCCTAAAAAACAAATCCATCTCGGAGATGGAGATATCTACGGTGATAGAAGAGTAGGATCCTACATGGATGACCCCTATCATCGAATTCATAAGTAAGGGCAAATTGCCCGAGGAGCAGAAAGACGCTCGACGGATACGGCGCACAGTGCATAGGTTCGAACTTCGAGATGGTATCCTATATCGGCGCTCATTTCTACAACCATGGCTTAGATGCGTCGGACCTCTTCAAGCAGATTACGTACTCCGAGAGATCCACACCGGTTCATGTAGTATGCACTCAGGACCACGGTCCGTTGTAGCACGAGCCTTGCGGTCAGGATATTACTGGCCCACTATGCATCGCAATGCGCGTGATGTGATAAAGAAATGTAGCGACTGCCAAGTTCATAGACCCATCCCGCGCAGACCACAACAAGAGCTAACGCCTATCACTTCTCCATGGCCATTCTATAAGTGGGGTATCGACATTGCGGGTCCCTTCCCTGTTGCAGCGGGGGACTGAAATTTCTCATTGTGGCAATAGACTACTTCACTAAGTGGATTGAAGCAAAGGCAGTGGCGACAATCACAGGTAATCAAGTAAAACGATTCGTTTGGGAAAATATTGTATGCCGCTTTGGATTACCTGGGGAGATCGTTTCGGACAACGGAAAACAATTCCGTGATAACCCGTTCAAAGACTGGTGCGCAGAGCTAAATATTACACAACACTTCGCGTCAGTTAAACACCCACAAACCAATGGTTTGGTTGAGCGCGCAAATCGTAGTCTAGGCGAAGGAATTAAAGCGCGCCTGGACAAGCACAAAGGAAGATGGGTGGATGAATTGTCGCATGTCTTATGGGCGCACCGCACGACAATCAAAGTTAGCAATGGAGACACTCCCTTTTCTCTTGTCTATGGGACAGAAGCTGTCATACCAGCTGAAATTGGGATGCCAACCATTCGTACCGCGGAAGTTAATGTCGCAACCAATGACGACGAACGACGTATAGACTTGGACTTATTGGAAGAAAGGCGTGAACGCGCAGCTATACGTGAAGCAAAAGCCAAGTCAAAAATGAAGGGATACTACGATGCTAAAGTTCGAAACACCTCATTCAGACCAGGCGACTTTGTATATCGCGCTAATGATGCAAGCCATGCAGAAGATATAGGTAAACTTGGACCAAAGTGGGAAGGACCCTATGAGGTCGTTGAAGCACTAGGAAAAGGCGCGTACAAGCTGCGTGATATGGATGGCCGCGAGCTACAACGTACATGGAATGTTTGCAATCTCAAGAGATGCTATCTTTAAGAAAGGCTACGGCCTCACACACGGACACCTCCGCACTTTAGTAAGTGCTCAATAAATATCCGTGTATTTACATTTTGTTTCATTTAGGCAAATGTTTTTCTTTTTACAAAAACTTGCAAGTATTAATTCAATGTCGCGGTTTCTAGCTAATTCCGCGACACATTTCACTTTATTGTTTACATGTTATTTATGTCCCAATATTGTTGTTACTTTACTTTCTGCCTACATGGCGTGCATGCACTTATTAAAACCCACAATGGTAAAAGGATGAGTAAACCTACTAAAAAACTCGTTGAGTAAGAGGGTTGCAAACCCATCAACACCGGATCACGCATCCTTGTTAAACACCTTACTCTCAAGACGTTGGAGTAAGTTCAATGTGTATCCCAAGATGGATACACAACAATGTATACTGTGCGCGTTTAACAAATTAGGAGATAAGACACTTAACTCCTTGATATGATATTTGCAGTACGTTGCATATCAATCTATACACTTGTAAATTTTATGAACTTCATACACAATTATGGATTCTTATAAATTTTCTTAAGTATGTACACAATAGTTTGATTCTTAGACACAACATAGACGTCTTTTACGCAAAGACAAAATAACTAAGTACAAACATTATAACCACAATCACATTTGATACAATATGCGTACAATCGTATTTTTCTAATCAACATTTTATTACGGACTACGAGTTCATACAAGATATAGACTTAACATGCACATGTGCAACAAAATGTTAATCTATTACAAAAAATTACCAAGACAAAAAATCTAAAAGCTATGGGTGCGTCTAAGCCCTGAACCGCCAACATGGTACGCAGCACGACCAGTTCCCTCAAGCTCCTTCAGAAGACCACTATCTTGGGGCGACACTGTCGGTACGCTAACGGGCACTCCATCAGACCTAGGAATATGCGCAGCACCGACACCGCAAAGGATGGCCTTCCCCTTCACACCCTGCTTCTTCGCAAGCCTCATAGCATGAGCCTCTAAGGACTCCTTCAGAGAAATATCCTTTTCAAGGGCAAAAGGATCCAGGATGTTGCGAGGGCGAGCGAAGATAGGTACCCGCAGCTGCGATTCATCAGGCTTGAGAAAATAATCAGCTTGTACCTCTACGCCATCCGCTGCATGCCTAGCCAAGGTTAACCCCTCCATAATAACGCCTATGGGGTAATCTTGGTCACGCTCCAGCTGAGCAATGTGAGGAAGGTCTAGCAGCTTCATCTTTTCCATAGCAGCGACAAGCTCATCGAATGAGTCAGCATTATAATCGGGAACTTGTGTGGCAGGCACCTTCAACAATCCACCCTCAGAGAGCTCCTCTATAGCCTGCGCCTTGCCACGCGCAAGCGCACGCTCCACAACTTCCCCAAAAGCCTCCCGCACCTCTTGGGATTCCAAAGTACCCAAGGCAGCAAGGCGTAACCCATGGCTGATAAACCACCTGCGCTCAGCGATAGAAGACACCAGATGGGGATACAGCTCTTCGTCATACTCGATACTGAGCTTGCGCAACTTGATTTCTTGCTTCTCCAGTGACTCCTCCACAGCCTTGCGGAAATCATCTAGTCTGGCGAAGTGAGCGCTCTTGTTCTGCTCCATATACTTCAAGGCCCAAAGGCAAGTGGCCTTGTACTCTTTTGCGCCAGCGTGCTCTTGGTTCACCTAGGCAAACAATGATAGCCTCTCATCAGCAAGCTTCTGAGCGTACACAGTGGTTGACTCTACCTCAGTCTGAGCATCAGCTAACTGCGCCTTCAGTAGCGCAATTTCCCTATCCTTGTGCGCACTGCTGCTACCTTCACCCGCATGCCTAGCTTTGAGTTGTGCAACCAATGAGGCTTGATGCGCAGCAGCCAAACTCAACTCCTCAATCAACTGGTCCGTAGGCACTTTTTCAGAAGCCTTTGTCCCAGATCCTTGACTCCCCTACGCAAGATGATCAGTAGGCGAGGGACTCGCCTTGGGTGGCGATTCCCCAGCGCGCGCTGCAGCATCACCAGCATCTCCAACACTAAACGCAAAAGGCAAGGGTTAAAGCTATTCTATATACGCATACTATGCGTTAAAATTTCAAATACACAAGTCTAATCACTTACTCGGGGGAAGGAGTTTTAGTTGTATCCTTCTGCGACGCATTATCCTCTGATGATGATTGCTCACCAGAGATAAGATGGCGCCTTCTTTTGGACGTACCAGCGCCATCATCCCCAGCAGCTTTCTTGTGCTTCATCCCTTGGCCAGCGCCTTCTTGCTCACTTTCAGTCACATCGATCCCCTCGCTCTCTGACGAGTCTGTGCGCGACAGCTCTTCCACATGGACTTGTGCTCCAGGAGCTGGAAAACTGCGAAGGGGTGTCGCCTCTAAAACAACTGGGGGTGTATCCTCTGGTTCCTCCTGCACAATCTCCATAGTGCGCCCCGCGGTAGCCTCCAGAATTGGCTCCTCACCTTCCCTCAAAGGGCGCACTCCTACGGTCACCTGTTTGGGCTTCGCCAATCGCACCACACTGAATAGATCCATCTTTGCGCAACAAACAACAAATCATTCTATTGAGCTCTCTGAGCTCGCTAATCTCATCCTCAATTTGGCTACGCAACAAAGCCACTTCGTCAGGTGTAAGGGGTGGATTCGCGCTTTCCATAATGGCAAACTGAATAGTCAATAAAACTCTTATACGAACAAAAGCACGAAGAAAATAGATAGACTAAAGAAAATCTAGAAAAATAAAATAAAAATCTCACTAGAAAGGAATCTAGTGAGTAGACCTAATAAAATAAAAATTCAATCTAAACAATAACTATTCCCCGGCAGCGGCGCCAAAAACTTGATGCGTGGTTTTGCGACCTTACAACAGGTTTTACCTCTCGAGGGATCTCGAGGAGCTTGCAATCCCCACCAGGCAGTGTACCTGACCGATGTAGTATAGTGAAGTGGCAAGTACCGGGGGATTGATCGTTCTCTAGGGGAATAGTGTCGTTAGGATTGAAAAACTACTCTAATAGGTCTAAGGGTGAGGGAAGATTCTTTTTGTATTTTTATATTTTTTATAAAAGCAAGTAAAAATCTCGGGTTTGAAGGAGTGGGCGGAATTAGTTGCTAGTCAACTAACCCAAATAACTACAATTGCAAATAAAATAAAATAACTAAAAATGAAAAGGTGGTGGAACTTATATGGAGAGAAATGTGTTTAATTAGATTTCCTTACTCCCTAACTATCTTTTACCGGTTGATTAGCGTGTATTAATTGCGTGGATGACGGGTGTATTCCTTAATACCAATCGTGGGTGGCGTACGTACTTCCCCAACTCTACAAGCTCCTACTTCACTCCTATGTCGAGCCGGCTAAGAAGCTCCTAACATGGGATCACTAGAATTCGCTCATGCATTAAATACAACCATAATAACCTTAGTACGCATTGGTTCATGTTTCTTAAGACGTTCAAGCAAGTTACCGTATAGGAGGTTAGCCAGTTTTCTTAAGCCTAACATCGATAAACAATCATCCAATACAATTAATAACACACTAATAACCAATAATCAATAGTTAGGTTTCATTAGATCTAAGCAAACACAAGATAAATCTAGCCTAGCATGTTAATTAAAAGACAAGAACAAGATATAATCAAACAACACATAGACATATTGATTGATTAAGTGATTACTTATCTTCAATTAAACATGGGAGATCCAAGGGTATAAAATTGATGCGTGGTTTTGCAACCTTACAACAGGTTTTACCTCTCGAGGGATCTCAAGAGGCTTACAACCCCACCAGGCAGTGTACCTGACCGATGTAGTATAGTGTAGTGGTAAGTACGGGGGATTGATCGTTCTCCACAGGGAATAGTGTTCGTTAGGTATGAAAAACTACTCTAATAGGTCTAAGGGTGAAGGAAGATTCTTTTTATGTTTTTATAATTTTTATGAAAGCAAGTAAAATCTCGGGTTTGAAAGAGTGGGCGGAATTAGTTGCTAGTCAACTAACCCAGGTAACTACAAATGCAAATAAAATAAAATAACTGAAAATGAAAAGGTGGTAAAACTTATATGGAGAGAAATGTGTTTACTTAGATTTCCTTACTCCCTAACTATCTTTTACCGGTTGATTAGTGTGTATTAGTTGCGTGGATGACGGGTGTATTCCTTAATACCAATCGTGGGGTGGCGTACGTACTTCCCCAACTCTACAAGCTCCTACTTCACTCCTATGTCGAGCCGGCTAGGAAGCTCCTAACATGGGATCACTAGAATTCGCTTGTGCATTAAATACAACCATTAAAACCTTAGTACGCATTGGTTCATGTTTCTTAAGACGTTCAAGCAAGTTACCGTATAGGAAGTTAGCCAGTTTTCTTAAGCCTAACATAGATGAACAATCATCCAATACAACTTATAACACACTAATAACCGATAATCAATAGCTAGGTTTCATTAGATCTAAGCAAACACAAAGAAAACCTAGCCTAGCATGTTAAACAAAAGACAAGAACAAGATAAAATCAAACAACACATAGACATATTGAATGATTAATTGATAACTTATCTTCAATGTAACATGGAAGATCTCAAGGCAAAAAGCCTTGAAAAAGCTGCTAAAATCGTCTTAGGGTTTTCACACACAAAGTTCCACAATAAGTTCCACACTAATGACAAAAAATTGCAAAACTATATATAGACTTTCAGATCTGACGGCGTCACGTTATGGAGTGTGACGCCGTCACCTCGCCGCTTTTAGGGTTCCCGGATGGCCTTCTTGACGCCGTCCCTCTTTAGCTCTCCAAAATCCGTTCTGGCTTATCAAGACTTGACGCCGTCAGAATTAGGTGTGACGCCGTCCCTCTTTAAATTAAGCCGTGATGACCTTGATCAGATTAAAGGGTGACGCCGTCAGAATTCCCATGCAAATTTCTCTGGCTTATCATGAGTAATTTTCACATCCACCACTTTTGCCAAGCCATGACGCCGTGTGGGGATAATCCTGACGCCGTCAAAGGTAACTTCCAGCATAATTTTAAGACTTTGTCGTTTTCTTCACTTTTATGCTCCAAAAACGTCCAAAATGCTTTCTTTTCCAGATTTCTTCTCAAAAGTACTTAAAATGACAAAAAGAACGATTTAGGGCAATATTTGATCAAATAAATACGATTTAGGGCTTAAATGACCCCTTAAAAGCGGTACACTTTTCGCTTCATCAAATACCCTTACACTTGAGATTTGCTTGTCCTCAAGCAAATGCGCTTTTATTCTAATCAAAATACAAGTTAGGGGTCATTTAATGCTAATATAAAAGTAATTACAACAAATATTCGTTCCACTTTAATCATAATAAGCACGGAGATTATAAACTAGCACCTCACAAGTAGTGTTTAGATACTCACATCTCTCAAGTGTCATAAAAATAAATCTCATAAATGAAAACGGATAATATCTCTCACTACCTGTCATAGCAAATAGATTACCATAGGCTTGGGAAAGGATCGAAAACCTCATCCACTAGGCGTAAGCACCTAAGATAGACTATCAAAGAGGGCTTTTAAATGGGTTATAACGTTAGGTGTAGGGAAAAGGAAAACACGGTTTTGTTGGATAAAGGATATTTTACTGGTGGCGAGTTAAAGATCTTGATCAATTACATGTACTATACAATGTTGCTAAGCCAAGACTCGACTCGATCTTAAGCTAAAAACAAAATAACAAAAACATAAAACATAAAATAAAACGGGATGGTAGTCCGTATGTTTTTTTTTACTTTTCTTTTTCTCATTTTTTTTGTATTTTTCTTGATTTTTCGATTTTTTTTTTTTTTTTTTTTTTTTTTTTTTTTTGACATACACTTTTGCCCTACCATCCAAAATAATACATCATAGGGGCATTGCATCCCCTTACACTTGAACTTTTACACAACTTTACAAAAAACTATTCTAATGACTCGAATTAAGATAATTGAAAAACTTGGAGTACTTTTAAAATATTTAGCACATATGGGGGAAATAAATGATGTTCTTCCCCATTACTCCATTACACTACTACTTTACCCATGAGTCCCAATCGTCCCAAAACAATATGTACAAGGATATGACTCGACTTAGCAACCATGTAATCAACTAGATAATTAACTTGGGTTTTAAACAAATGTTGTCACAATAATGCACTAAAAATGAGTGCATACAAGGTAGGCTAAGGCGATTTGGGTGTACATTTTAGTGAGGTGTAACAAATTCTTCCTTTAAGTAAAATGCTTAAAGGTTGAAACCAAAAGATAGGCTCTGAGGGGTGTACTAGGGGTATCGTGTACTAAAAATGAGTACAACGCAAAGGGTGTGGGAGAATTACTTGACCAATGTAGCCAAAGTAATTATAACAAAAACACAGGTGTAAAACAATGGGTTAATCCTAATGTCTCTTATCATGTAGTAAATCTAACTACACGAATGTAGTCTCACTTGTGGCCTCGGAATGGTCCTAACGCAAGTTCTAGAATCTAAGTGCTACCGGTACACACATCATAGCATAAATGCTTTTCCTACCAATTCTAGGGGCGAACCTCACATATTTGGGGGTGGAAAATTTTTTAGTGGTACGGTTTTTTGTGCTAGTCATATAACTCCTATCCGTGAGACGCTGATTAAGATCAAAGTTTCACTCCTATATGTTGTAAAAAAATTTAAATTTGGCACTAAAATTGCCTTAACAGGTATTTCTCTCAGTTTTATTACACATCTACTATTAAACAAACAAAAATCAAGCGTAAGAGCATTCTCTAATCGTACTTTTACCCCCCCCCCCTTACACTTAAGATGAACATTGTCCCCAATGTTCAAATAACAAGATGTAAAAGCATAAAGTAAAAGAATGAAATCAAATACTCCCCTGATTCGCTCGGTGGATAATGAAGTAACATGGTTAGATCTTCTTCCAAGGTAATGTAGAAGCTCCATGACTAATGCATCGCCATAAGCTTGATCCAACAAACATTTCTTTGTCCAAAATAACCTGTTAAACCTGAGAAAACAAACACGAAAACCTGCATAACATCGGCGGGATAAACTCTATATATAAGGATATAATGCTTGTGGAATGATAATTTTGCAGATTCCTGGAGATTATAAGTTATAGATTTAATAAAAACTTTTATGAAAACACAACTTTCAAAAATTTTCAGAAAATTAAACCTGACGCCGTCAGGTTGTAAATCCTGACGCCGTCAGAAATGATCTGACAGAATTCTCATGTTAAGTTTCCGGAAAAATTTTGGAAAAACCTATACCTTACTTCCTGGAAATCCTGCAAAACATCTTTATGACTCGATACAATCATTTGACTCAAACGAATACGAATATGTATGTTAATTTAATATTATTACGATTCATTTTCATTTGTGTTCTAATAAACCGATTTGGATTTCCCTTACACTTATCTTTTGCAAAATACCTTTATATGTAGTTAAGACGAAGTTAAAAACAAAATAAAGCATTTTCACAATTTAGTTTTTTGAACATGAATCAATAATAAAAAAAATTAAACATACATACGGAAACAAATAAAAACAAACAAACAAATAAACACACAAAGCAAATAAAACTTGGGTTGCCTCCCAAGAAGCGCTTTTCTTTATTAACGAGTCTTGTAGCTAGACTCAAAGTCACTCTACCCTATATAAGTGAGCTCGTCATCGAGGACGTCTTTAGGGTTAAGCTTGGATTGAAGTTTCCTATTGGTTCGCTTAGTACAATATATCTTTTCAAACTTCTCTCCATCCGGGTCATACAATGTCATCTTAATATGCCATGACCCATCTCCATCTTTGGGTGGTTTGTCCCAATTCCACTTATGATCATCTTCCTCACAAGTCCACTTATTCATTCCTAGGTTAATTGGCATAACTCCTAAGAAATCAATCATCTTCCTAAAAACTAGAGAGTCTTCAAATGGATCCAATTCGGTGTCCCTAGCCAAGAGTTGTTCTACCGCATGTGTTCGGTTCACAAAGTCCTCTTCTAGGTAAAATGGGCGTTAGGGTCCTATGAAGTCTCTATCAATCCAAGGTCCATATCTAGATGGTCTCCTATTTGATTCTAACCAATGTGGTGTTGGTTCCTCACTAGTATCATAGGCATGTTTCTTAACATCATAGACTGACCAAGTATCTCCTTCTCCTACCGCTATCTTGGATTCCTTACAATCAATCATAGCACTAGCGGTCGCCAAAAATCCTCTACCTATCAACAAGGGGCATGTAGGGTCGCTAACCATATCAAGGACGTGGAAATCGGCTAAAATGGTTAGTTTTCCTATGTGTACTAACACGTCCTTAACTACTCCAACCGGGTAAGCAACACTTCCATCCGCTGAGCCTATTATCACCCCGGTTTCTTCAAGTTTTCCTAGTTTTAAGACGCGTACGCTCGGGCTAATCCCAAGCTCTAAAAGTGAAATCTATAAAATACTAACCCTAGGAATGCCAAATTAATTTTCCTAAGTTCTAATTAGAAAAAGAAAATTTTATAAAAAAGAATTATATTTTTTTGATTTTGATTTTTATTTTTATGAATTAAAAACTATTTTAAGAAAATTAAATGATCAAAAATAGTAAATTAAAAGGGAAAAATCTGAAAATTTTCAGAAAATTACTTTAAAGTGAACTGAAGCTAGGAAAATTTATAAAACTGAATCAACTTATGGGAATAAGCTGATAATAAGCAAAACAGTGTAGTTAAGCAAAGAAGGAAAAAGAAACTTAAAAGAAATAAAGAAGAGAAGTATATCAGAAAAATCCCAAGGGTGCAAGTGGTTAGTGTATTGTGTTATAAAGCTTAGAAAGGGCTGCGACCAGGGTTCGAACCCTGCTCTCAGTTTTTGCTATCTAAATAAGCACTACAACATAAGCAGTTTTTATAACTAAATAAGCACTACAACATAAGCACTACAACATAAGCAGTTTTTATAACTAAAATTATTTTTGAAAAGCTAAATTAAGCACAGAATAAGCTGATGATATCATAACAGTAGGCATATAAAGGAAAAAAAGCTAAAGGCAATTAAGCATTAGGACTAATAAGCTAGAATAAGCTAACTATAAACTGAAAATAAGCTAAGGGATCTGAGGATAAGCTAAATAAGCTAAAGGAACACAGAATGAGCAACTATAGGATCAAGTATGCATTGATTTCATGCTAAGCAAGATGTGATCAGATGCATAGGATAAGTGGGTTGCTGAGGCAGTTTTTTGTCTAGGATAAAAGCTCTTAAGCTAAAAGCTATCATTCTAAAAACTAAAGGGAAACAAAGTAGATACTATAAGCTACTGAAAAATTGAAAATGAGGCAACATTGAGCTGATTCAAAGATTATGGGATCCCTAGAACAAGTTGCACAGACTGTATACAAAGTCTGTGCAGACTGTATACAACTGAGCTCAACCAAGTAAGTACAGAACCTAGTGAACAATTCTTAAAACCACAGCCTTATATCACTAATTAGAACACTAAGGAAGCAATAAAAAGGACAAAGTCTGCTAGCTTAATTATAAGCCAATTCTTAACAGTGAACTACCTTCAATATAGAACAATACTCTTGAACCTAATAATCTCTTAAAAATAGCTTAGCATAGACTACCAATGGCTACTTTAAATCAATTCCAGACAAATTAAAGTTTACTAACTAGCACATGAACAGTGAAACACCTACTTTGACCCATTTTGAACACTAACCCAAACACTACCTTAGTTTGACTGTTTTGGATTTTAAGGCTAAAACTGACCAATAAAGCTGAAGTTTGAAAGACAGATATTCAGTAAACTATGTTAAGACCTAATAAGTTATTTGCAACAGAAAATAAGCATTAAAATAAGCTAGGCTAGATTATGCATTATTTTTGGCTTTTTGATGATTTAAAAGGCACTTGAAAATTTAACTAATTCTAACCATCTAATAGACTTTAAAAAGCAATAATTAGGACAAATAAGCTGAGATTTCACTAAATCAGCACTAACAGAAATGAAATAAGCAGTTTGACTAATTGACTTTTATTGAAAACTTGAGTTTGAGTACAAAACTTGAAAACTGAAGAGTAAATGACAATAAGCTGAATAATAAGCTACAATAAGCTAAATAATATCTATTCTATCATTATACTACTCCTACTCTAATCCTCAAAACCTAACCTAAAATCTCACAGCCTTGAAATTGTGAGAGGAGGGGCTATTTATAGCCTGCTGAGGAGCTAGGGTTTCAGAAGGATCCAGAAGTGAAATCGTGGCCATCCAATCATCATATCATCATATCAATCAATCATAGCCCTCGGATTAAGTGTGTGATGTGGCTCAGCCAATCATTGGCCTCCAAACTGCCAAGGTGTCATTCCCATGTGTGTCATAGGTGGCAAGGGTTCTAGAAGAATTAAGGTGTACGGGTAAATGAGGTTGGGGCAGGGTAAGTCTTGGTAGGGAAGATAAACAGTAATTGGAGGGAAAAAGGGCGGGTAAGGTAGTTTTTAGGGTTGACTGGGTGATTTTATTTCTTTGACCGGGTTTAAGTTAAGGGTAGCGGGTTGTGGGAACGGGTTAAAGGATTCGGGTTGGATTTAATAAACGGGAGTGGTTTGATGGGCTGGTGATGGGCTTAATGGTTGGGTTGGGTATTTTTTATGGATTGGGTTTTATTATAAATCTGGTTAGGACTAATTTTGAATTTAGTTTAAACTTTGGAGGACCATTTCTGCCAATTGCTGAAATTTGTTCAAGGACTGATTTTGTAAATTTGAAATGATCCAAGGGCTATTCTTCAAATATATTTTTCTTTGACGAATTCTTCCCCGGCTTCGGCTCTTTAATCTCTTTTCCAAATCTCGTGCTCGTTTTTACCGTTTTTGCTTGATTTTTGTCTTTTTCCTCGATATCCGTGTCTGCACATGTATAAACACAAAAACACAATATATTTGGCATAATTGGTTAGTTTTTGGTTGTTTTGGTCTTAATTTGGTCAAGAAAAGGTATGTGAATAAGCACATACCAGTGAGTCTCACAAAAACAGTCATAATGCTTCTAAAAATACGAAATCTGGGCTATCTGCCTTTGCAGCCAGCCCAGTAACAATAACTGGAGTCCTAATAGGAAAAACTTAAACAATAACAGTTCTAGGAGGTTTGGCAGGTTGCCAAACTTGGTCTGCAAGCATTGTAATATGACTAATCATATTATAGACAGATGCTTTGAGTTGGTGGGCTATCCACCTAGTTTTGTTAAAAAAATGAAATGTGAATCAAAATAATGCTAATAATGTTCCTGGTGTTCATAATAAGTGTGATAATAGTAAGAGTACCTCTCATACTCTTACTAGTGATCAATATCAAATATTGATGAGTTTGCTTAGTGGTACATGTGATGCTAGCAAAGCTCATGCTAGTGTTGCAGGTACTGTTATGACCTCCAATTGTATCATTAGCTTCTTTAGTTGTAGATTTTTCAATTTTAATTCTAATATAAGTACATATAGTACTTATGTTGGATGGATCATTGAGTCAGAAGCTAGTCAACACATTAATTTTTGTGCTACATTTCTTTTTGACATAATTGATGTTTCTCATTTAAACTTAACTATTGCACATCCCAATGGGACTGTTGCATAGGTAAAACAAATTGGAAGTTATAAACTAGGAAATGATTTGATAATAAAAGATGTGTTGGTAGTTCTTGGATATCATGTTAGTCTGCTATCTGTTCATAAGTTGTCCAGAGATAATAAGGTTGTTGTTAGTTTTAATGATAAAGTTTGTAAAATTGAGGATTTAACTCAATGGTTCCTGATGGGGACTAGTAGTGAAAGAGGAGACCTTTATTTTTTTGATGGAGGTAAGAGAGTGAATATTAGTAATATAAAATCCTATTTTTTTGTCAAATTGTATTTGGCATAATAGACTTGGTCACCCATCAGACCAAGTTCTCACTGTTTTAAAAAATAAAATAGAAGATCTTAAGCATACTAGCTCTGGACCTTGTGAAATTTGTCATAAAGCTAAACAAACTAGAGAACCTTTCCCATTAAGTGATACTAAGGCAGTTAATCTGGGTGATCTTTTTCATTTAGATGTATAGGGTCCTTATAAGGTGACCAGTAGGGATGGGTTTAGGTTCTTTCTTACTGTTGTTGATGACTGCACTAGAGCTGTTTAGGTGTTTTTTATGAAAATAAAAGTGAGGTTTTTTATCACATTATTGGTTTCTATAATTTGATTAAAAATCAATTTGAAAAAACTATAAAAGTTTTCAGAAGTGATAATGGTATAGAATTTGTAAACAAGAAGTTTGAAAGTTTTTGTTTGAATAATGGTATTTTACATCAAACTACTTGTTCTTATACAACCCAACAGAATGGTATAACAGAAAGAACACATAGGCATTTGTTAAATACTCCTGTAGCCCTCATGTTTCAGGGGGCTTACCTTTGAACATGTGGACTAAATCTATTCTAACTGCTACCTACTTAATCAACAGGTTACCTACTGCTGTGTTATCTGGTAAAAGTCCATATGAAATGGTGTATGAAATTGAACCTAGTCTCCTACATCTACGATGTATTGGCTGCTTATGTTTTTCAACTGTTTTGAATGAGTATGATAAATTTGGTTCTAGGTCTGACAAATGTGTGTTTGTTGGATATGCTTTTGATAAGAAAGGGTATAAACGGTTTAATCTTGATCAAATGATATTTTTTCTAGGGATGTTAGGTTTTATGAAACTGTGTTTCCTTTTAAAAATAGTTCTTTTACTAAAGAGTTTGCTTTTGAAGAAAATGGTATAAATGATTTGAACTTTTTTGATCAAGAAAATGAGAGCAGCTATAGCAGTCTTAGGTTTGATGAGCCCAATGATGATAAAGGAGATAGTACATATAATAACAACAAGTCTGAACAAGATATTAGTACTCCTAAACCTAATGCCAGCACTGTAGATGAAGCTGCCAGTGTTAGAAAGAATTTGCAGGCTGATACAACAGATACTGCTGATACAGCTGATGCAGATGATAATGTGCATGCTGAAACAGCAGATACTGCTGATACAGCTGGTGCAAATGTAACTGGTAGTACTTCTAGTAGGAAGGACACAAGGACTAAAGAGTATGCAACAGAAACTACTGTTTCTGATGGTATACAAAGTACTAGTCTTAATGATGATGATTATACATCTGAGGGTGAGGACATGGATATGTTTGGTAAAATATTGAGTCACCAGAACCAGCAGTAGGACAGACTATTAGGAGGACTAATAGAATGACTGCCTTGCCATCTAAATACAAATATTATGTGCTTAATAAAAATCTTAAGTATAGCATTGATAAAGTTGTTAATTATTCAAACTTAAGTTTGGATAATTTTGTGTTTACTACAAGTTTAAACAAGATTCATGAGCTTGCTACCTATGAGGAAGCTATCAAAGATAGCAGATGGGTAGAAGCTATGAATCAGGAAATTGAAGTTTTAAATAGAAATGGAACTTGGGTAATAATTTACTTACGTGATTGCAGAAAGGCTATTGGGTATAAATGGGTTTTCAAAGTTAAGTATAAGGCTAATGGTGAGGTTGAAAGGTTTAAGGCTAGGCTTGTTGCCAAAGGCTTTAATCAAAGAGAAGGTCTTTATTATGGGGAGACTTTTTCTCCTGTTGTGAAAATTGTGACAGTTAGATGTTCTAAGTCTTGCTGTGAATAATCAATGGCCTTTGTTTCAACTTGACATTAATAATGCATTTTTGTATGGTGAATTGGAATAGGATGTTTACATGACAATACCAGAAGGGTTTTCAGATAAAAATGATAAAAGAGTTTGTAAACTGGGGAAAGATTCCAACCTGAGGACTATATAATGCATTATCTCTCAACGTTCATAATGAACTTATATATACAGCATACATCATGATCAAGCCATGCATACAAATATCATTAGCATTTACTATATATATATCGATTAATCACGACAATTTATATGAGTCTATATACAAACCAAAACGTACAGTTGATAAAAAAAATATTAAAAAAATAAAATAAAAAAATAAAAATAAAAAAATAAAAAACAAAAAACATATACTACAAATAAATCAATACGTATAGAAAACTAAAACAACCCAACTAGAACATCAATTCGAAAAAGAAATACATCTTTTAAATTAAAACAAGTTCAACTGATAGACAATGTTAGTTTACCTGCAGCCATTATTAATTAGAAGAAAAGAAAAATGTATGTTGTCTTACTGTGCCAAAAAGGTCACTTGTAAGTTGCATGAGAAATAAAGCTGAGATGATATGAAAATTGAGGGTTGTTGGGGGTCACTACTATGGCTAGCGTTACAAAATGCACTTCACCATAAATATCCATATAATCGCCAAGGCGGATTGCATAAAGTGGTAGTCATTTTATTGTCATTTATGCCAAAAAGAACCATCGAAATTTTATATAAACTAAAAATTATCGAAATATTTACTTGTATATTTCATTTAGACTAGAGTGATTTCTCATGTTTAGCAACGGGATTTTATTGCGGCTCATAATTATTATTGTGATATTTTGGTTGGCGTTTCATATAACATTTATTCGTAAAATGTAAAAAATTTAAAATGTAACTGAATTATAAAAGTTGACTTTCAATTGATCTTCCGTTAGATCATCACACACATCATCATTGTATGGATCATAATCATAATCCTCATTCCACTATGTAATTTACTTAAAACGTTAATGAGCCGACAAGTAACGATAATTATACATTATGTACATTAAAAGGGATGATCAAAATAAATAATAGTATTTACCGTTTATTTAATTTAAAATGAAATGTTTTAATTAAATGGTTTATGTAAACATGGAAACTCATTAAAACATTTTCCTATATAGAGACAAGTTTTCTTAATTAGTTTTAACTTTTAATTTCAAGAAATGGGATACACCCATTATAGGTAGTATAGAAATGACAAGTTTCCTTTAAGATTTTTGAATTTTTAAGAATTGAGATACACCAATTATAGTTAAGTTAAGGGATCATATAAAGTGAGTTGAATTACTGAGCAAAATCATATACTGACACTACTACACAAAAGCTTATATAGATCGGTGGAAAACCCACATATAGATCGGTTTTGAACCGCTCTATACAAAAGTGATCTTTATGAGCGAGTCACATATAGATCGGTTGAGAACCGATCTATATGAAGCACATATAGATCGGTTGATACCCAATAACTGATCTATATGACACCACATATAGATCGGTTGATACCCAATAACCGATCTATTAAGTCCATTTTCAAAAAAAAAAATAAATGGATATCCCGTTTGCTTTGTCCATATATCCATAAGCTTGTTCACTTCGATGCCAGATTCTTCAGAAATAATGCTCCACAGATCAATTGAAAAAAATATATAAATAAAACAGATTGATCAATTGAAACACAGATTGATCAATTGAAACACAGAGGGGTATATAATGATAGAATGTTAATCATAATTTTAACATATATTAAGCGATAGTTATAAAATTCTCTAATACATACTGGCTCTTTGCGTGAATAAAACAGATGGATTAACTCCGCCTTCTTCAGTAGCACACTTTTCTAACTGTATAAGTAGGCAAATTGATGATGATGGGGCATCTAAATAGAAAAGCCCACGTGAATCAGTAGAACTGCTAGCCTGTCGATGTTTATAAAAGAAATTGTTTTAGTTCTTGATATGATTGTTAATTACATGCATAGTTGTACTTAAATTTGATATAAAAAAAATAGTGCTTACATCCTGCATTTCAGATGGAAGAACGCGAAAAATGAAGTCTTCTGATAGCTTTTCTCTCTTCTCCTTGTTATATAATGATATGGTACCATAAAATGACTCTGCAATAGAAATATCATTGACATAAGATTCGTATGCACACAAAGAGTAATCATATACAAAGAAGAAAACCATATTAGCAGAATCTGTAACAAGTTTGATGCTCAGTTGGTAATCGTCTCACCGACTAATCCAGCTTGAAATGACAGGGAAAGAACTTTAACAAAAATCTTCAACCCACTACAGACATGAGAAACATATACGCGATTAGAGAAATAAAACCACAAATTGCAAGTACCTGCAGCCATGATTAAGACTTATGAGTGCTAAAACAAGACTCTTTAGCGCAAGTACCTGCAGCCATGATAGGCGATTTAGTAGATTAATTAAAGCAATCACTTCATTTCTTTGTAACTGCAGCTGTAATAACAGAATTACAAATAATGTTTGTTAAGGAATTAAAAGACCTTCACTGAGACCAGCATGAAAAGAATATAAGATACTCACATGCGGGCCCGGGTTACTCTGAGACCAGCATGAAAAGAATATAAGAAACAATGCTTCAAGGTAACAACATTTGGGTGGTCCAATACACGCATCGTTTGTAGCTCTCGGTTCTTGTACCTCTTGTCATGAAGAACCTTTTTGATAGCCACAGCTTCACCGGTTTCACATCTACTAAATACTAATTCAAACAGAAAGAGAACAAGATGTAACTCTTAGCTAATCCATTTAACTGAACAACTTATCTCAAAAGAGCACATTTTTGTGGACGTTTTATTCAGGCAAGATCGATATTTACACCACAAATGTATCACTGGTTTTCCAAGTTAATCACTAAATTATAGAATATAACAATTGATTAAATAACCTTTTCCACAATTCACTTAATTTCAGCCACACAAAGCCCATAACCCTCCATCCAATTGACTAATCTTAAGTGGGATTGAATATGCACTTTAAAGATACAGTTCAAGTTCAGCATGCCGGCAATGAAAATAGTAACCTAATACTGGAAATACTTTAAAGCATGCATATCTCAAGGAAAAAGGAGAAAGAATACTGACCAACCCTTCTTATCTGTATCTATAATAATCCTGTTCTTCGAAAGCTGTTCTTGAATTAAAATCACCTGGAATGATCGATAAATTATAAAAGAACATATAGTAAGTAAAATCAATATGATTACACAAGGCTACGTACAAGATAAAGAAATTGTGTTAAATTGTTACATTAATTTGGGATTTTGGGTGTAAGTTTATCCTATTATTTTTCAATATTAATGTCCTGATCTAACTAGTCATAGGCAGGACTGCTGGAGCTGTTTCTAAACTGTTAAGATAAGTTTGTATATAACAAAGAAATCTAAAATAGCCAATATACTTATAGATGGTGTGAGGGGTTTGCTCATACAAGTCAACCTATGGACCAAAAGCAACACAACATAACAAATACTTGATAAAAATAACTTTACATTGATGTCAATTGCTACAGCCAGTAAGAAGAAAACTATTTCCACCCTTATTAACAATGCAAAAATGATAAACTGTAATAGTTACTTATATTGCCACCAATTCTCTAATGCCAAAGTTAGTTTAGCCTTGCAGATAGAGTAAACAATTAAAAAGCAATCGTATCACTAACAATTCACATCTACTAAATACTAATACAACCTGTCCAAACGAACAAAAAAAGTTACCTGTTTTGGTTGGCCATTTTTACCACCAATGGTTGTCACAATTATATGTCTCGTTTCTGTCCCATTTCCATCAACTATTGCGGGCTTCATTTCCTAAAAGTAAGAAATAATAAGTTAGACTAAAATCAACATAATCACGAAAAAAAATAGAATTTATATGACTACGTCGCTAACTAACCCTGTCATCCCTAATTCTCATGTCGTTCATTTCTTCAGGTAACCTTTCAGCAGCATGTGTAGTTCCACTAGGTTCTCTTACTCCTGACAGAGGTACAACACTTACCGAAGCCATCAGTACTCGTCGCCAAATTTTTCTTAACTTTTACGTTCACGTCTGCAAAGAAAAATAGCTCAAAAAACTTATCCTCGCGAAACTAAACGTACGAATCATCGAATCTAACACACTACAATATGCAAATGTAAAACAAGTAACAACCAAGCCATTCAAAAATCAAGAGTATCTAAGTACATGCCAATATACAAGCAATTGTTCTCGCTTTGATGCGGTGTTTGGCATTGTGTTACATAGTGATTATCTATCGCGATTTCAAGTAGCAGATAATCAGTTTCTAAAATTTGCTTAAAATCAAACTAAATCTGATTACCTAACTATTCAGGGTCAAAAAAGTTACTTTTGGTCAAACATGACAATATTTATTACTAGCAATTTTGGTCAAACAAGCTCTAACAAAACCAATTCTAACTATCAAATTATTTACAAATAATCTAAACTAACAACTAACTCAAACAAATCATCTCATCAAAGTTCAATAATTCAAACCTTATTAACAACAAATCAACTAAAACAGCTTTTATAAATAAAATAGAAACAGATCTCACATACAAAATAATTAACTCCTTAAAACAAGTCAAACCAAACACCTAATAAAAATACAAAGATCTGTAACATAATCACAACAACCTTAATCGACAGCGATGGTGGTGGTGGTGGGTGGTGGAGGTGAGAAACCACTATTGAAGAGGGTGATGGTGGTTAGGATTTGTTTGGTGAGAGTGGTGAAGCCTGGAAGTGGTTAGTGATTTTGTGGAAATGTATAGGGTTTTGTGTGTGAAGTGGGAAATGAAAAGTTTTGGAATTTTTGTGAAGCGGCATGTGAAAATTTGGATCCCGCTAAAAACTATTTGGAGTTAAATAGATCGGTTATTTATTAATAACCGATCTATTTAATTCTCATTTTAATAATTTTTACAGCTAGAAGCTACCTAGATTGGTCATTATCCAAATAACCGATCTATTTATCATATATAGATCAGTTTTTAACATAACCGATCTATATGAAGTGATCTATCTAACCTTTTGTGTAGTAGTGTGAGCAAGATGTTTTCTATGTTCATACTGGACTTGGACTCGATTTTCTGGATACAAGTTCAACATCTAATTTGCTTCACATTTATCATAGCATTTAGAACTTTTCGATAAACCATGTTTCTTAAATCGATTCCTGAGTGGCTGAGTGTAAGATTTGTAATCTTTTGAGGTCCTTGAAGTTGCGACATAGTTATTGATATTCATGGAATTCATATGACTTAGGTATTCAAGTTACAAATAAATATATGGGACAAAAAAGAAAAGAGAGGCTGAATTAGATGTCTTTATTATGATATGATATCAAACGAATGAGGTTACATGCACTAAAACATGTGTTATTTATTCATGCTGACAAAATCCACATACTAATGAATCAATCTATACATGTTTGATGCAATCAGTAGGCTTAAAAGAAACCTTTCGATTTACCAAATCATACCCGACCAACATGTTTCGCTGCGATAAATTCCCAAATATGGGCAAGCCATCTTCCCGCGAGAATGTTAGCGCCAAGCAACTCACCCCCTTTTCAATTTCCAAAAACATGTTCTCTGGTGGCACCACAACATCAGCCCCAGTGAACCTGAACGTCACGCTGGGTACACGGTCTAAGTTCAAGTTCTTATAGCAATAGTCGAAACTCAATGGTGGCTCTACAATACCATTACCAATGACCTTGGTTATAGCATTGATCAAATCAAGATAGAACTTGATGCGCGTGATGTGTCGTTGCGGTTTAGCAGTTTTAATGCCTACTCAAGTTTTAAATTTATATTTAGCCGACTTATCAATAACACACACACTTAACGAGCAGTGTACCCGGTCAGTATGAATATAATGGTAAGTAGAGTGTCGATCACTAAGAGTGGAACGTATTATCTAGTTATTCTAATCAGTATTTTAATATCCTAACGCAAGGGGGTTTCAGCCTGAGAGACTGGCACGGTTTGTTTGCAATTAAATAATAAAATAAACCAATAGGCACGAATCAGCAAGTAGCACGCACGTACACAGATAAATACTCGAGACAATAAGAGGGCTGTCCTTATGATTAAGTAGATTGTCACTTGTTTTATTGATAGCTTTATATGAAGTGTATGTAGTTAACCCTTTCTCGTTGGTCCTAATCTTATCGGCGAGTAAACCCTTAATGATTACTTATGTCTAAAAGTTATTCCTAAGTGATCAATTTAGTAATAACCGTGGGAGCCACATTATGTCCCGCAGTCAAATGCCCGCAAGCCACTAATAAACACAGAGGTTATCAATGCACTAATAAGTAGTAACCAAAGACATCAACATATAAACTTTAATTGATGGGAAAGCAAGTATTAAAGGGAGTGCAATCTTTCGTTGTCACATTACACAAGCCACCAATCCTGATGAATTAAAGTTTGCTAACACAATAAAACAAAACTACTTAATGAATTAAACACATGCAGCACCTTCTTACAGCTCTTGTATCTTTGATTTGGGTGTGTCTTGTGCTGCCTCCTTGACTGAATTCGTCCTTTGTTCCTCCTGTTCGGTCTTCGGTTTTAGGTTTTTCGGAACTTGTAATTCGTCTGGTCTACGGGGTATTTATAGTTTCTGTCTGAGGGAAGATGCGGCGCATCTACTAAGTAGATGCGGCGCATGTACTTAACTTCGCGTGGGGTCCAAGATTATAATATTCAGGAATATTCGTACACCGCCAGAAGATGCGGCGTAACTCCATGATTAGATGCGGCGCATGTCCTCTTGTATCTTGGATCGTATCTGGTGATATCTTGATAGAGATGCGGCGCATGTCGAGAGTGAGATGCGGCGCATCTGGAGCAGAATTGACTTGATCTTGTCCATGTCAGTAGACTTTCACTTTATGCACGTTTTGCTCCATTATTAGTCCAAAATCGCCAAGTTTCACCAAATGCTTGTTTTTACCTGAGAATTACAAAAGTAAACGATTAAGTATCAATCCTCATACATAATATAGTAAAACAAGTCAAATTAATAGGATAAATGATAGTAATAAAATGTACTTATTTGAGTTCATCAAATATCCCCCCACTTGAACTTTACTTGTCCCCAAGTAAACCTTAGAATTTCTTTTATGAAAATGTATCCTAAAAGATGTTAGGATTTATTTTTATATTTAAGCATGTATTCGTTTATTTCATAATCTCACAACTAAACACTTAACGAATTAGAAGTAAAATAAAATAATTTTGATAAAAGCAAATCTAATCGTTTAACTATCCAGTCGCGACAAATATTCTATCATAAGCTTGGCAAGTATACACATCTCCTCCACTAAAGCTAAGGAGTAACAAGTCTAAAGCGGTAAAAAGGGTTTTTAGGCTTAAGGGTTAATTATTCTTAATCACTATCGATCTCAAATTCCAGAAAAGGCGACAAAATCACAAATACATGATCGAATCCACGAACACGATACTTGCAATTGCTCAAATCCTTAACTCGAATAGGCTAAAGATAGGTCCAAACTTCACCAATAATAATATATCAAAAAGGGCGACAAAATCATAAATACATAGCCGAATCCACGACTACGATACTTAAGATTGCTCAAATCCCTAATCTCAATAAATCAAAGGTTTGGTTGGATAAAGAATAATAAAGGGCATGGATAACATTTGGGATATAAATTGGTGCAAAAATAAAAATAAACAAAACAAATAAATTAAAATCCTAAGTGTGGTTAATCACTATCCCAACCATCCCATGAATAAGACTCATATCATCGAATAACTCACGCTTTAACACTTGAAACACACGCTTTAGGTAGACACGAATTATACTCAACAAGATCTTAATCAAAGAATAAACCTTAATTGGCGTTCCCATAACTGCCAATTCCCATTCAATCCATAGATATAGTACAACAAATATTGGTGATATCGACCACTTACATAACTTTACATAAGTTGGTTAAAACTAACTTCCAACTTTTCTTTCTTTCTTTTTCTTTTCTTATTTTTTTCGATTTTTTTTTTTTTTTTTTTTTTTTTTTTTTTTTTTATTAAACATAAACATAGATGTGTAAAATTTCACCACATCACTATAATGATAATTCTGGATAAATGTTCCATACTTTTCATAACTTCAGAAATAATGGTAATAGTGAAAGTAGTAAACACACGAAAAATAAACTCCAAAATATACAATATTTACTTTCACTCCAATTGCATTGTGCAATTTCCCGACCTAACCATAGATAATGAATTACGCACGCGAACACAGGTAATGTAAGGAAACACACTTTGCCTATAGCAATTAACCAACCACGGATTCTAATCTACAGGGTAGGCTAAGGTGTAAGGGTGTAACGAAACATTTTAAACATAGGTGTAAGAAACGAAAGGAATGGCTCTGAGGGTTTTTCTAGGGGTATCTTACTCTAAAAATGAGAGTAACAAAAGGTTTATACGGGGGTTAACTAACCAGTGTAGTTAGTTAATAACACATAACAAATAATATATAATAGGCTATTTGGGTGTAATCCTAGAAATTTACCAATTTAGACAAGTCATTCCAATTATATAAATAATACTCATTATGGTGGTCTCGAATAGTATACAAGCCAAGTTCTAAAGTTTACAAGTCACCGGCACACTCATAGATTTGTGAATTTTGAAAAATCACAATTTTTGAAAATAACGTCATGTGTGCAGCTATGCAACTTAGATCTTAAACAAAAACATGCTAAAAAATTTTTAAGTTTGATATATTAAGCACATTTTAAGCATAATTTTTGAAAAAGTTTAGGACAAGTAATTGTTAAGTGTTCTAATTCTCCAATCCCCCCACTTAAGTTAAACAACGTCCTCGTTGTTTGTATAAAAGGTTAAAAACTGGAAAATAAAAGAATTAGAACAGAAAAACTCCCCTGAGATTTGCTCGGTATGATCCTCCATTAGTATAAGAGCAAAAATCATCTTTCTTGTGGATTAGAACGTTAAAGCTTCATACTTGATGTATCCACAGGTAATCCAGGAAACTATAATACCACCAACACTTTAAAACACACCTAAGATAAGAAAGGTTCAAGCTTTGCATAATACATTAGTAGTTAGGAAAAATAAAACTTAAAAATTAAAACTGAAAATCATCAGGTCAGTCGATGCGCCGTATCTTATTGAAGAAGATACGCCGTATCGAGCCTGGAATTAATACGGATCAGAATAAAGATGCGCCGCATCCTTAACCAGGGATGCGCCGCATTAAAAATAAACTGATAAAGAGTTTTAAAGTCGAAAATAAAAATGCAGAAAAATAAAATAAGATATGACCATTGCAGGAGATGCGTCGCATCTCAGAATTGAGATGCGCCGTATCCTCATGCGGCCTGGACTGACTCGACACAGAAAACAGAATAGTAAATAGATAAATCCGGGTTGTCTCCCGGTAAGCACTTGTCTTTATTCCAGAGTCTTCAAGTTAGACTCACGTTCAGCTCAGCAATAAGTCCTTGTCACGGTCCATCCTTCGTCCTTCATCCGAAAGATTTTTCCGTATATCTCTGCGACGTTTTCTTCCGTTCAACTTAATCTAGTATAACTCTTTGTCTTCACCGCAGTATATTCTTCATCAGGACCCAAAGAATATTTGATGATTTTAAATTTTTCAGAAATAATCATGGGTGGCTCATTGTAAGGAATCCCAAGTAGTTGACACTTTCTTTTGGTGAACTCTTCCTCGTCTTTATCAACAAACTTAAAATAAGGATCCTTAATCAAATAATCATCAAGTTCTTCAATTAATGACTTATCGTCTTGAATCGCCTCCCATTCTCTTTCCAAATCATATTGTAACCGTCGACTAAGCTTCGTGAAATCATCAAACTGTTTATGCACCCATTCCCAGAAAGTAGTATCCGATGTTCCCTTAAGTCCTTTCAAGCGTTCAATTCTGCCCTTTTCTTGTAAAGCCTCCGATTTTTGTGGGCAGTCTTCAACATTATCGTACCACTCGTAATCTTCAAAGGTTACATCGTTTCCAACCCGTTTCATCCCAATTATACTTCCCCCATTACAGGTTCCGTCACTTTTATAATCACAGGTCGGCCAAACACTACTCCCGTCCTTGAAAACGAAGGGTGTACAGGTGTGATTAATGTGCGCAAATTCCCATGGTTTATCCCAAACCCATGGTACTTGGTCATTCCATTCATAGTACCAGGTGTTTTTGAAATCGTCATAAGTCTTAAATCCTGGTAGATCTCCAGTAAGCACATCATCGTCGACTTGAAGAAGGTAGTTAAATTCCTTGAACTGCTTGCACAAGGGTGTCTCATAATCGAACACATCAATGTCAATTCTGAAAAGTTCTTCAATGCCCTCATTGATTGTTGAATCATTAAGTGACGACCCGTAATCGCTTTCTACTTCTTCATCTTCTCCTCTCATCCAATATACCCATAATGCATCCTTAGTAGCACGATCCATGCTCTTATGGTTATTAAACTTACTAGCCAACCATTCTGAAAAATCAACATCGTTAGGGTCATGGTTAACGTCAAAGCAAACCTTTCCAATCATATTCTTTTTTATCTCCATGAACTCGTTAAATTGCTTCTTAAAACTCCGAGTCAACCATGAAGTCATAATCTCCTTGACTTCATTTGTAGGGGCAAATTCCGGACTACCATATTTGAGTTCTAACCAATCATTGAGGGAGAGGTCTATCAATCTTACCAACCTGCCATGAAATAGTAACTCCGCCAAAGCATAATTCATGTCATTATCCTGATAGTTCTCATTCAATCCCCAGTACTGTTCGGAATAAGGCATGTAAGAGATTTGGGCATTGCCTCCACCACAGCTGTTGTTGCTTGAGTCCATGTATGCAAGATATAATTTCCCATCATCTTCTTCGATAGTAGTCCAGTTCAATCCTTCGGCTTCAATGATAGGCCATAAGAGCGACAATTCTTCTCCAGTGTACCTCACAAATACATCATAAGAGAATACCTCTTTGTCAATGTTGCATAAACGCATGAATTCCTTAAAAGCAGCTTCAAGAGGAGTCTCCCAAGAGAATAAATCTGCATCGATCATGAGTACATTGAATGAATCTGAAAACAAGCATTCCTTAGCAAGATATCCGTTAACTGACATGTCTTCCATAGCAAAATCTGTCATCCAAGGTAAAATCATCAGTAGGATTTGTTCGCTAGAAGAGAAATTAATGAATATAGAAACGGATATAAGAATAAAAATAGCTGATATCTGAAGACGATGCGCCGTATCCAAAAGGTTGGATACGCCGTATCTTAATACGTTAAAATTTAATCAGACTTTATCCAGAAAATAGATACGCCGCTTTAGAATTTAAGAATGCGCCGTATCGAATTAATTAATCAAAAATCAGCTTATCTAATTAAAATTAAATGCGTCGTATTAACGAAAGTTAATGCGCCGTATTTTCGTTACGTTTAAAAATAAAAGATTTTTGATTCAGTAAGATGCGCCGTATCGACAGAGATCGATACGCCGTATCTGTTTAATAATTCGCAAACTGTTTTTAATTAAAATAATAGATACGCCGTATCTGCGAAAGCAGATGCGTCGTATGGCGTTAACGTTTAGAAAAATTTTCTTATTAAAAACAGATACGCCGTATCTTGGGGAAAAGATGCGTCGTATCGAATTAATTAAACGCGTTGTATTTAAAAAAAATTAAACGCAATACGCCGTATCTGAGAGATCAGATGCGCCGTATCGTTTGATTTAGCACAGTACAACGATAGCAGAACAGAAAAAATACGAAAAATAAAAACAAAAAATTAAACACACAAACAAAAATAAACACACAAAAATAAAAGAAAACAATTAACACACAATACAACAAATATGCAAAATAGTACAATGATGCAATTAATCTAATAAAAAGAAAAACCTAATTAAAATACTAATCAAATTAACAGATAATAACAATTCACTCCCCGGCAGCGGCGCCAAAAAACTTGATGCGCGTGATGTGTCGTTGCGGTTTAGCAGTTTTAATGCCTACTCAAGTTTTAAATTTATATTTAGCCGACTTATCAATAACACACACACTTAACGAGCAGTGTACCCGGTCAGTATGAATATAATGGTAAGTAGAGTGTCGATCACTAAGAGTGGAACGTATTATCTAGTTATTCTAATCAGTATTTTAATATCCTAACGCAAGGGGGTTTCAGCCTGAGAGACTGGCACGGTTTGTTTGCAATTAAATAATAAAATAAACCAATAGGCACGAATCAGCAAGTAGCACGCACGTACACAGATAAATACTCGAGACAATAAGAGGGCTGTCCTTATGATTAAGTAGATTGTCACTTGTTTTATTGATAGCTTTATATGAAGTGTATGTAGTTAACCCTTTCTCGTTGGTCCTAATCTTATCGGCGAGTAAACCCTTAATGATTACTTATGTCTAAAAGTTATTCCTAAGTGATCAATTTAGTAATAACCGTGGGAGCCACATTATGTCCCACAGTCAAATGCCCGCAAGCCACTAATAAACACAGAGGTTATCAATGCACTAATAAGTAGTAACCAAAGACATCAACATATAAACTTTAATTGATGGGAAAGCAAGTATTAAAGGGAGTGCAATCTTTCGTTGTCACATTACACAAGCCACCAATCCTGATGAATTAAAGTTTGCTAACACAATAAAACAAAACTACTTAATGAATTAAACACATGCAGCACCTTCTTACAGCTCTTGTATCTTTGATTTGGGTGTGTCTTGTGCTGCCTCCTTGACTGAATTCGTCCTTTGTTCCTCCTGTTCGGTCTTCGGTTTTAGGTTTTTCGGAACTTGTAATTCGTCTGGTCTACGGGGTATTTATAGTTTCTGTCTGAGGGAAGATGCGGCGCATCTACTAAGTAGATGCGGCGCATGTACTTAACTTCGCGTGGGGTCCAAGATTATAATATTCAGGAATATTCGTACACCGCCAGAAGATGCGGCGTAACTCCATGATTAGATGCGGCGCATGTCCTATTGTATCTTGGATCGTATCTGGTGATATCTTGATAGAGATGCGGCGCATGTCGAGAGTGAGATGCGGCGCATCTGGAGCAGAATTGACTTGATCTTGTCCATGTCAGTAGACTTTCACTTTATGCACGTTTTGCTCCATTATTAGTCCAAAATCGCCAAGTTTCACCAAATGCTTGTTTTTACCTGAGAATTACAAAAGTAAACGATTAAGTATCAATCCTCATACATAATATAGTAAAACAAGTCAAATTAATAGGATAAATGATAGTAATAAAATGTACTTATTTGAGTTCATCAGAACTCATAAGGGACATATGTTAGCGTTGTCCCGGAGTCTATGATAATATTACCCTCTTTCTGGTACAAGGGGAATTGGGTAGACACGTTGTGTTTTCCAACCAACATGCTTTCTAAAGTAAGGTAGTAGAATGTCGAGGGGTCTTTCTTAATAAGAGGAGTTGAAACGACATTCGGCCCTGCTATGTTGGCATGAGTTCCAAAGTGAATTTTGCTTGTATGATTAGTGTTATTGTAAGAATATGGTATCAGACAATATGAAAACTTTCCTTTGATTGAAGAGTCTAGTTGGTTAATTATAGAAACCGGACCACCACCGAGACCAATGATGCCACTAACATCTTTCTCGAACGAACCTTCATTATCATGACCACAACCAAAAACAACATTTTTAACCGGGGTCGATCCAAACCAAAAGGTATCAACCGCAAGGTCACCCGTTGTGTATACATCCCCGTCGCCTATTTCATAATGACACATATTACTTGGGTCATACGGTAATTGATCTGTATCTAAGGCTTTACAACCTTTTGATTGACAAGATAGTACTCGATAAGTAGATGAATTAGAAGGTACAAGGATAGGTGGGCCCACTTGCTTGTAACAATTTACACAAGGCTTACATTGGGCCCACGTAAGGTCTGATCCAGTGTCAGCTATTCCAATAACTTTTACCGGTGGAGTACCGATTTTAATTAACATTAGATATTCTCCCAAAGCTGCGGAAATATTTACATCAATGGAAGCATTATTTGAGGTAAAACCCGCCCTTTTTGAGAGATGGGAAGCTCGAGAAGTAGAGCGCCGAAAAACATTTTTAAGACGGTCGAATTGAGAATAGGCCGAGTTGTAGATAGGAGATTATGGAGAGTCTCGATCAATAAGATCTAGCGAAAAACCACCGTTGATGTGGTTCGGTTTAGCAAGAGAACTTGAGATGTTGATTAAAACAAAGATAAGAGCAAGAGTTTTCATGATTACGAATTAATAATACGATTATTATGATTATGAAGCATTAACGAAAATTTGATCAATATTTATAGGTGAATGGCTTATGAATTATGAACTTAGAATATGCATTTTGATAGCAAGTCAACTACACAATCTATTCCTAATTGAACAAATAGTTGCCAACCAAGCCTTCGATGGTGATCAAAGGAATAATGGGGTGTTGAGATTGCGCCAAGCTTGTTCTTAACCTGAAAATAAGAAATACGAAGACACTACGTTAAGTGATTGCGCAGGGGTTGGACCCTGCGAACCACCTCCGGCGTGCGAGTAAGTATGTATAATGGTGATATAGGTCGTAAATTGAGAGAGTGAAGTTAACTTACTTAGTTTTGGCCCGACTATGCTATTTATAGGGGAGAAATAGGACATAGTGGGCGGTTGCACATTGTTCGGAGATCATGGGGGCGTCCCATGGAAAGTGGTAACCGCTAGGGCTTTGTAGCCCACGATCTCTGTTTTGGCGGGAAAGCCAGAGGGAAGAGGAGACTTGGGTTTGACCAGGTCAGGATGGTCCTTCATGCTAATCCCTTCGTCAGGAATACCCCGAAGGGCTTAGGGCTTCGATTGGCGGATTCCCACATGGTAACCAGTTCGCAGGCGAATGGTTTTACGCCAATGAAACGTGTTAGAAGATTAACCTGGGCCTCCGAAGGGAGGGCTTTCTACAGGCTCGAAGGGGAGTCCTTCGACCCGTTAGGAGGGTACATCATCAAGCCCCCCAGTCGAAAGTGATATATACGTACGAGTATAAATTGCATTCGACTCAAAAAACATGTCACACTCTATCCATTCTATTTCAAAAACAAATAAAAGATAAAGCATCAAATTGAATTCCGCATTAAATGCGAAACCATCATTATCCGCCCACTTGCAAACCCTTAATTACCATTTCTTCGGTAATCGTAAAACGTCATTTCAAATTTAGCACCCGTTTGAGATCCGCTTAGATAGCAAAGAAAATGTACACGTGTTTGGTTATGATCAAAGATTTCCTGAGTATTTAATCTCCGATACGGTAAACCCTAGAACACTTTTACCTCCGCCCAAAATATACACACAACTCTGTGTTATCGTGCTTCCATTGGAACAAAAAAGGTAAAATTCTATCATTTTCTTTGAGCTTCTTACTTGATTCTATTGTTATGAGTATGGCTGCCAAAAGGATTATTAGGGAACAAACATGCACCTTGTCTAAAGAAACGTTGACTGATTTTCTGCGTGACTACCCCCTACCATCTGGACTCAAAATCATTCATCCCAGTAAAAGACAAAGTGTTTTTGATGCCCCAGAAGGGTACGTAGGGTTATACATTCATGCGTTTACCCAATCAAACCTTAGGATTCCACTTCATCCTTTGATTTTAGAGTTTTTGCAATACTATAAGGTGCACATTTCCAGGTTTAACCCATTTGGGCTAGCCAAACTTACTACCTACATTGTGATGTGCAAAGCTTATAGGTATGAGCCCTCATTGAATGTTCTTAGGGGTTTTGTTAATTTGTATCCCGGTGGGGATTGGGTGACAATTGCCAAAAGAAGTGAACATGATGTTCTCATCCTTTTAACGAAACCTTTTTCGAACATAAGAAACTGGAAAGGTCAGTTCTTTTATATTGAAAGCACCATTATACCGTCTGAGTACCCAACTTTACTTGACGAGGCCTTTATGTATGATGAGAAGAAATATAATGATCCCTTGCCCTACGATGTGAGGAGCGAGCCCTTGTATCAGCGACTTTCACGACATCCTGCTGATGTCCAGACATTCCCCGAACCTATCCTGTTCATGGCTGGTATTGCTAAAAGTTGGGAAGGCTCTCCGTTGCATCCTGAAATAATTTGTGAAGGACAAAGTATGTATATATCTTATTTAAATAATTTGAGTAACTTATTTGCTGATATTCATCTCCTTTTCGTTTGTTTGTGCAGGAATGGCTTTCCGTAATTTTGTTGTGGCCGGAGGTGCTAAGGAAGTTAGCTTTATGCCAAGGGATCCCCAGGATACGAGTTATGGAGTGGGATCTCCTTCCATCTCTGTCAATAATAATGATGTTGATGTCTCTCCACCCAAGCCTCTTGCTGTGCTCCCCCCAATCAAACCCCTTGGTACTGAGGAAGCCCCCTAGCTAGTGGAGGATGTTGGTGACTCTGATGATACCCCTTCCGGAAGTGATCAGCTCAGGATCGTAGGGTCCTCCGGCATTGCTGATAGAGTGAGAACAAGGAAAGGTACCAGTGCCAAAGTTGCAAAGACTGCTCCAAAAAGAAAACCCAATGTTCCTACACCCTCATCGAGGAATGTCAAACAAAAAAATAGAAAAAGCTCGTGGGAAAGCCATTATGTATGCGCCAGATAAAATGGTTGATGAAGATGACATCCCGGGTAAGTGAAAGTTCTTCAAGTCCTCCTCCCTTTCCGTAATATTGCGTATTTGGCTTATATTGCTTCTCCTTTTTTCTTTTCTTTTTTTTTTAAGGTTTGCCAGATACAAAGGAACTGCCAAACGCTCTCTCCTGCCGCTTGCTTGTTGAGAATGTCACTCCTGCCTCATGGAGGAGTAAAATGAATGAGATGTCCATTGAGAAACTTTGCGATCTCAACGACAAAAGTTATATCAGGCAAGCAATGTTGGACAGCCATCTTAGCTTTCGCACCAGGGGATTGCTTAACAAAGTCAAGGAGGCGAAGGAGGAGGTTGATGCTGTTGTTGCCAGAGAAAAAGAAAGGGAGAAGAGTTATGTTGAGTTGGAGAAGAGGTGCGACGAAGCCATGGAGAACTTTGAGAAACACCTAAGGTACGAGGCTCTTCGAGACAAGATTGATGGTCTTGAGAAACAGCTTAAGGAATCGCAGGCTGAGTGTGGCAGGATAAAGTTGGAGGAAGCTAAGGTCGTTGGCTATGAAAACCAGGTGAGTGCCCTGGAGTCTAAGAGTACTGGGTTGGAGACTGAGAGGGCCAAACTAGTGGAACAGGATGCCAAGCGTTGTTAAGAGGTTGATAAGTTGAAGCTCGAATGTCAAAGGTTGAGAAAATATAGGGTTGAGGTTGTTTCAAAGGCCATCCCCTA
Source organism: Artemisia tridentata subsp. tridentata (assembly GCA_021014915.2). Taxonomy (NCBI): domain Eukaryota; kingdom Viridiplantae; phylum Streptophyta; class Magnoliopsida; order Asterales; family Asteraceae; genus Artemisia; species Artemisia tridentata. The sequence continues at coordinate 524,056,873 of CP139509.1, read as the reverse complement.
TATTGCTATGGAATTATACCATAGCAATGAGGTGGGGGAGGTTTTGGGTAGGCTAGTGAATGCAGCCATATTCCATGGCGAATGCACAACTTTGGAGGAGATTGCCGAAACCGAGAAACCAGTTGTTCTTTCGGAGGTGCCATACTATCGTCCGAATTCCGTTCGAGAGTATGATGAAGCTGGTAACGCATTCACCACGGCCGTGTACCCCTTTCTTGCCGAAGCAACCAAAGATCCTTCAGCCTCCATCGAAGATCTCCTTTCTAAAAAACCCAAAAGCATACAGCCTCCCTCTCCAATCAAAAGAACCTTGTCTGAGAAACCCAAGTCTGCGACTCATCAGGAAGACCCACATTCTTCCATCAACCAATGAAGGCTGCCATGTTGGCAGTAATTTAGTCTGTAAGGGTGGCGTGTACCCTTTAAAACAATTTGGTTATGTTTAAAGGCCGGTGCCTTTGTTTAAGACAATTTATCATGCTTTTATCAGGCGTGTGCCTGTTGGAATAGTTTGTCTGGTGATGAACTCAAATAAGTACATTTTATTACTATCATTTATCCTATTAATTTGACTTGTTTTACTATGTTATGTATGAGGATTGATACTTAATTGTTTACTTTTATAATTCTCAGGTAAAAACAAGCATTTGGTGAAACTTAGCTATTTTGGACTAATTATGGAGCAAAACGTGCATAAAGCGAAAGTCTACTGACATGGACAAGATCAAGTCAATTCTGCTCCAGATGCGCCGCATCTCACTATCAACATGCGCCGCATCTCTATCAATATATCACCAGATACGATCCAAGATACAAGAGTACATGCGCCGCATCCTAATCAAGAGTTACGCCGCATCTTCTGGCGGTGTACGAATATTCCTGAATATTATAATCTTGGACCCCACGCGAAGTTAAGTACATGCGCCGCATCTACTTAGTAGATGCGCCGCATCTTCCCTCAGACAGAAACTATAAATACCCCGTGGACCAGACGAATTAAAGAGTTCGAGTTCGAAAACCAAAAACCGAAGTTCGGACAGCAGAGCAAAAGGACGAATTCAGTCAAGGAGGCAGCACAAGACACACCCAAATCGAAGATACAAGAGCTGTAAGAAGGTGCTGCATGTATTTAATTCATTAAGTAGTTTTGTTTTATTGTGTTAGCAAACTTTAATTCATCAGGATTGGTGGCTTGTGTAATGTGACAACGAAAGATTGCACTCCCTTTAATACTTGCTTTCCCATCAATTAAAGTTTATATGTTGATGTCTTTGGTTACTACTTATTAGTGCATTGATAACCTCTGTGTTTATTAGTGGCTTGCGGGCATTTGACTGCGGGACAAGATGTGGCTCCCACGGTTGTTTCTAAATTGATCACTTAGGAATAACTTTTAGACATAAGTAATCATTAAGGGTTTACTCGCCGATGAGAATAGGACCAACGAGAAAGGGTTAATTACATACACTTCATATAAAGCTATCAATAAAACAAGTGACAATCTACTTAATTATAAGGACAGCCCTCTTATTGTCTCGAGTATCTATCTGTGTACGTGTGTGCTACTTGCTGATTCGTGCCTATTATTTTATTTTATTATTTAATTGCAAACAGAACTGTGCCAGTCTCTCAGGCTGAAACCCCTTGCGTTAGGATATTAAAATACTGATTAGAATAACTAGATAATACGTTCCACTCTTAGTGATCGACACTCTACTTACCATTATCTTCATACTGACCGGGTACACTGCTCGTTAAGTGTGTGTGTTATTGATAAGTCGGCTAAATATAAATTTAAAACTTGAGTAGGCATTAAAACTGCTAAACCGCAACGACACATCACGCGCATCATCTGGGCTTCGACCCATAACTTTAAACAATTATCTCTTTTGTTGATAGCTACGCCTATGCGTAGTCTTTATTAATTTGGAGGGGTATGCTCCTTTTTTTTTGATGCCATGCTTATCTTCTCTTACGCTCCTGACAAGAACGTAAACATACAACCTAAGGTTATAACCTTATTGTGTGTATTTTGGACCAAGATTTTATGCAATCGTATAATTTGACTGCGACAGAGGGTCGCGACCCACTCCGTCTTTATCCTTAAGTTACAGAGGGCTTTCAATACCCTAAGACTTCATAGGAAAGTTAATGTGAATTGTAATGGATGTTATTGTTATACAAGACATGTGCCTTGCTTCATCCTTCGACATTGAAACTTGTAAAGTACTTGGCTGAACCGATCTATGTTGTATAAAACGAAACAAGAGATTTTGAAGGAAACATGTTATATCATTAAGTGGGTAGGGAGGATTACATCATTTGAAGAAATGAACACTAGACACCTACCATTAATGCTTCTTTCCCATGTGAGAAGAGTGCGATACATGAAATTGAAAAACAACTAAGTGATTTTTAAAGAAAGGTAAGCTCTTATATGCAAAACATACGAGAGTTGGTGTCATGTCCAAACTTGTTCACGACACATTTTTTTTTTCTGCCCTTAGAGCTTGTATGCCTTGTTGCCACAGCATTTCTTTTTTGACGATGGGCTCTTTCACTTGGTTTCACTTGCTTTCATTCGAAGGACAAATTCCTATATGCCCTCAGGACTTTGGGAAGTTTGTCTGCCCACTTATGCTGATATTGCCCTAGCTTCATCTCGATTTCAACGATAATGTCCTTGTCAACACAAATGAACCTTTGCTTCACATTCAGGCTTTTGCAGAAAGAGGGGAACGCTCCTTCGGCAAAGTGTGTCCCCTCATAAGAGGTGATGACTCGTGGGATTCCAAATCTGAAAATTATGTGTTCCCACATGAACTCTTCCACATCTTTTCCTTTTGTTGATGCCAACGGCTTGGCCTCGACCCACTTGGTGAAATGATCGATGGCCATGACCAAGAATTGTGCCCCTCCGGGAGCTAATGGTAGGGGTCCGATTATGCTGACCCCCCATTGACCGAAAGGCCTTACTGTCGTGCTAGGTGTCGCATCATATTCTAATGGTTTCCGGGCTTTGGAGTGTGTCTGACATACCATGCATGTTTTGATTGCTTCCTTTGCGTCTTCTAGTACGGATGACCAGTAATAACCCCACCTTGTTACCTCTGAGGCGATGGCTCTAGGGCTTGTGTGTCTTCCGCAAAATTCTTTATGAGCATTGTAGAAAATGCTCGAAGCCTGCTTTAATTCGACACAACGAAGCCAAGGAGATGAAAGACGCCTTTTGTATAAATTATTGCCTATGAGCCTGTACTGGGGGCTTTTGACTTTGATTCTTCGCGCTGATTTTGAATTATCAGGCAAAATGCCGCTTATCAAGTACGATTTTATTGGTGCTATCCAGCTGGAGCCTTCATCAGATGCTTCACTTCGTGCAATTGACCTGGTGGCCAATACTTCCACCAAAACCTCACTGGGTAGATGAGCAAAAGCAGTTGATGCTAATCTGGTTAGGGCCTTCGCCTTTTCGTTTTGGCTTATGTGGACATTTGTTACTTTGTGTCGTTCGAAACCCTGAAGGAGCTTTTTAACTTCGTTCAAATATTCCTTGATTATTAGCTGCCTTGCTCTGTAAGAACCCCTGATTTGACTAGTGACTGAAAGTGAGCCTACGAAGATGGAGAGGTCATGAACCTCCATGCCCTTTGCGAGTCGAAGGCCAGCCAGCAAGGCTTCATACTCTGCTTCATTTTTTGTGGTCTTGAATTCAAAACGTAATGCATAACTGTACTCCTTTCCATCCGGATTAATCAGGATTAAGCCTGTTCCGAAACCATCGGAGCTTGAGGCTCCGTCAGTGTATAATTTCCACCCCTCCGTTGCCATCTGGGGAATTTCTCTATTTTGGCTATGTCTGGAAGGTGTTTCGTTGAGAACTCCTGCAGATGTCTGATCTGTGATGGAGCTTGGACTATTACGTCTTTTTAATGACCTCGGAGCTGGTAGATCAATAGCTGCTTTAAACTTCGAAAGGTTGGCTTTGACTCCTTGCTTAGTTGGCTCAATGGGTTTGAACCCCTTGAGTTGATGTTCTTCGCCGTAGAGCTTGTCATCAGGCACAGGTACTTGAGGAGTTCTGGTATTCCTAGGATGTGTCCCTTCGAAGACTTTCCCCTCGGCTTCGTGTGGCTTCTTCAAGTCTGTTGTGGAACTAGCTGGAGGTTGCTTTTCGCATACTATCTTCCGTCTTGCGTGATGCTTTTTTGTAACGATATCTTTTTCAACATCCGCACTCCTGATAGCATCCTTCGTAAGTTCTTTAGAACCTTCCTTTTTTTTCTTGCTATCCTCCGGGCCGTGCTCAGAAAATACCGTCCCTATTCCGTAGGGTGTGTGAAATTTCACCGCTGCGTGTATAGTGGAGACTACTATACCCATCTTTTGCATGGCAGTCCTTCCTATCAACAAGTTGTTGGGAGAGTTGGACCTTACGATAGTAAACATGAGGGTTTCTGTCCTTGCAACCCTGCCTTCTCCAATTGTTATTTCCAAAGGAACTTCTCCTAGAGGCCACGAACGTTCGCCAGAAAACCCTACTAAAGGCATCTTTGAGTCAACCCTTTGAGATCTGACCGCAGGCGAGAGCCTTCGAAAGCAATGTTCATATATGACCTCACAAGGGCTTCCGCAGTCCATGTAAGCTCCACTTATCTCTTGGCTAAAGATTAGAATTTTGATAACTACCGGATCATTCGAAGGGATCTTGCCTGTGATAGGGGAAAACGTTATTTCCCTTACCTCGTTTGCTTCCGGCTCCGGTACTTTCCTTTTCGAAGTGGTTTCGCCCTGTTGTATCATTAGTATGTGAGCTTCGGTAGGGTTAGTATCCTTGGCCATTTGAGTGTCGGTCATCTTTTCTTTGCCTTTCTTAATTCCTTTTACCAGGTGTGCCAACTGCCCAGATCTTACGGCTTCTTCAATTTGTTTCTTTAGTTCCCTGCAACTGTTTGTATCATGGCCATTATCTTCGTGGAAGTGACAGTACTTGCTGGTATCCCTGTTTTTGCCCTTACTTGTCATGCGGGGAGGTGCTTCGAAGGCTTTGGCTGCCTTCTCCGTAGCAAGTATTTCCTTTGGAGACTTCGTTAGACTGCTTAATAAACCATGGTTCGGGCCTTTGTTGTACGGAGAAAACCTGTCTCTGTTCTTGCTCTTGTTTTTGGACCCTTCCCACGAAGAATTCTTCGAAAACTTGTTGTTGCTATCTTTGTCTATCGGAGCCCCATTAGTGGACACCTCTTTTGCTTCGATCCAAGTATACGTCTTTTCGGTCAACCCCTTGTAAGTTGTCGGAAGGTCAGTGGACAAGAATTCCACCAAACTCCGATTCCGAAGGCCATGTACGAAACCAGAAATACGTTGGTCTTCATGAAGACCCAAAATTTGCAAAGTCTCATCGGTGTATCTAGTAACGAAGGCCCTCGTGCTTTCATTATCTTTTTGTTTGATGTTGTGCACCGTTAAATGAGTCCTTGTAAACTTCTTTTGCTGACTGAAGTGTGACCGGAACTTAGCTTTGAGATCATCAAGGTTGACGATGCTACCGGGCTTTTGCCCATTCCACCAAATACGAGCAGAATCCCGTAGGGTGTATGTAAACATATGACAGGCCACCGACATAACCCATTTTTGCATTTTGATAGCCCCTTCGAACAAATGTAAGAAATTGTCCGGATCCCCCTTCCCATCATAAGTCCCGACATGTGAAGGCATTTTCAACCCATCGGGCAATGGGTAATCTTCTATCCACCTAACGAAAGGTGTAGCTGAACCCATAGGGTCTGAATATAGACAATTATAAGGTGGTGCGTACATAGGGACAATATTGTATGGATTGCTGTTTGGGGGCATTCCCATAGGAGTCTAGCCTGGGTAGGACTGATAAGGTGTATTCATGACAAACGGGTAACTGTTTCCCATGGCGTACGGAGGGTACGCCATAGGATGGCCGAAGGGCATGCTCCCATAATTTTGGGGGAAGCTTGGGTTATTAGGCTGTCCATTTACTGGAGGATATAAATTTTGAGGATAAGACTGAGTTTGGAACGAGGGGTACATACCATTGGGAGGAAGATTTCCTCCCATATTAATTGTAGACGGATTGCCTTCTACGCCTGATGCGTGAGAAGGCTGCAATGAAACCCCAGCTTCAGTCCTTCCAAGATGAGCTGCTAGCAATGGGGGCAAAGTCACCCCCTTTCTTCCCTAAGGTGGCTCCTACCGTTAGAGCCTTCGGTAACTGCCCCTTCTCTTCTTGTCGGAGCCCTCTCGGTGACTCCTTCGAAACCAACGGACCTTTTGCTTAGCCTTCGACCGATTGGAGACCCAATTCTTAAGGCCGATAGGGTTGGCCCTTGGGTCGGAGGCCTAGGTTCCATCTCCATTTCTTCATCATATTCATCACTCGAGTATTCCAACTCCCTTCGCACCTCGGCATTCCTGACTTGCCTGTTACGAGCCCTTAACAGGGTTTCCAACATTTCGTGGTTGGCTTCGACAAAGGCTGGGCTAATGACAAGTTCTGGGTTGGCTGATGTCGAAGCATAATTGTTGGTTGTGATTTCTGGGTGAGAACGTGTTGTGAAGGTGGAAGCGGTTATTGGGGGAAGGTTGATAGAGTCGTCGATTGGTATTGGTGCCAAGGTAGAGAAACCCGGTGGGGGAGTATCTTCTCTGCCTTGATCCATGCCGGAATAATAGTGAAATTGGTTGGTAGGTTATAAGCTCGGAATTAACGAGACCAATTGTAGCGGTCCCACGGATGGCGCCACTGATTGAACAAATAGTTGCCAACCAAGCCTTCGATGGTGATCAAAGGAATAATGGGGTGTTGAGATTGCGTCAAGCTTGTTCTTAACCTGAAAATAAGAAATACGAAGACACTACGTTAAGTGATTGCGCAGGGGTTGGACCCTGCGAACCACCTCCGGCGTGCGAGTAAGTATGTATAATGGTGATATAGGTCGTAAATTGAGAGAGTGAAGTTAGCTTACTTAGTTTTGGCCCGACTATGCTATTTATAGGGGAGAAATAGGACATAGTGGGCGGTTGCACATTGTTCGGAGATCATGGGGGCGTCCCATGGAAAGTGGTAACCGCTAGGGCTTTGTAGCCCACGATCTCTGTTTTGGCGGGAAAGCCAAAGGGAAGAGGAGACATGGGTTTGACCAGGTCAGGATGGTCCTTCATGCTAATCCCTTCGTCAGGAATACCTCGAAGGGCTTAGGGCTTCGATTGGCGGATTCCCACATTGTAACCAGTTCGCAGGCGAATGGTTTTACGCCAATGAAACGTGTTAGAAGATTAACCTGGGCCTCCAAAGGGAGGGCTTTCTACAGGCTCGAATGGGAGTCCTTCGACCCGTTAGGAGGGTACATCATCAATTCCAAAAATAATTAATTCCTAAGCCACGTTTTCGTACAACTGTAAGTTTACAAAAATAAAATTCATTAGCTGGAGCTACTAGCCAAAAGTTTTATTTTGGCAATTATGGCTATATTTGGCGCGGAGCTTTTTGGGCGATTAGCGGTGAGCAATAAACTTTTTGATTTTTATTGTTCGTTTGGCAAAGAATCGGTGAGTTTTGCTCTTTTTTTTAGGAATGCTCATTTTTTCAATGCTTATTTAAGAAGTTGTGAGCGATGAGCTGTGAGATGTGGTTACTGCTCACCGCTACTTTTACCAAATACACCCTATGTATTTGGTGGATTTGAAAAACCAATGAGCATGACTATTTTTTATTTATTTACTTTTTTTTTTAACTCTAAGCTATTGACATAACATACGTATTATATATTATATACTATATACTAAATATGGGTATTTGGTCTGCTTCGAAAACGTGTACGAAACAGTGTTTCGCACAGTGCTTCGCACAGTACCCCGTGCTTCAAAGTTGTACACACCAGTTGTTTATCTAATCCTCACCCCTCTCTCTCTAGAAAAATCCCTCCCCTTCATCTATCTTCTTTATCCCAGACTATAACCCTTCTTCTATCCTTCTCACTTCTTGCTCACTTCCTAGAAAATTCAAGAGAACCCATTTTGACCATCAGTTCTTCATCTGCATTTTTTTTGGTTATGAGGAAACGATATCATCATTCTCAAGGAAACAATACTTATCATTCTGATTACATCCGGGATAAGCGATCCTAAGGAAACATAAAACTCTTCTCAAATTAGTTTAAAGATATGAATTGTTTCAATTAAAATTCACCGGATTTATTTTTTCTCAGGCCACCGTCGACAGCTCCGAATGATCCGGCCATGGATCAGGTATTAATCAAACTTTATCTTACCTCGGGTTTCTTATATATATATTTTTTTTTTAAAGATGGATTGATTAATTGATATCAGGTTATATGTTTTTAAATATAAACCCTTAAAAATCACAAATTTTAGTAAATTAGTACTTTATAATAGTATGCTTATTCGTTTGATATAAATTAGTAAGATTTATATGGTGATGTTGTTATAAGTGTTGTTTTTTTAGATGTGCATACTAAGTGTTTGATGAAATGCCTGACTGGAATTTATGTGAATTTACAGCGTATTGTGATTTTACATGATTGTGTGAAAGATGAGTAGATTGTATGATGGGTGGAACGAGATTTTAAAGATTCAGAAGTTTCGGAGATTTGTGGGCAAGACGATATTCTTTTCGTTCTCGGTGCTTATTAGCTACGCATATAACTCCAATACGTACGTATACTGTTTATGATGATTGCATATGCGCCACTGAGTAAGATGGGAGCTTTTTAAGGTGATGAATATTTTATCTTTATCTGATGGGCTTACGAGCTTATTGACAGTTTGAGAAGTCGATAAGCTCATTTTTATTGGCTTATAAGCTTTTCAACTTAATAAGCTATAAGTTTATAAAAAAAAAGATTGGTGTTGTAAAATAAATTTAGCCTTAAAATACTTTTTATAGAAAATGTGCTGCTGTTGCAGTTAGGGATAGTTATGTTTGTTATGAGGTTGTTGACGCCTGGGTTACCGTTGCCTGGGTCGGAGCCTAGAGTGCCGACGACGTTTGTGAGTGTGCCGTATAGTGATTTTTTGAGTAAGGTTGATAGGAATTAGGTGCAGAAGGTAGAGGTTGACAGCGTGCATATTATGTTTAACTTGAAGCAAGTTTGTTGTCTTCCAAAAGTCAACAATCAAAGTAGCTTTAGTCTTTATCTAATATAGCTTAGAGGTTCTAAGTTCCAGTAGTATAACTGAGTATCATATATTAACTTTGTTGATCCATAAACAACGGTTGCCTTAACTCTATATTTTGATAGTATTTGATATGAAAATGATATGTAACAATAACCGAAGTGTGTGTGCATTCATTTGTTTAGTTTATTTTAACTACATTAATCTTATGACTATCTTTTAGTTTAAGATTAATGTGGTATTAGTAATAGGACGCTTTTATCACAAAATAAATACAAAAAAATTTAGTCAAACCACATTACATTTTGATAAAGATCATTTGTTTGTACGTTATTATCTATTTGGTGTTTATTCAAAATGATGTTAATTACTATTTAATAGACGTACTGATGTAAATCTTTATAACAGAATGTTGCAAGAACGGTGGTACTACCTAAAAAGACTGGAACTCATCTAATTCATTGCCGAGTCGAGGAAATTGAAAGTTTAAGATCCCACTGAACCGTCATTGAAATGTAACATAACATATGGCTATTGCAGCTGGACATAGTTGCAACATTTTAAGTAGATCAAGATGCCTTCGAAGCAACAGCTGGACATAGTTGCAACATTTGAAGTAAATCTTTGTACGTTTTTTATTTTTGCATCTTGGAAGTTGCATGTATAGATTAGTTATATAGGATACGGCAAAGGCATGTATTTTTTCACACATAAATGAAAAAAAGAAGTTGCATCACCGTTTTGTTTTCTGTGTTTTGTATTGTTTAAATCACAATCGAATGGGATGACTGCAAAAAACTAATGTCAATTCACCCCGCTGCAACGCGCGGGCTACCCAGCTCGTTATTTCTATAAGTTAACTGGGGAAAAGGTTTGTGCACATCACAATATGCATTGTTATTTTCGTACTAATTGACTTTTGCAAGGATATGATTATGGTAAAGATATCAAGACTTTATAATACAAGCAAATTTATTTAGGGTTAAGTTTTACTTAATTATGAGAAAACTAAACAAGATAATTTTCATTGTTGGGTTGAACTCCAACACAAGTTTTTGCTTGGTTCGAACTCAATCTCTAGTTTGTTCCTATCCTTAAGTTTCTATTTTTACTTTAGACAAGTCGTATGTTTCTTTGAGTGGTTAGTTTTTGTTAGGCTTGTAAAGCTAGCTTTGTCTTTAAAGTGTAACTTTGAGAGCTAGTCATTTGCAGTATGATCATGTAAGCTAAAAGATTAATATTTATGACCATCATGTTATTTGTCTGCCTATTTGGTTCCGAGCTCAGTCCCAGAACACTTGGCTGCCGCCCTGACAGTATCAAAACACAAACTTAACGTTAAAGTCTGAATAATAACCTTAAAACATCTCGGATAGCACTTGTAGAAGATAAAAAAATGTCTACTCGGCTTTTGATTGCATATAAGCTAGCTTGTTTAAATACAAGGTTATAAAAGGAGGCCACAATTTGCAAGAATACCAGATATTGGACAAATGGCAAATAGAGATGTTTTTCGTAGCTTTTAAACATTCATAAGTTGCTAAAGAAAAGATGTTGTTTAATCTACCATATAGCGTTCCTTTAGCAAGTAGGCGGTGTTTCGATATGTGTGTTCAGAGATGAAACTTTTGGAACAAATGAAATGTTTGACGAGCGAAGTAAGTACAAACCTTACAAAGTTGTTTGACGAGCGAAGACATCAAACCTTACACTAGTAAACAAATGTTTGACGAGCGAAGTAAGTACAAAGTTATTATAACGTAAACGTTTAATAACACATAGAAAATCATGTCCAAAAACCATATGCGGTATGCACAATGTTGGCGTATGTGTCCGGACGGACTAACTCACTCGGTCATCCGGACGGAATGAAGTCATCCGGTAAAGACCGGATGGCACCTAACTCGTTCGGCCAATTCAACTGTAAGCAATAGGACATGTGGCATCACCTTTATGACAGATGGGCAGCAGCAGACAAACCGCCGCCATCCCAGGATTTACGGGATCATGTCTGCGACATATTCCCGTGAAACCCACTGACGCCATTTCAGGTACTGTAGCCAGGTAGTATAAATACCCAGCTCATTTACTACTCTCAACCAACTTTTGCCATTCATTTTTACTCTCAATTACTATTTAAAGTCCTTCGGATTATCCAATACTTTTTTCACGCCGGAGCTCGGTCCTGGGATAACACCCGGGGCGAGCCTAACGTGTGCTTTTGTGTGCAGTTAGCCGAATGACCCTCAGAAACAAAAGGGATTGATTCACCTGTCTTTCGGAAGAACCTTCATCAAGTTCGACCGAAGGAAATTATTTGTTTGTCGGAAGTGTTTACGAAAAATTACTTAACAAATTGGCGCCATCCATGGGACCCTACCATTCGATCTACCTGAAGTTCAGAATGGCTGGTCCTGCACCACAAACAAAAGATAACCATGCAGATAGAGAAAAGATCATTAATATGGTCCGGAGTCCGGTGGCTACTGGAAAATGAAAGATGGCTGACACAGAAGAGGATTGGATGAACGCCCCAATCAGTTTCCCGTTAATCCTTCCGGGGGATGTGTCGGACGAGCCTTTAATAGTTGAGGCTGAGGTGGAAGGGTACACAATACGAAGGGTCTATGTGGATCAGGGTGCTTCGGTGGAAGTGATGTATGGACACTGTTTTGAGCACTTATGCCCCTCCATCAGGGCCCGAATGAAAGAAACCAACACGCCTTTAATAGGATTCGCAAGGGAATCCATTAAGCCGTTGGGAAAGGTGGAGCTGGAAGTTTGTTTCGGAAGTCAAGGTTTGTACCATAAGACTATAATGAAATTTGCCGTAATAAGATCTCCATCCCCATACAATATCATATTAGGGCGCTCCGGGTTAAAGAAGCTACGAGCAATCCCATCAACCATTCACTTGATGATGAAATTCCCACTCCGAAGGGCATCGCAACGTTGGTCACTCGGTCGGTCATAATATCAGAATGCCATAAATTAGAAGAAAAACAGATGGTCGAAAGGGAGACAAAGAATGAATCTCAGGATGCCAAAGCAACAGGGGAATTGGCTGGGAAGACGGAAGAAGTGAAGATACATCCAGCGTATCCGGATCAACTGGTAACCATCGGAGGGAACTTCTCCCCGGAATGCAGAAGACAGTTGATTACGTTACTCAAAGATAGTCAAGATGTATTCGCCTGGGAGCCTGCGGATATGACGGGAATACCTCGGCGAATTACAGAACATATGCTGAACGTGAATGTCCAAGATCGACCGGTGGCGCAAAAGAAAAGAACCTTTTCGGCGGAAAAGAACCAGGCCATAACCAAAGAGGTAGAGGAGTGGATGAAAGCCGGGATAGTTCGGCCGGTGCGATACCCTACATGGATTTCCAACCCGGTGTTAGTAAAGAAATCCGACGGTAGTTGGAGGATGTGTATCGACTTCAAAAACCTCAACTCATCTTTTCGAAAGGATTATTACCCATTACCGGAAATTGATTGGAAGATAGAATCGGTCATAGGATTTCGGTATAAATGTTTCTTAGATGCTTATAAGGGATACCATCAGGTACAAATGGCAAAGGAGGACGAGGAAAAGATGGCTTTCTATACCGAACATGGAACGTATTGTTATACCAAAATGCCATTCGGATTAAAGAACGCGGGAGCCACATATCAACGGTTAGTAGACTCAGCCTTTCGGTCGCAGATAGGAAGAAATGTTGAGGCATATGTAGACGACATGGTGATAAAAAGCAAGACTGAGAAAGAGTTGTTGGCCGACATAGTTGAGACATTCGACAATCTCCGGAGGATCAATATGAAATTGAACCCGAAAAAATGATCCTTCGGGGTAGAAGAAAGGAAGTTCCGGGGGTATATGGTAACATCCGAAGGGATAAGAGCAAATCCGAAGAAAACTCGAGCTATCGCGGATATGCAATCTCCAAAGTCGCTCAAAGAAATGCAAAGTTTAAGCGGCAAACTAGCGGCTCTGAACCATTTCCTATCCAGATCGGCAGAAAATGCGCTTCCATTTTTTGACACGCTAAAAAACATCACAAAGGAGAATCAGGACGAATACCGCTGGATGAAACAAGCTGAATCAGCTTTTCAAGAAATGAGAAAAATGATCCTCGAACTCCCTTACTTGACGACTCCAAAACCGAAGGAAGACCTGTATGTATACCTAGCAGCATCGAAGGAAGCACTGAGCGGAGTGCTTTTGGTAGAAAGGGACGGGAGGCGAACCCCAGTACATTACGTCATCCGAACGCTACATGAGGCCGAAAAGAATTACGCGCCGGTTGAAAAGCTAGCCCTGGCTTTGCTACACCTGTCAAGAAGACTCAGGAGATATTTTGAGGCCCATCCAATAAAAGTCATTACTGATCAACCCATTAAGCAGATACTGAACAAGTCGGAAGCATCCGGAAGGCTAGCTAAGTATGTTGTGGAACTAGGAGCTTACAACATCGCGTATGTGCCCCGAAGTGCGATTAAGGGACAGGTCCTAGCAGACTTCATAACGGAAATACCACTGATCGCATCCGACCAAGTTTTAAAGGTAGGGGCAAGGAGATATGCAATATCTCCAGTCAGGAATAGTGGGTGTTATATACCGATGGAGCGTCGAGCAAATCAGGCGCCGGAGCAGGTTTGGTATTGATCAGCCCAGACCAGACAGAGTATACCTACGCCATCCGGCTAAACTTCAACAGCACCAACAATGAAGCGAAATATGAAGCCTTACTAGCAGGTTTGAGAATCGCTCGGAAAATGAAGGTCCAAGCGTTAGAAGTCAGGGTGGATTCCAATTTGGTGGCAAGCCAGATTAACGGAGATTTTGTGGCATACAAGGACAGCATGATACGATACTTAGCCAAAGCCAAAGAATGTATTGCATGCTTCGACCAGTTCAAAATCCGAAACATCCCGAGAGCACAAAATCAGAAGGCAGATGTACTTAGTAAGCTAGCATCCGTGGCGTTCGACCATCTGACGAAAGAAATCTTGGTGGAAGTCTTAGAGAGACCATCGACGGAAGAAGAAGTAGTCAATGCTATTGTGGAAGAAGAAGAAGAAAACTGGATGACCCCGATCATTCGGTGTAAGCAGGAAGGCATTTGGCCGGAAGATCAAAACGAGGCTCGGGCTCTCCGAATGAAAATAAACCAGTACACTCTAGTGGATGATGTGATTTTCAAAAAATCTTACTTAGGCCCCATGTTAAGATGTGTCGGACCACTCCAGGCTAATTACATCATCCGAGAGGTGCACGAAGGAGCATGTGGGATGCACTCCGGGCCGCGATCCGTGGTGGCAAAGCTAATGCGACAGGGGTATTACTGGCCGACCATGCACCGGGACACCAGAGAAGTAATTCAGAAATGTGATTCTTGTCAAATACACGGACCCGTTCCGAGGCTCCCAAAAACCGTGATGACCTCAATCATGGCCCCATGGCCCTTCTACCAATGGGGCATGGACGTGCTGGACCTCTGCCGGAAGCTCCAGGGAAAATCAAGTTTGTTATTATGGCAATCGACTATTTCACTAAATGGATAGAAGCTAAGCCGTTGGTCCGAACGATGGCAAAGAGGTCAAAAAATTTGTCTGGGAGAACATAGTATGCAGGTTCGGATTACCGAGGGTAATTATCACAGACAATGGGAGCAATTTCATTCATGATCCTTTCAAAAGTTGGTGCGAGCGGTTGAACATCACCCAGATAAACACTGTTGTGGCCCATGCTCAAGCTAATGGGTTAGTCGAAAGGGCAAACAAGAGTCTTATGAAGGGGTTCAAATCAAGACTTGGCAGAGAGAGAGCCGGATGGGTAGACGAGTTGCCGAATATCTTGTGGGCACACCGTACCTCTCTGAAGACAAGCAATGGAGAAACACCATTCAGCCTCACGTACGGAAGTGAAGCGGTCATCCCGGCGGAAATAGGAATGCCAACCTTCCGGACTATGGTAACGGGAGAAAAGGAAAACGACGAGTGAATCTGCCTAAACCTCGATCTACTCCAGGAACGAAGGGAGATGGCTGCGATCCGGGAGGCGAAATACAAGAAGAAGGTAGAACAATATTACAACCGAAGGGTTCGCCCCGAGTCATTCAAGGTAAATGTAAAAACCCCGATAGCTCTCTTGAAACGAAATGTCATTACAGTACATAGTTATTTCATTCCAATTATAACTTATTTCTGCTATAACTAACGTGACAAATGAAAATACCTTCATAATCAAAGGTAGGCGATTTTGTATACCGAAGGAACGAGGCGAGCAGGGTTGAAAATCAAGGAAAGTTAGGGTCTAATTGGGAAGGACTGTATCGGGTTGTGGAAGCGTACTAAACTGGGTCATATAAGTTGGAGATGGTGGAGGAAAAAGAAGTACCACGAACATGGCATGCTGTTAACCTTAGAAAATGTTTTTTGTAAATATATGACTAGTATATCTAATGTAACGTCCGAAAGGATTTGATTGACATTTTGAATGAAAAATGCAGCTATCCCACAGTTGAAGGGGAGCAATTCTCTCTACGTATCATGTTCCTACACTACTTATTATATTCTGAACGTAAGCTGAAAATGACCCCTCCGAGAGGCTCGCGACCTCCGGAGATCAGTGGTCAATGTTCAAAGATGGTTCCCCAACAACCGTTGTAAAAAAGGTGAAAAATGAGAAATGAGAGGGAATAATATCCCGCTTTTAATTGTGATTTTTTTTGAAAAGGGCATTTTTATATAGCGGTTATTAGAAAACAGTATTATAAAATGTTGTGTGATAGGTAACCGTTTTAAATAAGATTTTTTTAGAACGGTTTTACAACAAAGTGTTCTATAAAATAGTTTTTTTTTTTTTTTTTAGAGCGGTACAGTGTGAAACCGTTATAAAAAGAGCGTTGTAAAATATACTTTGTGTAGTAGTGTCCATCTTAGTATGAAATTCATATGACTTGGGCATAAAGTTGGCTAATGGTAAAAACTCACAATATGTCGAAATGACTAATTCTATTTCAACTACAAAATCTATTTCAAAAATAATTGTAGATTAGTATCACTTGTACAACTTGCTATTTTGTAATCTTTTCTTCTAGCCTCTTGCAAGCTTTTATCCATTTTGCCGTTCAACAAAAAAAAAAAAAAAAAAAAAAAAAAAAAAAAAAAAAAAAAAAATGTATCACTTGTACAAGTGTAAGTTTACAAAATAAAATTCGTTAGCTGGAGCTACTATCCAAAAATAAAATTTATTTGGTAGGCATGACTATTTTTATTTATTTATTTATTATTATTATTATTATTATTTTATTTTTACTCTATAGCTAAAAATATGTTTTAAGTTGACATAAGATACGTATTACTTCTATAAGTTAATTAGGAAAAAGGATTGTGCACATCACAATATGCATTGTTATTTTCGTACTAATTAACTTTTGCAAGGATATACATAAATACATAATCATGATTATGGTAAAGATATCAAGACTTTTATAAAACAAGCAAATTTATTTAGGGTTAAGTTTACTTAGCCTGTGTACTAGACTTTTTTTTAAAGAGGTAAGTAAAGTAAAATAATGCAATTTAAAAAAAAATGAGAAAAATGGAAAGAAAGTTTATAGATATTTGCATGTTTTTAAGTTTATAGGAAAGTAAATTAAATGAAAGTAGGTGGTCACATTTTATACTTTTTACATTTGTGAAATTACTATTATAGCCTTGCTTTATAATAAATACACACTAAACACAAAGGTTCTTTTTGTTATTAAAGTCTTTTGATTTTTGTCTTTATTCTCTTTCATCACCTTTCACCTCAAATATGGGATGAAAGTTGGGACCAAGAAAACTAAAGAACTTTACTCCATTTCCTTTTACTTTTCTTCTCTTTCATCCCATGTAAAAACTTAAGAACATGGTATTTTTTTTAGTTTCTTTCATTTGCTTTCGCTTTCTTCCCTAATATGAACTTGAGAACATAGTGTAACAAGATAATTATCATGTTAGGTTGAACTCCAACACAAGTTTTTGCTTGGTTCGAACTCAATCGATCTCTAGTTTGCTCCTATCCTTAAGTTTCTATTTTTAGACAAGTCAGGTATGTTTCTTTGAGTGGTGAGAACTCTGAGCCTTGGTGATGCCAGTTGCTGGAAATGTAGCCAGGTTGCTTTGAGTGATCCTATGTTTGAAGATGATGCTTGATAGTATCATTTTGCTTGGTCTCTATGTGTGAGGACAGTGAGGGAGTCCACTGCACTTGGAGATTCAGTATAATTGATGTCTATTCGAAAATGTAGTATGATCAAATGATATCCTCATTTGCTGTTTGGTGGAATTAGGTGATTGTTTTTATCGGCTTTGGATAACTAGTGTAATGGTCGAGTTTCATAGCCATTGTATACATTTTGTTTGCAGTCTGTTTTGTGCGGTTGGAAGTATAGTTGTTAAGATCTTGATCTAGCTCTTAAGATCTTCCGATTTTACGATCCCGTTAAGCAAAAACGAGTTGATCCGTCGTAAGATCTTAAAAAGCATAGGAACTTAAGTAGGATCTCGATCTTACCATAAGATCGTAAGATCTTGATCCGATTCGGTCCTACTTCCCTTAAGTTAACTAACATATAAACTATAAATGAATGAATTTTGTTAAAGTAAAACAATAAAGTAAGTGTGGATTATTATAAATGTATTATATGTATATGGTCACTTTCTTGCAAGAACCACCTTATCTGCGACAACTGGGAGAACTCCTATAGACCAATGAGATTTTTTTTTTAAATATTAAAGATTATTATTTAATCTAAAGGGTATTATAGTAAAAGACAATTTTTATATTTTTTAGACTTTTTTTTAAAATCCTGTTTTTAAATATCTCATAATTTTTGAATTTTTTTTTTCTTGTTTTTCGTAGCATGCATGTTTATAGAAAGTCGAGGTACATATGTGTTTCTTTTAAATAATGTAAATTTACATGTGTTTTTATTGTACAATAGTTTAAACTTCAAATAATGTAAAAATGTAATTACACATATGTTTCTGCGGTACATTCTATAAACTTCTTAAATAAAAACTAAAAACATAAATTATAGTCGTCGTAACCTTTAGATTTATTACAAACCATGAACATAATATAATACACAAATTTTTATATCAAATAAAATAAAAAATCATACGTATCATTTTTAATATACATATGCACGCCTTCTAAGAACATATGTGCACAAAACATATGTGTTTGATGTTTCTCATCAGATACTTTCGAACATGTGTGTACGTCTTCCAAGAACATACATGCACGCCTTCCAAGAACATATATGTACTTCCAGTTTCTCATCAAATTCGTTAAAACATATGTGCACGCCTTCAAGGAACATATTGTCACGCCTAGAAAAAATAATAGTCAAGATTAAATACTTTAAAAATAAAACTCAAGATAAGATAACACGCAAGCACAAGCTTAAACTAGCAAACACAAATAAACAAGTTTTTTTAATGTATGTAAAACATATATAATCCAAACATAAAACATATATGTTTTATACGTAAACAGACATGTTTAGGCTCATCTATTGTGTTACATATATGTTCACTAAAACACCGATCCAAATTATCTAAAACCTCATATACAACCAATTAACCAAGGTCCAAAACAGTAACCAAATCAGAACAAATCCAAGGTAAAGTTTTCTATAGCTAGGAACTCGTATTATTTACAATGAACAAATCCAAGGTAAAGTTTTTTATAGCTAGGAACTCGTATTATTTACAATCTTATACTAAAAAAAAAAAAAAAAAAAAAAAAAAAAAAAAATCTAATTCACAAATCCACCTTCTTCCTTATAACGATCTTTGCATCCATACTTAGTCTTATCCAGTAGTATAATAACAAGCAACAACCTTTATGAATAAAACCTTTTTGACCCGACAGTCAGATCGGAAACCAATTCATTTCAAAACCAAATTAAAAAAAATAAGAAACAAAAACTTTCGCTTCACATATCAACGCCAACAACGAATAATACTTTCAGTTTTTCAAATCAAACTTTTTTAGATCAGAACCCAAACATGATAAAATTAACGAATCATAAACTTACAATGAAATAAGTATATACAAAAAGCCTATAAATAATGAAACGATATATATACAAAAACGAAATAGCAACCATCTTTTATAACTTGTATGCATCTCGATGTGATTCCTACTGAACGTTTAAATTAGACCCATCATATAATACGTGGTCACCAATTGAATAATAACAAAAGCCCCTAACACAACAACTTAATTTAGTTTATTGTGTGTAAATAGTTTGATCCAACAATTTGATCCAACAACTATTTACACACAATAAAATTAAATTGTATCAATTGAATAAATACCCGATCAAATACATCATTAAGGGACGGTGGTGGTTCTTCGTCTTTCTTAACGCCAAAAACTCTCCTCATCTTTCTTTTACTTTAAAAATTAATTCCGGCGACTTTGTGAAGAAAAAAAAGGGCCGCTTTCGAAATAGGGAGAGAGATCCGATTTGTGGGGAGTTAGCATGAGAATGCTTTCGAAGAACTAAATAAAACAGGAACAAACAAATCTCTATATGACAACTTTTGTATAGCTATTTATACTAATAAAAAAGACTTCAAATAAACATGTTTTAGATAAGTGTTAATACCTACAATGATTAATAAACAATTTATAATTCGTAACTTTTTTAAACAAAAACTTAAGCATAACTGCAAATAGTTTGAGAAAGTAAAGATATTTTGAGTGCGTTTAGTTGGAGATTACTTTTATACTTTTTATATTCATTTTTGTTATAAAAAAAAAATAAATAAAAAAATAAAAAAATAAAAAAATGAGGAGGTCGAGTGTATTTAGTTTGAGAAAAATTTTCTTAATTTTTTATTTATAGTTTTGTAAAAAAAATAATAAAAATAAAATAAAATAAAATGGATTGATTTTTACACAAAACGTAGAATTCACGTTCATATGACATTGTTTTCTATTTTGAAAAAAGAAGAGAAGTTATAAGCAGGGCCGGATTTGAACATGTGCGGGGTGTTCAACCGCACAGGGCCTCAAATTTTGAAGGGGCACCATGATTATAGACTCGTATGTACATTTAATTCGACTTCTGGCCAAAATTTGACACCTATGTGTTTTGAAACGTGATATATCTTGATCCATACATAAATTAACATGAAAAATTATTGGTTTTAGGTGATTTTAAAAAGTATGAAAACAGAGGGTTTTGGGGTTTTGATACAACGAAGAAGAAGAAGATAACTTTGGACTTTATGCAATTTACACCCTTTAGCTTATAAAGTTTTAACACTATTGGCTTATAGTAAGTATTATGTCCAAACTAGAGTAAAATGATTTGCGAGTATGACAGTTTCACCCCTCTAGGTTTGATAAAGTTATTAATGGTTAGTCTCGTTTGTGAGTTTATAAAAATCTTATTTATTATCAAAAATTGTTCCAAAATGTGGACAAAAAATTGTAACTGTGACGAGTTTTGACGTTTTGTCTTCATTTTTGTGATCCTTTTTATGCTCTATTAATTAAAGCAACTTTTTGCTTCTTTTCAAGTTAAATTCACATATATACGAATAATGTTTTGGTGCTTCAAAGGTCTACATTATAATGGTTGCACAGGGTCTCTAAAAATAACAGGACGACTCTGGTTACAAGTGAAACACGGAAAACACAAAAAAAGTGTTTTATAGTTTCGCGTTAAGTTTGAGAATACCTATTTTGTGTTTTGTAGAGAATGTGGTGAAAATGTATAATTTGAACGCAAAGTCTATTTTTCATTATTTGGTACAAAACATTTAAAATAAAATAAGCGTGTTTTTTTTCATCTAAATGTATACATAAAGGGTATTGATAATGATTGGGAGTTTGGGACACTTTGTCCGAACATCTCAAATG
Source organism: Artemisia tridentata subsp. tridentata (assembly GCA_021014915.2). NCBI lineage: Eukaryota > Viridiplantae > Streptophyta > Magnoliopsida > Asterales > Asteraceae > Artemisia > Artemisia tridentata. Next base: position 524,035,771 of record CP139509.1, on the reverse strand, counting down.
CGAACCATCTCAATTCACAAAAACTTTTAATTTCCCGCTTTTTCTTTTATGCTATGACTCTTAAAAGACAAAATTGGTCAATTTCACTATAAGACCCTTCCCAACGTATAAAGCAAAGTTGCGTTAAAGGGTGATTTTGAGAGCTTTTAACGCAGGTTAACCCACGTTTACGTTTGGGAGTGTTTGTGTTAACGCAGCGTTAAAGGGGTGCGTTAAGGGTATTTTATGTAAAAAAAAAAAAATCACTTTCGCCCTTTTAAAAGGTAGTTTGTGTAAAAAAATATTTGATTCAAGGTAAGTTAACTGTGATAAAATTGAGATTTTGGCAGTCGACTAAATACTGAACCATTTTATTTCCAAAACCAAACACACACAATCACACACACCAACAAGCTTCATAATCTTCTGCCAACTGGATGACCTAGGGAGGGTTGCACCAATGGAGGAAATACATACTGCACGAGCTCATTATCTTCTGATCGCTCAACTTGCACGACAAGCTCGTCGCTTCGACGGTAAAATTTGACATTATTACGTGTTACTTATTGCTAATTTAGGTCATCATTTCTGATTTTAACTGTTTTCCGATATGATTATTACTTCGATATGCTAATTTAGGTTTAGGTTCTCGTTTGTCATTATTTGAAGCTATGAGATGATTATTATGTGTGATGAGTATTAGATCTAGGTTTATGTTTCTGATTTTAAACAATTTTGTTCCTATGTTTAAATCTATCGCTATACGTCCCAAGGATTTTCGCTATACGAACAATTTAGATCGATCTAGGTCCGCGTTTCTGATTTTAAACAATTTTCAGCTAATTTTGTTCATAACCGGTCGATATACGAGCGGTATGATACGATGTTGTTGTGTTTATCAAAATGATTATTATTATTATTATTATTATTATTAGGTGTAATTTACTTATGTCCTGCTAATTTAGGTTCAGTTGCGTGTAAATATAGTTTTTATGTTTAGAGTTGATTGTTAGGTCATGTTATAAGGTGTTAATCTTGTAAGTTTAAATCAGGTCGTGCTGTATATTTTGTATCAAGCATGCTTGTAGTTTATTTGTGCGAATCGAATTTTAGGCGTTTTTGTGTATTGTTAAGCGGAAATATGCTCTTAGGTTTTAGGTTAACTCAAATTATGTAATGTTAATCGCGATGTATACTTTGCTCTAATTGCGGAACGAGTTACGGCTGTAAAATCACCTCACTAAGTGCTTTATTCAATTTTACTTGTCACATTACATAGTTTTAAGTTTTGAGATGAGTGTCACATCTGCGTTTTATAGCTTATGATTGTTGACTTAACGTTTATCTTGTTCTCGGTATGAAAACTGCTTGTGGATTCTTGTTTGATTTGGAACCTAAGCATCTATGAAGTTTGCTTGTGGTTTCTTCGTTTGTACAAAGTGTTTAGGCATCTATGTGTGTGTAGGTGTTGCATACAGACTAAAATTGTCAATCACGCCGATAGAGAGTTAACTGCCTATCTTTGGTTTTACACTTTACTAATATTATTGTTTATAATTAAACTGCAGTACTAGCATCAATCTTTGATTATTCTGTTAGCAAAAAGTCTAGATAAAGCCTCTGCTAATATTATTGTTTAATATAATACAATATGCAGTATGTTTCTTTGATAAAACAATCTCTGAAAATGGTGGAAGATGAACTTGCTGTGAAATGCAACGAGATACTCTTAACAATTAATGACTACTTGCTCCCATCATCAAAAACTCGAGAAGCTTCTGTCTTCTATTACAAATTGTGAGTGTTCATTATGTCATGTTTGTTTCCTGAAGATGATAAGACATTTTGAGTACCATAAAATTTGTGATAACACCCTTTTGGTACAAATGTTTACAGGAAGGGTGATTACTATAGCCAGTTGGCTGAATTTAAATCAGAAGCAGATTGGCAAGAGGCTACATCTGAGTCACAAAAAGCTTATAAGGTTATTGGTATTTTTATAAATTCCTAGATACTTTGTTAATTCTAAACTGTTCGATTAGTTGGCTTACTTATCATATTTCAGGCTGCAACTGCTATTGCTGAATTAGATCTTCCGCCAACTAATCCAATCAGACTTGCCGTGGCTTTGAACTTCTCAATCTTTCTCTATGAGACAATGAAAGATGGTAAAAGGTTTGTCATTCTGTACTTCCTACTGCAAAATTTTAGTTCTGATGCAAATTTGCACACAAATCCATGTCAGTTTTAACAGTCAAGTGTAGTTTGTTTGACCACAAAAAGTCAAAGTCAAGGGAGGATATTGTTTCCTCTTGGTACTGGTTGTGTTAGCCCAAATTTCAATTAAATTTACAAATTATCTTGATATATTGTAGGGCTTGCGATATCGCAAAACAGGCATTTGTAGACGCTGCTGCCGTAGTTAATAACCTGGATGAAAGGTCTTATGAGGAAAGTACTATGATAATGCGGCTGATTAAGGACAATCTTACTCTTTGGACCTATAATCCAGAAGATGAAGGTAATGTCCCCCACCCCAATAGTTCAAAGAAGTAGTTTTCGCAGATTCTCAACATCATATCATCTGTTAATACTCAACCAAATTGTGAATTGGCACTTAGGAGAACCATAACTGTAAGTGATTGTAGAACATCATTATGTCATGTTTGTTTCCTGAATATGAAAATACATAAAAATTACAGTTTATAAACTGCAGTACTAGCGTCAATCTTTGATTATTCTGTGATTAAATTAGTTAAAATTTTCCATATTTAGTATCGGTATGAGATTTAAAATAAACATAAGAAATGATTAGGTGTTACAAATATTCCACCGCCTCCGCACTTTTTTAGCGTTATAGGAACAAAGTTTATGGTTTTATGTTTTGAAAATGGTGTGTTCATTTGCAGTTTTAATTTATGTCCTGTTCTCGGTACAATTTGCATGCATGATGCTTGTGGATGCTTGTTTGATTCCGAGTCTACGCATTTGTGTGTATGCATGTGGTTGATACTTTTCAGTTTTGATTATTTATGATTGTGTAGAATACAAAAGGATTTATTAGCTTTAGGCTTCCAGGTGCTTGTCACTTTTGTAAATTTTGGTTTGTGTGCTTTATGTTAACTTTCATCCTACTGTCAACAAAATTTTCATGAAGATTGCTTCTGGTTCTTTGTCTGAACAATATTTAAGGCATCACTAAAATTGTTATTAACGCCGATACAGAGTTAACTGCCTCACTTTGGTTTTAGTATTCATTTAACTTGTCCAACTTTTCACAATCCAGATAATTTTAATTTTTATTGTAGTCTGTTAGCAACATGTCTAGATAAAGCCTTTGCTAATGTTTGATTGTTTATTATATCAGATACCGTAGAAGAAATCAATTCGATTGCAAAATTGGGTGTGGAACTGACTGCAGAGCAGAGAAACTTGTTGTCTGTTGGATATAAGAATGTGCTTGGTGCAAAAAGAGCATCATGGCGGATATTGTCAGTTATCAAGTCTAAAGAAGAGGCCGGTGGTAATACGCGATATGTTGCTTTGTTAAAAGAAACTCTGAAAAGGGTGGAAGATGAACTTACTGCGAAATGCAATGAGATACTCTTAACAATTGATGACTACTTGCTCCCATCATCAAAAACTGGAGAAGCTGCTGTCTTCTATCATAAGATGTGAGTCTCTTTGATTCTAAGACATTTTGATTGCCATAATATTTGTGATAACACCCTTTTGGTACAAATCACAGGAAGGGTGATTATTATTCGTACATAGCTGAGTTCAAATCAGAAGCAGATCGGCAAGAGGCTACATCACAGTCACAAAAAGCTTATGAGGTTATTTTCATTTTAGAATTTTCTAGATTTTTATTTGGAATCACTTTAATTAGTTGCCGTATTTATCACGTTTTAGGCTGCAACTAGTATTGCTAAATCAGATCTTCATCCTACTGATCCAACCAGACTTGCTTTGGCTTTGAACTTCTCCGTCTTTCTCTACCATATAATGGCTGATAGTAACAGGTTTGTCGTTCTTTTGGCTAAAAGGGAATAATACCCTCTGCAAATTTATACTACATGCATGATACAGAAAAAACATACATATAATCATAAGTGGGCATGCCCACTTATGTAAAATTCAAGTTCTGATCCATATCGGTTCTAACAGTTAAGTGCAGAAAAGTCTAAATCAAGGGAGGATATAATGAATCACAACCAAAGTATATCAGTAAAATTTACAAATTATTTTGAAATTTTGCAGGGCACGCATGATTGCTAAACAGGCATTTGAAGCTGCTGCTGCTGCAGAACTTGAGAACTCCAGTGAAAAGAGTTCTAGGATAATGCGGCTGATTGGGGACAATCTTACTCTTTGGACCTCTGATACTGCAGAAGATGAAGGTAATATCCACCACCCCATCCCATTAGTTTAGTGAAGTAGTTTCGGCAACTTTTATTGCCATATGATTGGTTAATACTACTTATTTGCTGATATTAAACGGAACCAAACCGTGAATTGACAAATATGTGTTATTTAGGAGAAACATAATTCTAAGTGATTGTTTCGTGAATATCGGAAATACATGGAATTAGTACCCTCAATCTGTGATGAAGTACGGTTAAAATGTGTTACCTGTTCTTAACAGGAGAAGAAGGCCAAGTCTCCAACTTTTTTGATTCATTGGTATGTGACACGCTGTACGATATCCTCGGAAGGCTAGCCCTTCGTGATTTGCTTCGATTTGGAGGAGTTTCAAAATATCTAAGCAAGGTTGTCCTCGATTATGTACAAGCACCATTAAGGGAAAAGGTCTTTTTGCCGTCAGTCCCGTTTCATTTGGTTAGTCTCAATTATGATTATTCCATGATATCCCATGAGATACATCGGGTCTCTAACATACCAATAGATTCAACGACGTTCCCTTATCGATCGTTTCCTGAGAATGTAATCGTGGGATCAATTAACGGAACACTCCTTGTTTTGGAGTTGTTTCTTTCTCCTCAAACGCTTGTCCTTTTTAATCCTATAACCAATCATCAAAAACAAATACCTCCCCGGCCTCATCCACTAGGTATAATAGAGGACGATAGTAAACTCAACAACTATTCGTACGGATTGGGCTGGATTGAGAAGTCATCTGAAGTTATTGTGGTTCAATTGTCGAAGTTATTTGTTGAGGCTATTGAGCCTTGTTGTGAGATGTACTCACTTAGGGAAAGATGTTCGAAGAGGTTGGTCCTGTTAAAGGGTAATGTTGATATTCATCAGTATGGGGGGGCATTTCATAAGGAAAGAAACTCTTTGTATTGGATAGCAGAAAACAGAGACACGAAAGGTCCTGTGATACTGAAGTTTGAGATGGAAAAATTGGAATTTAGTACATTGGAGTTTTCAAAAGACATGAAAGAGGTTCCCATTGATTGCCTCGGAATAGTAAGAGGGATGTTATGTGCCCTAACTAGGGTTACGGGATCACCTCGTTGCGAAGTGAGGGTACTTGAGCAGACGGGAAAGTGGGGTATCCTTCAAATGAATCGTTTGAAGGATACCCCACTTTCCCGTCTGCTCAAGTACCCTCACTTCGCAACGAGGTGATCCCGTAACCCTAGTTAGGGCACATAACATCCCTCTTACTATTCCGAGGCAATCAATGGGAACCTCTTTCACGTCTTTTGAAAACTCCAATGTACTAAATTCCAATTTTTCCATCTCAAACTTCAGTATCACAGGACCTTTCGTGTCTCTGTTTTCTGCTATCCAATACAAAGAGTTTCTTTCCTTATGAAATGTCCCCCATACTGATGAATATCAACATTACCCTTTAACGGGAACAACCTCTTCGAACATCTTTCCCTAAGTGAGTACATCTCACAACAAGGCTCAATAGCCTCAACAAATAACTTCGACAATTGAACCACAATAACTTCAGATGACTTCTCAATCCAGCCCAATCCGTACGAATAGTTGTTGAGTTTACTATCGTCCTCTATTATACCTAGTGGATGAGGCCGGGGAGGTATTTGTTTTTGATGATTGGTTATAGGATTAAAAAGGACAAGCATTTGAGGAGAAAGAAACAACTCCAAAACAAGGAGTGTTCCGTTAATTGATCCCACGATTACATTCTCAGGAAACGATCGATAAGGGAACGTCGTTGAATCTATTGGTATGTTAGAGACCCGATGTATCTCATGGAATAATCATAATTGAGACTAACCGAATGAAACGGGGCTGACGGCAAAAAGACCTTTTCCCTCAATGGTGCTTGTACATAATCGAGGACAACCTTGCTTAGATATTTTGAAACTCCTCCAAATCGAAGCAAATCACGAAGGGCTAGCCTTCCGAGGATATCGTACAGCGTGTCACATACCAATGAATCAAAAAAGTTGGAGACTTGGCCTTCTTCTCCTGTTCTTAACAGGTAACACATTTTAACCGTACTTCATCACAGATTGAGGGTACTAATTCCATGTATTCACGATATTCACTTAGAATTATGTTTCTCCTAAATAACACATATTTGTCAATTCACGGTTTGGTTCCATTTAATATCAGCAAATAAGTAGTATTAACCAATCATATGGCAATAAAAGTTGCCGAAACTACTTCACTAAACTAATGGGATGGGGTGGTGGATATTACCTTCATCTTCTGTAGTATGAGAGGTCCAAAGAGTATGATTGTCCCCAATCAGCCGCATTATCCTAGAACTCTTTTCACTGGAGTTCTGCAGCAGCTTCAAATGCCTGTTTAGCAATAACGCGTGCCCTGCAAAATTTCAAAATAATTTGTAAATTTTACTGATATACTTTGGTTGTGATTCATTATATCCTCCCTTGATTTAGACTTAACTGTTAGAACCGATATGAATCAGAACTTGAATTTTACATAAGTGGGCATGCCCACTTATGATTATATGTATGTTTTTCTGTATCATGCATGTAGTATAAATTTGCAGAGGGTATTATTCCCTTTTAGCCAAAAGAACGACAAACCTGTCACTATCAGCCATTATATGGTAGAGAAAGACGGAGAAGTTCAAAGCTAAAGCAAGTCTGGTTGGATCAGTAGGATGAAGATCTGATTTAGCAATACTAGTTGGCAGCCTAAAACGTGATAAATATGGCAACTAATTAAAGTGATTCCAAATAAAATTTTAAAAATGAAAATAACCTCTTAAGCTTTTTGTGACTGTGATGTAGCCTCTTAAAGAGATGAACGGAGACTGAAAATAACCTCATAAGCTTTTTGTGACTGCAAACTGTATTTTTAGTTTTTTTATCTCGGACCCTTTAGATTTATAAATAGTAACAACTGGTCTATGTACAGAATATATGTGGCAGATTATTGCTTGACCAACCTCAGTTTCTAACTCTTTATGGCTATATACCATAAATGAACAGTCCATACAGGACCATGAAAAATATAAGGATTAAAATCTTCTAATTTGAACTTTTGTGTTTAGGATTACATATAATTTGTAAGTTCCCTATAGTTTCTTCAAATTTCCGCACTTTTTACAAGTCTATCAGGAAAATGTAAACCCACTTTGACCCCTCTAATATCTTAGTATGGACAGGGCACCTGAGCAATGTGGATCTTCATCGTGGCTTTTGCATTGACTTGAGCGCTACATGCTTGAGATAAGTTGACATATTTAACGTCTTCTGATCTAAACTCACACATAGTAAAATTTTGGCGTCTTCTTTTTCTAGATGGATGAATGTTCAGATACTCTAATGGAGCACATGGGATTTTACAAAATCAGTGGCACCGAAGAAGTCGTCATAGGTATATAATAAGTTGTTATATTTAACGTCTTCTGATCTAAACTCACACATAGTAAAATTTTGGCGTCTTCTTTTTCTAGATGGATGAATGTTCAGATACTCTAATGGAGCACATGGGATTTTACAAAATCAGTGGCACCGAAGAAGTCGTCATAGGTATATAATTTCTTCTTTTTCTTTTTCTTTTTTTATTTTTTACTATTTTTTTATTGGTACTTTTTCTATATTCAGAGGAAAAATTACTCACATTTTCATATATTCACCGTTATCTGATGACTTGGACTCCAATCTCATGTTCAAGAGTCTACATTTGCCACTTATTTTGTTATGATAGGGTCTTTTTATCTTTACTTTGTCTACTGCGTGACTTGTGTTGCTGTTTCAAGTCTTGACAGGAGAATCATCGTTGAAATATTAAAAAACTAGGGCTAATGAAGTACTTCCAGCTACTTGTGAGTTATAAACTTACTCGCATGACAAGAGTTCGTTTAGCATTGATAATGTATTTCAATTTCTTTTCAAACACATTATCAGTGCAAAAATAAATTAAGGGTCAAGGTTAGGAAAAGTTGGGTGGTTCTATAAACTTTTAACTTTCAAATCATTTGACCACTCAACCAGGTGACCCATTCTGCTTATAGATGTTTTTAACCTAAATACTATGTTGCACGGAAACGCCGTCTCCCATACCGGAAACGTTTCAGAAACGGCTAGAAACACGCCGAAAACGTTTTCGGAAAAAAGGAAATGTTTCATGTTGACTGAAAACGCGAGGTGTTTAGCAGGAAATGTTTCTAGGCGTTTTAAACGCGTTTCTGGGCCTATAAGACTTTTCCAACTAAACAAAATAATCAAAAGTAAAATTTAGAACGATATAAAAGAAGAAGTTGTTGTACATAGTCAATGTAAGGAAGAAGAAGATATAGTGAAATGAAGAGATGAATGGATAGAGATATACTAATTGTCAATAGGGTGGCTGCGCGGCTTGTTGCCCGCTTACCTATCAACGCAGGGTGGCTGCGCGGCTTGTTGCCCGCTTACCTACCACGTTGATGTAAATTCTTGTTTTGTATTATATATATTGAAAGTTGTATAATGAAAAAGTATTGATTATAATAAAATTGTCAAAAGTTACATGTCCCAAAGCATCATATCTACCACACAAATTTATTGCTATTATGAATAATATTTTTAATTTGAATGTACCAATTTACATGTGCGTCTGTTTTGTGTTGTTTATACTCCCTCCGTCTCATATTAAGTGTCCACTTTTTAAATGCACAAAGTTTTAGGAAAGTAGGGCCAACTACACTCTCCACCAATCAAATATCACTATTACCCACTAAAGTCTCTTCTCATTGGTTGAAAATATTCTCTGGACACTTAATTTGGGACATCCCAAGATTCCATTATGGACACTTAATATGGGACGGAGGGAGTAGTACTTTATACAATACTACCTCCGTCCTAAAATAAATGTCCAGTTTGACTTTTTAGAGTTAAATTGGTTCAACTTTGACCTTATCTATTTTTACGGGTGTTATATAACACAAAAAATATATATTTACGATCAAAATATATGAATGGATTTAGTTTTAAGTGTATTTTTCATTGATATAATTTTTCATAAAGTATTATATAACAAAAAATATATATATTTACGCTCAAAGTTGAACCAGTTTGACTCTGAAAAATCAAACTGGACACTTATTTTGGGACGGAGGGAATAGTAAATAGTTTGGGAAAAAGATTGGAGACCTAAAAGACATGACTAATTTTGTGTCAACTTATGTGTCATTACCTCATTGGATTGTGAAGAAGTGGGTCCGGTTGATACAACTAATGAATTGTTGCCACACATGTTTAAGCACAAAATTATGCATAACTTTTAGGTGTGCCAATCATTTCTCCATAGTTTGTGTTTATTTATGTTATTTAAATGATCTGATAACCTTTTTTGTAACTATGGTTTAGAAAAAAAAAGTCTATAATGGTGTTGTACATTTTGGAATATTATAACAATGAAAATGAAGGAAACAAAGCTCATTGTATATGAAAAACGTAGATCAGAAAACCAATATATGCAATCGTTATTAATTAATAAATGAGTCCTTGTTTATACTATTTGTGTCCCATATAATAATTCACTTTATTATTTTGTTTGTCATAAAAAAAGTGTTTAGTTGCAATAAGCGAAGCAATAGTATATCTAGTTTACTCGATTTGGAGTAGTAATCAACCAAAAAACTTTAGACTAGTTGGATTTGTTATTACTTATTACTATGTGCTTTTTTTATTGACAATTTCATGGTTGACAAATCTTTTGCATCTACTTTGATTAATGACACTTTGTTGATAAAAATTTGATGTTGGATGTTTATTTATTTTATTAATCATTATATATAAAATTATATAAAATACACAAACGTTTCTGGCCGTACCCGTTTCTTAAATTTTGGAACATTGGCGTTTCTAAGTACCCGTTTCCGTCCCCGTCCCCGTTTCCGTATCCGTCCCAGTGCAACATAGCCTAAATATCTATTGCATGTCCTATTTGGGTAAATTTAATGCTTCTTATGTGATGTTTAATACATGTTTTGAATCATGTTAGAGGTTGCCCTAGGTACTCAGTCATGATAGTACTCTATGTTCTTATATCATGTTATAAAAGCCCTCTGCAGAATTTTAATGGTGTTCCCTCTATTTCTTAAATCTTGGTTTGACCCACTGGCACATTGAGATTAAACACAATTCAAATCAAACTATTTATGAATAAATGGGTCTAAATGGTTGGTCAAAGCTTATGGAAGTATTGCTAGACATACCATGGATGAACTTGAGGATGCACATAAGTCTTCCACATTGCCTATTCTTCTTTTCATAAACATAGCACGGTATGCATATTAGTAGTGTAAATATTGTCGTTCCACATGTACTTTTTGACTCGCCTGTTATCGTATTATTGTTGCAGTCCTCATGTCCAATAAAGTAGTCATATAGGCTTGCGAGATCTTATATTATTAGTTAGACAAAATAATGATGGTCTTAAAATAAGACAATAAAGTGTTTGGATAATTACCTTTGTTAGATTTGTTGGTTGTTTTATCAGGAAACATGGAGCCAGAAGATTGCAAGAGCCAGCAGAATGAAAAAAATGGAAGAGGGCGGAATATGATCGTACAAGACTAAAGACTACAAGATATGCGGAAATTCTAAAGTTCTTTATATGCTAGAATCCTATGATTGGTTATATGTTTGGATGTATAGTGATATTTCTTTCACATGATTTATACTTCAATTCATGCACTTATTTTCCAATTCAAAAATTAAGTTATATCCATAGCATGTGGTCTTGATTTATTTGTGTCATAAATTCATGAAGCTAGCCCGGCCATCGGCCGGGTCATGAGACTAGTTTTCCTATATAAAGACAAGTTTTCCATCGGCCGGGTCATGAGACTGGTTTTCCTATATAAAGACAAGTTTTCTTAATTAGTTTTAGAGTAAACTACAAAATACATCTCTGTGGTTTGGTCAATTTCACACGATACATCCCTCCCAAAAAATTTGCACCATACATATCCCTCCGTTAGTAAAAGTCAAACACAATACATCCAAGAGGACGAACGGTGCAAAGATTGTCTCGTTAAGTTGGACACGTGGCAGTTAACTCTTTTTAAGCAAGGGTATTTTAGTCCTTTTAATACACATTCTTTTAACCCAAATCTCAGTCAAACAAAAATCAATTTCATAAACAAAAATCAAATATCACAAATCAAATAACCCCATCTCATTTCCAGACCTTATCATCTTATCTCATTTTATGTCTCACCAAGATCCATCTATTCATTTCATTTATCACTTTTCCAGCCACACCCAAATCAAAAACACCATCATAACAAATCAAAAACACCAAGATCCATCTATTCGAATCCACAAACACCCTTCTTATTTATGCTATAATCCAGAACAAAAGTCTAATCAAACCCCCTACATGGTTGTTGATAAATTAATTACAGACTGTTATGATACAACAGAGTTGTATTAATTACAGCCTTTGCAGCTCAAAAATTTTGTTCTCCCAAATGATACAACAATTGTAACAATTGAAAATGAAAGTCTGAATCTGCTTTCTTTTGCATTTGTGTTTTCTCACACCTTTATGGGTAACAGCTAATCGAATGGGTTTTATATGGGTAACACCTTTATGGGTAACTCCAAAACATTTTCTATTGAATGGGTTTTATATGGGTAACAACTAATCGAACACATCAAAACCGAACACATCAAATCGATCTCATATCCATCATCATCAAATCGATCTCATATGGGTAATAGCTACTGAGATCTGTAAACCTTTAACCTCAACAAATATGTGAATAGGTTTTATATTGGGTTTGAAGACAGTTTATGTTTGATTTTGGATTCTAATTATACTTTAATTTTTGTTCTGGGTTTGACATTGAGATTGTAATAAATGGAGTTTTCATTATGATTTGAAATTAGAATGATAGATTTATTTTGAGAAAGGATGGAATGTGTTTTGAGATGAGAATAAATAGAATATAGTTGTTATTAACAAATTTGTGTTTATGATTTGTGGTCTGGATCTGAATTTGTGGTTTGGATTTGTGTTAGTGTTCTTGATTTGTGTTTATTTGCTGGGTTTCATACATACTGAAAGAAAGAAAGAGTTGGTGAAGTAGATGGAAGTATAAAAGGACTAAAATACCCTTGTTTAAAAAGAGTTAACTGCCACGTGTCCAACTTAACGAGACAATCTTTGCACCGTTTGTCCTCGTGGATGTATTGTGTTTGACTTTTACTAACGGAGGGATGTGTATGGCGCAAATTTTTTGGAAGGGATGTATCATGTGAAATTGACCAAACCACATGGATGTATTTTGTAGTTTACTCAATTAGTTTTAACTTTTAATTTCAAGAAATGGGATACACCTATTATATGTAGTATAGAAATGATTTATACAACGTTGATAGATGAACCAAGTGCAAATCTCAGTCCCCAGCAGCGTATTGTTGCGGCAAGAGTTATAAAAAGATTTATACAACGTTCCAACAAGACTGCATTTGTGGTTGAACATGACTTCGCAATGGTGGAGCATCTAGCTGATAAGGTCATCGTTTTCGAAGGGACACCGTCTGTTAATTGTGTTGCACATGCACCTCAGCCGTGGAATCTTTTCTTAGCTGTAAGACTTAATTCATCACTTATAATCCAACTTTGCTATTATCTTGTGTTTCAAAAGTTTATCTGCAATGAAAATTGAAAAGCCAAGTAGACAGTTGAAATATTGTTTTATGGAGTGCAATCTCAGTGCTGTTTTTTGGACTAATATGTTTGTGTTTTGATATTGTTAGGGTGGCGGCCAAATGGTATGGGTCTATGGGATTGAGCTCGGAACCAGACAAGTGGGAAGAGAAGTTTTTTGTTCTTCCTTTTGAGCCATCTTGAAGTTATAGGATGGTTGAATGTCTCTTTAACTTTTAACTATTTTATGATAAACTGAATTGATTAAAGTTTATTTATATTATGTTAAAAATTTTGATTTAAAACTGACTAGTTTACTTGATTGTGTTCCAACTGAGGCAAATTTACAGCATAATTATTAGGTTGAAGCTTTTACACACAGGCTTCGTTTGGTCTTAGTAAAGGCATGAGGTGGTGCATCATGGGCGAAGCTTGGAATTTCCGGCCAAACCCGCCAAAACGGGTTGTTTTGGTAAATTTTTAAAGCTTTCTGGGTGGGTTAGTTGGGATTCCCGTGCATCCCATAAACCATCTTTGTCATCACGACCACCGGCTTTTTATATAACCGAACGCCCCAATGCTGTGAGTCGTATTTTGTGCTGGTCTGTTTGAGTTTCAAGACAAAAGATAATATATTGAGGTTGCTAATGTTGGGTTATGGTAGTTAGATTAGCCATTATACGACTAGAAATGTGTGAGCCTATTGGGGGCACACGCGTTAATACACGAAGAGTACGTTTATTAAATAATTAATATATATACTTGTTATATTTATTAAGTGTTTAATATGTTTCACGTAATAATTTAACTAAATATATGTTAAATATAAAAGAGGGGGACTTAAATGTCGGAAACGGAAACCTTTGTTCTCCTCCCAAAAGTGGCTTGGAAGATTCTAGAAAAGGTTTATGATAAGTGAGAAAAGTTGTGATAAGCTAAGAACTTGAAGACTATCTTCAAGGTTTTTGAGTTGATCTACAACTAGAATTAGAGGGCTATATAAACACCATTTGCCTCATGGTTAAGAGACGACATATAATATAAATACACCTCACGTATTAAATTGTTATCTTCCTACGTTATGTCCATTCCAATCGACAGTGGATTAGTTTGAAAAGTCAACTATATCAAGCACATTAAACAAGAATTATATTCTTGTTTTCTATAGTTACTGTTCTTCTTTTTTTGTATATACATCGAACGTATACCATTTTGGTATTCGATTGTATTTAAGCTACAACAAGAACACAAGTTTGTTTGGTTGTATACGTGAAGCAAGCGACTAGCATCGTAACGTATTTGTTAGACGTGTTTGTGTGAGCACTCGTAGAAGTGATTGTTTTAATCACTTGTTTCATTTGCTGGTGTCTACGAGAGTTAGTTTTCTTGTTCCCTTTTATTCTTTGTTTGTTTATTATACGTGTTAACTATAATTGTAAACTAGATCCATTATCCGCTGCGTACTCGTAGTTAAATGGTTAACTTGATTATAAAATCCCAACAGTGGTATCAGAGACAGGTTGTTTATCGATTATGGGTTACACGATTTAATAAACACGCGAAAAGGCTGCATGAAATCTAACTTAGTTATTTGTTTTATTTTTATTTTGACAACTATAATGCAATACTTGTCATTAATTAAAATAACAAGACACACACGAATTAATTAACGGTTAATTAGATACATAAAATAGCAAAAAATTAAAAGTTAATAAGTTTGCCATGATTATTTTATGTGTGTATTCCGGCTATAAGACCTACGCAATCATTTTTTGTGATGCATGTAGCGATCTAGGCACTTGATGAAAACCTAGTGAGGGTCTTATGGTTCTCTTTTTAGGGAAGACTTGCTAGAGTTCTCGGAACTAAATGTTTACTTGTTAATATTATTGTCATGTTTTGAGTATTGTGTTCTTTTGTGATTTTTGTTTTTAGCCTACATGTTTACACGCCTAAAACTAAAATAAAAGAGGACTAATACTTATAAAAAGATGACATTAATATGGTCTTAATTTACACGCCTAAATACCATGCTCATTGTGACCTGCTATTTGATTCGTGGAAAATTATTTTTGTAAAATTAAGTGACCTAAATTATTGAAACAAGTTTTCATGAAATTAAAAACTGGACGCTATGGACACTTGGGAAGTACGGCTCACCCACTAGAACAAACTATAAGGGGGGTTTCAGGCGGTGCGCACAGTCACACCTAAAAGATTTTCGGTCATAGCTTCGCGCTGACCTGGTCCTCCACCTCCTTGCGAGTTCGATTGGAGCTACCGTGAACCATGATGATCACTACAGTGTCATTACTAAAAGTTTTTAAAATAAAGTGCTACAAAGTTGTTTTGCATGCTTCTTTGTACACGATTTTATCACATTTATGTGTATACCCTATATGTAAATTTTAAGTCTATGCCACCCAACCAAGAACACGTGCATTTGACTTGACCTCTTTGGTCAGACCTTAGGGCCATTTCAACCCATGGCGAATTTTGCTCATTGGTAAGACCTTTGGCGATATTTGCACGTTCTTGCTTGGTCGACTTATTTCGAGTATGCTTGGTCAGACCTTGGACCCGAGGCATAAGATGAGACTAAACATGCTCATGACATTATTACTTGTCAACTAATGTCTTGATCAGTCTCATAAGTCTAAGAGTTGCAGTTTATGCAATTAACGCTCGTCGCTTACCTCTTGCCCTACTTGTTTACACGCTGGTCAGACCTCCGGTAATAAGTGGGAGGTCAAGATGGATCTTAGTCTTAATTAGTAATTAATTGGGTAGTTAATTCTTTTAAGAATTTAATTATCGAAAATACTAACATTGAACTTTCTATGTTCTGATTAAAATTGTGTTGTTGCAACATAATTCGTAAACAAAAGTTTGTTTTTTCTTAAAAAGACACACTTAGTCTTTTTACCTAGTAAAAAGAGTGAGACTTATTCCTATTTATTTCTCCTTAGTTGACAAACTAAGATCGGATTACAATTGTTAAACTCACTTATGATATTTCATTACCCTTTTCCGGTATTGAAATAATTGAAAGATAAAATATTTTGTGTAACTAGAAAACATTTTGTCTATAGCTACCAAAATAAATGACATCTTGCACTTGTCACGATGTATGAGTTTAAACCGCAAAGAGTAAAGAAATTACTAGCATATTCGCTAGGTATTTTTCTTGGACTCTTATTATTCCTTATAGTGCTAAATACCCATGGGGCTATGTAGACGATAAGTGAGGAATTGCATGCTAACTATTCAAGTTAAATGAAAGCATGAATGGCTAGTCCCTCATCTACATAAGTAGGACTTCATATACTCTGTTCAATACCTAAGTACATTGCTACTTGTAGGCATTCGAAGAGAATAGGAAAGTGTATTAAATTGCAATATGCTTTCTACTGGCAATGTAACACTTACAATGTTGACAAATCCAGTTGGAGCATTGCGTTTTATTACTGAAATAACATTCATGTAATGTTGTCAATTTCAGTGGGAGCTACGAAGTTTATTTCCTTGTTGGTCACCCATATCATTTCAAACTTGCTTTGAAATAATTCATTACTTTCCGAATATGAACGACCATTGCTTAAAGGATAATTGCATTTTATTTTATTAGATAACTCGTTGCCTTTCTGCTGTTGCTTTCTGAACGTTATCTATAGAATAATAATCCACAAGTCCTTATTAAAAGTTATGGTTCTAAAATTACTTGTAATATCTATGACATTATCATATTGTTTACACAATCAATAACATGTTGTTTGTTTTCATAATATGATGTTGTGCCTTACACAAGTGGGAGAAATCTCAAAGTGTGTGCAAGGAACAACATATTATTGGTTTCTCTTGACCGCAAGGTAAGAAAGTTAATCATTCTACTAGGACTTGAACACGCAAGATGTTTGTTGCCCTACTACATTCAAATGTCATGATATAGTGTAAAGATACTTCAACATTTCGACTACATGTTTTAGTCAACATAATTATGGTTAAATGATAATAATCATAATTCTGAAGTATAAAATTAACTTGAAATTACTACTGTAACACCCTAGGCAAATCCCACATCGGCTGTGGCCTGGAGAGATGCTGGGTTCATAAGATAACATTCGCCTTACAATGACACAACGCGTTTTGTGGTCTACTGCGTGTGGAGTTCTTAGGAACTGGCAGTTAAGCGTGCTCATGAGAGAATAGTACTGGCTTGGGTGACCTGCCGGGAAGTCTTCAAATGAGGCCACAAAAACAAAGCCGTGAGCCTGCGGGCAAAGCGGACAATATTGTGGTCTGAGTAGGCGGGATGTTACAAAATTAACTTGAAATTACTACAGAACTCAAGAGTTTGCGTTCATGATTACTTTTGTTAGTATAATTATGTTTACATGTTAAGACATAATTATAAAGTCCTTGAATTAATCAATGACTTATAACATAAAGTATATAGTAAAATTGTTATGTCTTCTAGTTAACACATAAACATGAGGTCTTTGAATTATTCAAAGACTTATAATGTATTATTGACATGTTTAGTTTTCTTGTAAACACATAAACATATAATTCTTGAACAGTTTTGTCTTCTTGTGAACACATGAGCATAAGGTTCTTGTATTATTCAAGAAATATACATTATAGCATGCACTTGGTTCGAAAATACTTAATATGCAATTTGGCTCGACCCAATTGACAAGTATTTGATCCAAAGAGAATTAAGTTATCTATGGAATTCTGATATAGTCTCACAATTCCAATACTCATAGAATACCACATTATTATGGTATGTCTAATGTGTTGAAACAAACTATATTCATATTGTTTGATTCATGATAGCTTTAATTGCTCTACCTCCAAAATCTATCAAGGTTAGAAAATTACGTGTGTCATGGATACACTCAATGTAGTTCAAACCAAGAAGGTATTCAAGACAACCCATGACCGAAACCCCTAAACCTTTAGGGATTTTTGGTTTTTCCACTCAAACCAATCGAATCCTAATCCCTTTTGGGTTTTTTGATTTTTCTACACTTCCTAGCTTGAAGATTGTAGTATTGGTGTTCCTCCTAGCTCGACGAAACACAAAACTGTTGCTAAGGTTTTCGGTTAAAGGGTGATACAAAATTAGGGTTTCGCTACAAACCTTAATTAGAGCTGTTGGAAGAAATTCCATTATGTCTTGATTTAAGTTCTGAATTTGTTATAATCTTATGAAGCATTTTATTAACAATCTAGAGATGAGAACTTGAAATGTATTTTATGGTTCCCAAATAAAGAACAATTTATTGTTGCTTAAATACTTAGTATTTAGAGAATTGTCTCTACTTACAAAAGTAAGTGGGAGCATCAACAAATCTTGAAGATATTCAAGAACAAATACATAACCTTCTAAAATCCACTTATTAATGTCATACTAAGGTTAAACATGTAAATGTCGACCGAAGTATAATGTTACCATCATTCATAAATCCGCAAGGATGCCTCATCATTTGAGTGATATTTTAATATAAATGCTGAGGGATATAAGTTAGAAGATCATTGTAAATCTGCTAACTGATAAGGTACATTATCACATCTTGAATATGATAAATGTCTTAGAATTATGAATGATAAGATGCAGTCCTTAAAAGGCAAATCAATGTTTTGATCTTGATTGTTATTTCGCTTAATAGTTAACCTATGAGGTTGGAATAAGTTTCTTTTGAAGAAAGGCTTACAAGGACAAAATTGTATACATGATTAATGCATGGTTTATAATGAGAAGTTTTTAATCATACTCATGCAATTGACTGTGATTAGATTTTCTTATATACATGCATTAATTGAATAAAGATAATAATTGTCATACATGTTTCCTTGAATGTGGAATATGGCAATTAAGTTTTATAACTCTTTCTTTAATGATTATACCTTTTGCGAGGACGGTGTGTAATCAAAAGGGTTATGAGTCTATATAATCTTTATGTGATATACAAGTTTAAGCAATCCAAGTTTGGATTAGATCATGCATCTAGGAGCTGAGATCTTGAATTTAATTACAATATGATTTTGATTGAATTAAGATAACTCCTGATTACATCTGACATTAAGTGGGAGCACTATGTTTTTCCTTAAAATTCATATGTTGTATAACATATTGAAGATATCATTCCATTTAAGCTAGATTTTAATCCTTAAGCTTGGAATGAAACTTCACTTGGGATTTAGGGAATAGAACAAACAACCTTGGAATAAATGTTTATTTGGAATAAACATATGCGGAAAATTAAGTCCAACACAAATGCAATATATCATTCAAGCAAGTCTTAAATGGTATATTTCACTTGGAATAATTTATTACATGGATGGAAACCTTATGTTTTTAACTAAGGATTTGCCATGTATATATTATATTGTGTATAAGATTGGTTGTTACTTTTGCACTAGAGCAAGATGAGCTGACAACAAAAATATCTAATTGAGAGTATTTAGATTATTGTTAATACAGATGTTTACGAATTATAAAGCATAGTGTTTTATACGTACAATGATGCTAGAGGATAATTAAAACTAGTTAAAGTAGGATTTTATCATTTATGATAAATCTGCTAACTAGATATGCTCAACGAAGAGCATTGTTGCATTACACATTAAGGAATAAGAATACTTTACATTTCAAGAAACTGTAAAGATGATTGTTAGTATGTCGTTGACTTCTAATGCCTTATGCAAGGTAGGGTGACATCTCCATACTATGACACTTGCAATAGTACGAGCATATGAGATAAGACACTCATCATATATTTCAAATCCCTTACTATATGTGAAATTTGAAACTAGTATTCTGAAAGTTTACTCAGATGACTATTTAGTTTTCTTATAAAGAAAAGTTGAGAATGTTGGAAACATTAGACTTCAACTTACTAATTAGTCTCATGCATTTTTAGTATTTGGATAATTGGGATTGTAAGACAATTTTTACTTTATGATGAATAAAGATACTTGGTATTTGTTATTCATTCATATAATAATTGTTATCCTATATTTGCATGTTTAATCCTTGAATGATTTTATCGTTCTAAATATGTCCATTGTCGGTTAACAATTTGGGAATATTGTTATGCAAGGCAAATGTGAGTGTTGGTTATATTCTATGAGAATGTGGATTGTTCCCGCCAAACTCATATGTATTCACAAGGGATGCATATTGGATACCCCAACTTTCGAATATTTACTTTTGGATCCTTGTCATGAGTAAGATGTTGAAAATGGTTTATTAAGTCATCCTTAGACTTGAGATACAAGCAAGTTCTGTTATGTGTGGATATCACTTTTGTAATTATATGCCAAACGCTGTCCTGAATAAGGTAGTTATAAAAGCTATTTTTCGGAGTGATGTGAAGCAGCATCCACAACACTTGTAGTCAACAAAGGATTTGTTACTCCACTTGATATGTGCAGAAAGATACCATGGGCCCTCTCCAGAATTAATCAGATAATTGTTTGGCCAAACCCAAAGGGTAATGCAAGATGATTCTTGATTACATTTGGTATATCTGAATTAAATTCTATAACGAGAATCTAAATGGTTAAACTATATGGAATGAGTTAGGATCCATATCCATGGTTTAACGATATCTATAACAAGGGATGATTATAGCAAGAAATAAATAACCATGCTACTGAGTATTTTTTTTGAAACTTTATCTCAGACATTTCTAGTTCAATAACGAATGTGAGTGTTGCTAGACGTTTCCGTCGTTAGTATATATGGTGTCTGCTACTCCAACTCCCAAGTGGGAGCTGTTGGGTTATGGTAGTTAGATTAGCCATTATACGACTAGAAATGTGTGAGCCTATTGGGGGCACACGCGTTAATACACGAAGAGTACGTTTATTAAATAATTAATATATATACTTGTTATATTTATTAAGTGTTTAATATGTTTCACGTAATAATTTAACTAAATATATGTTAAATATAAAAGAGGGGGACTTAAATGTCGGAAACGGAAACTTTTGTTCTCCTCCCAAAAGTGGCTTGGAAGATTCTAGAAAAGGTTTATGATAAGTGAGAAAAGTTGTGATAAGCTAAGAACTTGAAAATTATCTTCAAAGTTTTTGAGTTGATCTACAACTAGAATTAGAGGGCTATATAAACACCCTTTGCCTCATGGTTAAGAGACGACATATAATATAAATACACCTCGCGTATTAAATTGTTCTCTTCCTACGTTATGTCCATTCCAATCGACAGTGAATTAGTTTGAAAAGTCAACTATATCAAGCACATTAAACAAGAATTATATTCTTGTTTTCTATAGTTACTGTTCTTCTTTTTTTGTATATACATTGAACGTATACCACTTTGGTATTCGATTGTATTTAAGCTACAACAAGAACACAAGTTTGTTTGGTTGTATACGTGAAGCAAGCGACTAGCATCGTAACGTATTTGTTAGACGTGTTTGTGTGAGCACTCGTAGAGGTGATTGTTTTAATCACTTGTTTCATTTGTTGGTGTCTACGAGGGTTAGTTTTCTTGTTCCCTTTTATTCTTTGTTTGTTTATTATACGTGTTAACTATAATTGTAAACTAGATCCATTATCCGCTGCGTACTCGTATTTAAATGGTTAACTTGATTATAAAATCCCAACAGCTAAAACATCATTAGTTATTGACATACAATTGAATGTTATATCATTATATGACCTTGAAAAAAAAACGATATCATAATTTATAGCGGTTACCATCAACCGATAACGTAAAGCTAAATGATTGATAGATATTAGTTAATGAGTAAACAAGAGTGTTAGCAGATGGTGTAATAATTAGACTACCGGTAATAAGGAAACTTCGACTCGTCTTCCGAGTGCCAACTAGGAAAGAGCACGCATGCTCCTTATTACACCGACCCCATCTCAACGCGTCTTGAAGGGAGTAAATGGTGGAATCAGTCGTCCCCAAGACCGAGTCGTAGAGGAGTCATGTGTGGACCAAATACGAGTTGTGTGAGTTGTTTAATTTGTTTATGCGATGTATATTTGTGTATAAGTTGAGGTGTATTTGGGTGGTGAAGTTGATTGTATTATTACACTAAGTTGGTAATGAAGTTGATTGCGTAGAGAGAAAATGACGTAGTGTTGAGGTGGCGATGGTAAGGTTGATTGTGGTAACTCTTTACCGCTAGCCTTAATGATTGATATATATTGTATTAGTTAAAGCAACGGAAGTCACGATCAATATCAATTATCAATGAATTAAAACCGGGTCACTAATCGACCCGATCGAGTCATTGGGTTACCAGGTCACTAGTCCATGCGGTTCAACCGCCGGGTCAACCAGATTTTCCGTTAAACAAAAACAATAGTTTGACTTACCAAATACCTATAAAACATGTAATACTTAATGCAAAACATAAATAAAATATGAAAAGTTCAATGTCAATTACACAATATGTTCATAAACATATAATACAATACAAAATACATACAATTCAACGAAAATATAGTTTTAAACTAAAATCACATCGCATTTAGTAACGGTTCAGGCTGCCGGTTTAAATTGGCCTGTTTTTTCGACCAAAAACGTTCAACCGATTGAGCCGGCCGGGTCAAACCAGTTTTCAAAAAATTATCAATAATTATCACAAAAGATGGGGACCAAATGACCAATCACTTTCTTGGATGAGTCAAAGATGATACCAACTAAAGCGACTATTAAAATTTTGGTTACTAAAAATCAATTACATAACAGCTATATGGCTATTTGACAAAGTTCGTGACACATTTGCCGTATTAATGAAGTTATAGTAGAGTATATTTATTTATTTATTTATTTATTCATAGTTTTATTTTTCACCTAGTATATTTATTTATTTATTTATTTATTGATAATTTTCTTTTTCACCTAGTATGTTAAAGATTTTCATACGGATTACAGATGCTACTAGTTGAAAAAGAATGTCAAATTTTCATCCCAAACTTCATTATAATAAAAAGATGTTAAAAAGTAAAGTATTGAGTAACAAATGTAAGTATTAAAAGATTTGAAACTCTTATAACTTCAAAATTGAGTTCCATGCTATAAAATATCAAAATTTTGTTACAAACTAATCGGTATTATTTAATAATCGGAGTTACTAGCTTTTTAGACCGACCGTTGTAAGCCACCCTTAGGCCGGCTTCAGTCGAGTAATGTTGGAAAGTTTTCGTGCAATAAATGTGAATTCTAAAGATTTAAAACTTCAATAAAGAAACTTATAGAATATATGTAAATCGACATCAGCGGTAACTCATCGAGCAACCAAATCTATCAGCATTGACAACTTATTTTATAATGAAGTGCAACGCACGGAGTCTGCATTACTAGTTACAATAATAAATAGAAAAAAGTTTTCCAGCCAACGAATGTTTTAATTTCGGTTCCTTGAAATGAATTGGGCCTTAAATAGTTTGGCAAAATGCTATGGATCACAGAAATTTAGCCCATTAACCACACACTGTATATGTGTAAACATAAACTGCAAATATTTTAAAACTTAAGACCACGAAAAACAAACAAGAGAAACCAAAACTAACCACGAAAGAATATGCTTTTAAAAACTCATAACTGCATATATATCAAGCTAAAATTTATAATTGTGTATATATCCTTTTAAACCTTCAAAATCATATATATCTCCAAATAATTATTTTTTACATACTTTAAACCCCAAAATACATAATAATTATTCTTCTAAACAAAAAAATATCTTTTTTTTTGACAGTTGACTTTCTATACATTGAAATCCTCTTCCAATTGCCAGGGGTCGAACCCTGGTCTTCCCAACCAAAGGCATAAGACACACTAAACAAAAAAATATACCCTTGTAAACAAAAAAATGTCTATTATACCCTTGTTCTACAACAACATAAGACACTCTGCCAGGTCATGTGCTTCTTCATGACATTAAATAATCTACAACAACATAAGACACTCTACCAGGTCATGTGGTCAAGATATTAAACAAAATAAACTATTAAATAATCTTCATTGACTAATAAATATCTTCAGTTGCCCGGATTCTTAAACAAATAAACAAAACAACCCACTAATATGAGAAAAACATTAAATATTTGATGAAACAAAACTACTGCCATTAGAGAGAGCTAGGTGTAGTTAGAGACGATAATACTTATTGGTGTACTACCTCAGCACCTCACTAATAACACACTAATAAATTTATAAATTAAAACACTTTCCCTTTAAAAAAAAAAAAAAAAAAAAAAAAAAAAGTTATTGGTTCTTGGGAGTTTTACAACCTACAAAAAATATTCACCCATTCAAAAATAATAATAATAACGTGTTGTTGGCAATTGCACCGTGCCCTCTTATAAGTTATAGATGTCGTTGATTATCCACTCATCATCAATCCATGCAGAATTTATGAAATTTTAACAACTTAAATTGCATAGTGTTACTTTATTAATAGGAAAAAGGGCCCTCGATGAAAAAAATTAACTCAAGATTTTGCGTCTCTATCATAGTTGTCTATTTATGTAGATTGAAATGATAAGTTATTAAGAAAAAACCGATTTGCATCCACATGAATATGAATTATACATATTAAATATTTTATGTTTAGATTATATCATATATTTTTTTGTTTAAATATGCATGAAATAATTATTTAGATATATATGACATTTTTAAGGGTTTTAAAATGATATTTACACATAATTATAAATTTATGTTAGATATATATGTAATTATTAGCTTTTGAAGGGACATATCGCAATTCCTCCTAAAAGGGAGCTTATATCTATATCTCAACGACATCATCCAACCACAAA
Source organism: Artemisia tridentata subsp. tridentata (assembly GCA_021014915.2). Taxonomy (NCBI): domain Eukaryota; kingdom Viridiplantae; phylum Streptophyta; class Magnoliopsida; order Asterales; family Asteraceae; genus Artemisia; species Artemisia tridentata. Next base: position 524,010,913 of record CP139509.1, on the reverse strand, counting down.
TCATTCATAATTCTTTATAAGGTTAACGGTGATGAAATTATCAATATGTTCATAACACTAAATGACACCCGCAGATATCGGCGACTATGTATAGTAGCATCAATTTGTGTTTGTGTATTTATTTGTGGAGTAAGTGAAAGTGAAAAAAGTTTGTGGTTTAAATTGTAACTAATAAATTGCAATGCTTTTTATAGGTAAGACTATTTTATTCTAAAAACATTACTCACTTTTTAAGAGTTTTAAACAAAAACAAATATTTGATAATTTTTCGTCCTTCATGTGTAATATCAGATTTATAGTTCCAAATCACAATTGTCCTTTTATGGAACCCATAATCGAATTTCTATAGCATATGCATCCGCTTATATGTTTATTATTCCAAAATTAAAGATCAAAAAGCGATCGATCTTATCTTATTTCAGTATAAAATTTTCATATCTTTTAGACACTTTAAATCAAAATGATCCCGGTCAAAAAATATCAGGAAATAACAACGCCACCTTTAGAATAAATGAGGAGGTTACCCCGCGCGTTGCTGCGGGGATGCGAGTTTCTTTGGATAATCAATAACTATATAACCAACAATTGAATTGAAATGGATTTAAGATTTTACAAAAAAAAAAATTATATAAAAGACACCTTTTAAATGAAGTTGTATAAGCAAGTCAAAGTGTACTGAATTAAGCAAAGAACTAAGATTACAAATGCATCTTCAATCTAGGCGTGAGAAACGTGAAATAAGTATACATTGAATCAAGATTACAAATGCATCATCAATATAGGCATGAAACATGTGAAATGGAACGCTTCTAATATGATTTCAGTCCGTCCCAGTTCGACTTTAGTAACACATCAATCTTTTTCTCATGCCAATCAGATTATGCTTAAAAATACACCAATCTTTTTCTCATACCTTGTTATGTCTCAAAATGTGAGTATCATATTCGTGGGCTCTTGTCCAGGAAACTCGTTGCAAGGAAAATTCAAAGGTTTCGAGATCTGTTCACAGAACAAAAGTCCCATGCGTCATAATTCAAAATAAATACCAACCACACGAAAGCACAAAGCTGTATAAGTGAATATGAAAAAAAAAAGTATGCAAACAAAAAAGTATATGAAAAACCTGATTCATTTTCTCTTGCAAATGTATGAACCATTAGTATTGTGTGTTTTGGGCTCCTCGCTTTCTACGTAGTTTGATCCGAAACGACTTTGGGATTTTTATCATTTTGTACCAATCTAGTCTTGATAATCCAGACTAACAAAGAAAAAGTACCTTGTAAGTTGAAACCCAATAGAAAAAACTCGACAGTACAACTTTTCTGGTTACTACTGATTCGCTAGAAACTCTCTGTAGCAAAATATCAGTAACAAACAACTTTTAGTTCATAGATTGGTAATGCCATTATTGCACCAAATAAATACACAAACAATATACTACCTAAAACTTTCAGAAGTTACAGCTTATTATCAAACACAATAGCAATCTAATCACGCATCCAAGCCAACAACTGAACTTGATTAATATCAGCTCCAGCCGCTTCTCACTTCAGGCAATTGCTGATCATTTTTCTGTGGTTAATGCTTTAGGGATACTCTTTTAGTAGATAAGACAGGGTTGGCTGGCTACTGGATGGATCAGACCGAATTGGTATTCTGGTAAGAAACGTTTACAACCTAACTCAAAACTCAAAGAAAGGAAAAACAATGCTTTCAAGATAAATTACCAAGAAAAGAATTTCCACCTTTATGAGCTTATGGATAGGTAGCATTAGTGTTACACCCCGTGCCCGTTTAGACCAAAAATTAAAACTTTTTTAGTAGAAACGACTCAACTTTAATGTACATTCTGATACTCTTTTGACCATTGACAAAAATCTATAAACATTCAGACCTTGAGACTATTTTTAAATGAAACTAGACTCAATTACCTTCAAAATGCCGGGTGGTACGACCCATGAAGACTTACGGTTTAAAAGATATGAATTTTCAAAAATTGCCAAAAACTGCCGAAGACCATCCATCCGATCGGCAGAGCCCTCCAACCAATCGGTTGGAGGCTTCTGACCTCCCTGATGGATTTTCAAACCCCGTACTTGGAACCCGACCTCCCGAACTCGATATTTCACCAAACCTTCCAGATTTACTTAATATATCATTGGGCTCATTTTCATACAAAAACATTTACCGTTTGACCCCCCGGAATAGTACTTTACAATTTGACGGTTTATGCACCAAAATTCGTTTTGACCCATTTACACCACAAACCACTTAAACCACTTCATTTGCCCACCAAACTTAACCAACATCCTAATTTCAACTTACTAAACTTGTTCCATTCACACATGACCCGTTTACAACCCAAAATGGGTAGAAACACGCTTTTGCCAAACACCTTATTAACCCATTTCCAATACACACTTTTTACCCGATTCACATAACAACTACATATTCATTTGAAAACATACATGACTTGACATTTCTAATATATTGTAAGGTGTTAGTACAAAGTCTTGACCCATAGCATTCCAAAATGGATAAAATTGGCTAGTTGCCAAACACCCCTTAACTACAACATTATAACCATTTTACCACTATTCAAACACTTGAGCATGACCATTTACATTAGCCCACATTTACGACTTAACCTAGACACGAACCCATAACCGTAGACACCAAAATAACCATTTAGACAAAAGATGTACCAAGTTATAAAACGACACTTCGGGGCTTCCAACTTTCAACACGCTTGATCCAAAGAGATGGCTTCTACTTATCAAATCCAAAATACCAATCTTCTACCTTGGAGATCGACTAAGCTTTATCCTTACCTTTACCTTCACCCGCTTCTCACTTCGGGCAATTGCTGATCATTTTTCTGTGGTTAATGCTTTGAGGATACTCTTTTAGTAGATAAGACAGGGTTGGCTGGCTACTGGATGGATCAGACCGAATTGGTATTCTGGTAAGAAACGTTTACAACCTAACTTAAAACTCAAAGAAAGGAAAAACAATGCTTTCAAGAGAAATTACCAAGAAAAGAATTTTCACCTTTATGAGCTTATGGATAGGTAGCATTAGTGTTACACCCCGTGCCCGTTTAGACAAAAAATTAAAACTTTTTGAGTAGAAACGACTCAACTTTAATGTATATTCTAATACTCTTTTGACCATTGACAAAAATCTATAAACATTCAGACCTTGAGACTATTTTTAAATGAAACTAGACTCAATTACCTTCAAAACGCAGGGTGGTACGACCCATGACGACTTACGGTTTAAAAGATATGATTTTTCAAAAATTGCCAAAAACTGCCGAAGACCATCCATCCGATCGGCAGAGCCCTCCAACCGATCGGTTGGAGGCTTCTGACCTCCCGGATGGATTTTCAAACCCCGTACTTGGAAACCCGACCTCCCGAACTCGATATTTCACCAAACCTTCCAGATTTACTTAATATATCATTGGGCTCATTTCATACAAAAACATTTACCGTTTGACCCCCCGGAATAGTACTTTACAATTTGACGGTTTATGCACCAAAATTCATTTTGACCCATTTACACCACAAACCACTTAAACCACTTCATTTGCCCACCAAACTTAACCAACATCCTAATTTCAACTTACTAAACTTGTTCCATTCACACATGACCCGTTTACAACCCAAAATGGGTAGAAACACGCTTTTGCCAAACACCTTATTAACCCATTTCCAATACACACTTTTTACCCGATTCACATAATAACTACATATTCATTTGAAAACATACATGACTTGACATTTCTAATATATTGTAAGGTGTTAGTACAAAGTCTTGACCCATAGCATTCCAAAATGGATAAAATTAAATAGTTGCCAAACACCCCTTAACTACAACATTATAACCATTTTACCACTATTCAAACACTTGAGCATGACCATTTACATTAGCCCACATTTACGACTTAACCTAGACACGAACCCATAACCGTAGACACCAAAATAACCATTTAGACAAAAGATGTACCAAGTTATAAAACAACACTTCGGGGCTTCCAACTTTCAACACGCTTGATCCAAAGAGATGGCTTCTACTTATCAAATCCAAAATACCAATCTTCTACCTTGGAGATCGACTAAGCTTTATCCTTACCTTTACCATCACCACTTGAACCTACGAAAACATCATGAACTATAACCGTAAGCGAACGCTTAGTAAGTATGTGAAATAAACGCATAGTGAAGATTATAAGTATAACATGAAAAAGGAGCAAACTTTAACATAATAACATACCTCATATAGCATACAAGGATATTAACTATAACATTATACAAGCAGTGGATCCATGCTAACTTTAACAAGCTCCAAACATGTTCTATAACACATAATCATTCAATAATCTTCACCAAATATAACTATAAAAAGTTTACCCACAATACTTACCTTAATCCACAATTAAGTTTTCTACTTTACTTTGTTACAACTCCCTTCTTGCTTCCTATCACAAGATTAGACCTAATTAGCGACTAATTAGCTAGGGAGATCATTAATTCACAATCTTTATCCACTATACTCAAGTCTCATAACATGAACCCTAATTTCACAAATTGGTGGAAAGCACTTACTTGATGAGGTGATTGAAATTAAGGAGTCTCTAAAGCCCCTTGATCCCTTCTTGATAATCAAATTGAGCTAGGATGATGATTCTAGTTTTCCCTCCCTTTTCTCTCTATATATGTCGACACACATATGGAACACACTCACACTTTCCAGATTTTTCTAAGAGTTGTGTATTTATCCATGTGTAGGAATTAGTTTAGTCACTTGGCAAGGATAGTCCCTCCAAGTCTCATTATACTTATTTTAACCCTCAACACTTATTACTCATTGGATACATGCACTAAAGTTTATGTATCAATATATCTCTTATATTATATGGCGTAATACGTTACCTTTCCGGGGTTCGGGTGTAATAATTCATCCCCCCTTAATTAGGATTTCGTCTTCAAAATCTACTCTTGGAATAGATGAGGATACTTGTTCCTCATTTTCTCTTCTGTCTCTCACTTAATACTTGCGCCTTTTCGATGCTTCCATTGAACTTTTACTAATGGGATTTCCTTGTTTCTTAATTGCCTCACCTTCCTTCCTAACATAGTGTTAATACAAATATCGTCATAAAAACGTTATTTATATTTTACGATCTTTGCTTTATTTTGTTAATGACAATTACAAGGTTTATCTTTAGCAAAGCATAAATATAAGTTAAAGTCTTTTACATTTATAGTAACAAGTCTTTTAAAACACATTTACACATTACATGATCACTAGAATTCACATTAAATATATACATTTTACATTTACATGTTTTACTTTTATTTCTTAAATTAGAAATATTAAACATGACATCATGGCATACCTCATTTTGATATCTTTAGGATATCTTGAGGATTTAGGTGATATCTTGTATAGATCTTCAAGCTAAAGATTTGACTTTGGAAGATATGGAAAGATTGTGCAAGATATGGAAAGATATGGGAATATCTTAGCTGTCTGGTTCCCGCGGAACCAAACACCATAACTAGCGGATCCCAGAATTTGGATCCGCCAAATCCGCCGCCTGTTGATCAGCATTGCCTATAAATAGCAAGCTGATCATTCATGCACAATTATCACTCATATAGCCTAAACTATATATTCATTCATTTGTACATTACTAACCCATATCTTTCATTCATTTCATAGATCTCACTTTTGTAGCAAAGAAGATCAAGCATATAAGCTTCAACATACTTACTGTTGCAAGTTTTATTAGTTAGATACTGTGTTTGTTAGTGTTCACACATCATTGTTATACCTTTCATTCAGTAGAGTTTGGTTAGTGTTTTAGTCCTTAAAATACAAAGAGTGTCGAGAGTGGTTGTACCCTTGTTAAAGAACCAACGGAAGTGGTTGTACCCTTGTTAAAGAACCAAAGGGTGTGGTTGTACCCTTGTAAAGAACCCGGTATTTAGCTTAGTACCGAATAAAGTGTAAGCGACGTGTATAAAGGTTTTCTCCGCCGAGAAGGGAGTTTGTTTCTTAGTGAAGAAAAACTCTCGAGTTAGAGGCTCGAGGAGTGGAGTAGGGCAAGGAAGAGAGTCCTTGTAGCCGAACCACTATAAATCTCCGTGTTGTGGTTTGATTGTTCCTATCCTTACTTACTTTACTTATATTGTTTGTTTGTGAGTATTTACTTTGAAATCACGTTAAGTAAAAAAGCGAATTAATTTTAAAACGGTAAAAACTATTCAACCCCCCTTCTTGTTTTCGATAATTGGCATCAGAGCTACGTTACTCAAGATTTTCAAATATATTGTACTTTAAAACTTGAAACGATCAATGGATTTTGAAAATTTTAAAGAAGGGCAATCTATGCAAAGACCACCACTATTTGAACCAAATTATTTCATATACTGGAAAAACCGCTTTAAGACATATGTGAAGTCAAATGACATAGATCTATGGTATATAATTGTAGAGGGTGATTACAAACCCATAAGTAATAATATTTCAGGTGGTCCGGATGAAGGTGATTCTCTTACTCGTCACAGTGATGAGCAAAAGTTGTTGATTGCCAAAAATAACGTAGCCAAAATGATGCTTTATAATGCTTTACCTAAGAAAGAATATGAAAGAGTTTTTATGTGTAAAACGGCTAAGGATATTTGGAAATCATTGATTATCACTCATCAAGGGAACTCACAAGTCAAAGATAACAAAATTGATCTTCTTGTTCAACAATATGAACAATTTGTTATCTCTGAAGATGAGACCATTGATAGTGCGTTTGCTAGGTTTAATACTATTATTAAATCTCTTAAAGCACTTGATGAATCTTTTTCTAGTAAGAATTTTGTCAGAAAATTTCTAAGAGTACTCCATCCGAAGTGGAGAGCAAAGGTGACGGCTATTGAAGAATCTAAGGATCTTTCAAGTATGACACTGGACGAGCTCATTGGAAATCTCAAAGTTCACGAGATGGTGATGGAAAGAGACTCAGAAATAGTTTAAGGCAAAAAAGAGAAGATGAAGTCCATTGCCTTGAAAGCTAGGGTAGAATCATGTGATGATGAAGAATCTTGTTCTAGTAGCGAAGACGAAGAGTATGCCATGGCCGTATGAGATTTCAAGAAATTCTTTAGGAGATGAGGAAAGTTCGTAAGACCACCTCGTGAAGAAAAGAAATCCTTCCGGAAAGACCGTGATGATAGGAAAGGTAAGGTAGATAGGAAATGTTATAGGTGCGGGGATTCTAGTCACCTAATTGGAGAATGTCCAAAGCCTCCAAAGAACAAGTCTCAAAGAGCATTTGTTAGTGGAGCTTGGAGTGATAGTGAAGGTGGTGACGACGAGCCTAAGAACGACGAAGTTGCTCTCATGGCTCATGACACAGAAGAGGTACATTCTGACTCGTCATATTCTTCTATAGATGATGAAACCTTAGAAGTAGAATATAACAAACTGTGTGATATCACTTTAAAAATCATAAACAAAAATAAGTTCTTAAAAACCAAAACGACACTCTTAGAAAATGAAGTCCATTGGTTAAAAGAAAAAGAAATACGATCAGAAAAGGGTAAAAGTGTGAAAGAAACATGTATCTCATGTCAGGAACTTAAACTAGAAATAGAAACGCTTAAAACCACACAGAAAGATCTTATCAAACAAAACTCTAAGTTTAAGAGGTTTGATAAAAACATTTGTTTAGCAGATGAGTTAATGCAAATTCAAAAATTGCCCCATGATAAAACCGGACTAGGATTTATGAAATCAGGAAAATTAAATGACTTTACGAAACAAACAGTGAAAGTACAAGAACCTGTTCCAACTGAGTCAGATACCCACGAATCTGGCGGATCCAAAAATTTGGTTCCGCCAGTTGTACCAAAAGGATCCGCAGGTACAGTTGACGAACAGAAGGTTCATAATTCGAATCGTACTGAATTCGTTAAGGTTACTAGAAAACCTAGCACTAGTACAACTGTTAACAAACAAGAACCATCAGTTTCCATTTGAAAAGGTCGAGTTAATAATGAGTTTAGGACTAAAACGGTTCAACAGAGACCTATAACTAGTTTTCCCAAACACCCCTTTCCAAAGAGTAATCACAACTCACAGAGTCATTATCAAAGTAATTGAAACCAAAACATGTCTAGGAACTTTCAAGGTCCCAACTACATACCATGGAACACTTGTCCACCATTTGCATACATGAACCATGATAATGTTATGTTTAACCCAAACGGACCCATGAGATATTGGGGACCAAACTCTTGAGCTTTTCTTGAACTTAGGTGTGCTTAAAAGTTGAGTTTGAACCAGATGAGTGGATTAAAGATAGTGGGTGTTCAAGACACATGATGGGAAACAAAAGCCTTTTCTTATCCTACCAAGTGTACGACGGATGTAATGTCACATTCGGTAGCAAGCTTAAAAGTAAAATCATCGGAAAAGGTACAATCTCTTATGACTCTCTCACTATTGATGATGTTGCTCATGTAGATAATTTAGGATTTAACTTGCTTAGTATTAGTCAATTATGCCGCAAAAAGTATAACGTTCTTTTCAGTGAAAATGGAAGTAAAATACTTAAAGACGGTATAACATTAGGAAAAGGTGTTTTAAAGAATAACGTTTACGTTATGAAATTAGACAAAACACCTATGGACAAACTTTGTCTCACTTCTTTGGACGAAAACTCAACTCTATGGCACAGACGCTTAGGTCATGCCAATATGAGGTTAATCCAATCCTTATCATCCAAGGAACTCGTTAGGAACCTACCCAAGTTGAAATATGACCAACACTTTTGTGGTGCTTGCAAAATTGGGAAACAAGTTCATAATAGCCATAAGGCTAAAAACATGGTGTCTACATCTAGGTGTCTAGAATTGTTACATATGGATTTGTTTGGTCCATCCGCTATACAAAGTTACGGGGGAAACTTCTATACTTTGGTAATAGTTGATGATTACTATAGGTATACTTGGACTAAGTTCTTAAAAACTAAAAACGAGGCATTTGATAAATTTGAAATTCTAAGTAAGAAAATTCAAAATCAAATAGGAAATAACATTGTGTCTATTAGAACCGACCACGGTCATGAATTTGATAACGAAATCCAATTCGGAGCTTTTTGTGATGCTAATGGCATAACACATAATTTCTCGGCTCCTCGAACTCCTCAATCTAACGGTGTAGTTGAACGCAAAAATAGGACAATTCAAGAAATGATTAGAACTATGTTAAATGAACAAAACATACTTCAAAAGTTTTGGTGTCACGCCGTAGATACATCCACATATATCCTAAATAGAGTCCTAATTAGGACCATTCTTGAATAAAACACCATATGAGCTTTTAAGAGGCAAAAAGCCCTACATTAGGATATTTTAGAGTTTTTGGAAGCAAGGTTCATATTAAACACTAAGGATTAACCTCACCAAGTTCGACCAAAGTCGTATGAAGTGTATTTCTATGATATTCACAAAATAGTAAAGCATATATTGTCTGAATAAGAAACTCAAGAGTCGAGGAATCGTTGAACGTAACATTCGACGAAAGTCCACCTCCCTCTAAGACATCACCTTTGGTAGATGATGACTTAGTTGAAAGTCAAATGGTTTGAAAACCAAAAAACATAGAGAATGACAAAGAAGAAAACTAGTAAAAAGGAAATGTCAATCAAGAATCAAAAGTCATCTATTAGACAACGTCTAGGAAAATTAACGAAAGAACCTAAGGTCAAAAGCCAAACGAAGTAATTCTTTTGTTTTGTTTCAACCATTGAACCTAAAATGTTAATGAAGCATAAAAGATGAATCTTGGTCTAGCAATGCAAGAAATTAAATCAGTTTTTAGGAATGACGTTTGAACATTAGTACCTCAACCTCAAAATCAAACCATAATTGGAACTAAATGGGTTTTTAGGAACAAAATGGATGAAAACGGAGTAGTGTCTAGAAACAAAGCTAGGCTAGTAGCTCAAGGCTACAATCAACAAGAAGGTATAGATTACGACGAGACATTTGCACCCGTCGCTAGGCTTGAGTCAATTAGAATATTACTTGCATATGCATGTGCACACGACATTAAACTATTCCAAATGGATGTTAAAAGTGTTTTTCTAAATGGTTTTATTAATGAGGAAGTGTACGTTGCACAACCTCCCGGCTTTTCCGATTTTGAAAAACCAAATCATGCCTACAAACTTAAGAAAGCATTATATGGACTTAAGCAAGCACCAAAAGCTTGATATAATCGACATAAAACTTTCCTAGTTGACCATAAGTATATCATGGGCCTAGTAGACAACACTCTTTTCACCAAGAAAAAGGGATCACATAAGTCCAAATATATGTGGATGACATTATATTCGGTTCAACTTGTCAAGAGTTATGCGATGAATTCTCAAAAATCATGCATGAAGAGTTTGAAATGAGTATGATGGGGGAACTAAACTTTTTCTTAGGTCTCCAAATAAAACAATTAGAAGATGGGATATTCTTCAACCAATCTAAGTATATCAAGGATATGCTTAAGAAATTTGGCCTTGAAGATTCAAAACCTATTAAAACACCAATGTCCTCGGAAACAAAACTCACTAAAGATGAAGAAAGTAAATCCGTAGATAGTACTAAATATAGGGGAATGATTGGTAGTTTACTTTACCTAACGGCTAGTAGACTGGACATTATGTTTAGTGTTTGTCTATGTGCATGCTTTCAATAAAATCCCAAAATATCCCATCTTGAAGCCGTTAAATGGATCTTTAGGTACATAAAATGCACTACACATTTAGGATTATGGTATCCCAAAGGAACGGGAATGGAAACCATAGTGTATGCCGACTCAGACCATGCCGGTAATTATGTTGATAGGAAAAGTACAAGCGGTATTTGTACTTTTGTTGGACATTGTCTCACCTCATGGTTTGCTAATAAACAAATAGCCCTCGCAATATCAACAACTGAAGCCGAGTACGTGTCAGCAGGAAAAGCTTGCCAACAAGCACTGTGGATGAAACAAGCTCTCGTCGACTATGGAATTGAGCTCAACGACATTCCCATTCTTTGCGACAACAAAGGAGCTATCGACCTCAGCAAAAATCCAGTCCAACACGCTAGAACCAAACACATAGAAATACGACACCATTTCCTACGCGACAATGTTCAGAAGGGAAACATCTCAATCGAGAAAGTATCCTCAGAGGACAACATTGCCGACATCCTCACAAAACCTCTTAAGAGAGAACCCTTCAATTTTCTTAGACTTGGTTTAGGATTAATGTAACCTAGTGAGTAGATGAAACCATAGCTTAAACCTTAGATTAGCCAAACACGGCAATAACTAAAACCTGAGTTTGGTCCTGCGGAACCAAACGACAACAAGGGCGGATCCCTTGTTTTGGTTCCGCCGGATCCGTGGCCTGCTGAGCCTATTTTTAGTATATTAAACAAACACCATGTACTATTCATCACACTTCCCAAAAACATACTAGCTACTGGTATTCGACTCAATATCAACCAAATTCACAATTTAGGTCATCTCCTTCCATCAATTTGTGCTCAAATCATCACTGTAAGTATCCTAATCACGTCTATATTCCTAATCTGCGTCTAGGATTTCTATTTCATGCACAAAATCAAAACTTGGGGTTTATGCATATTTTTAGCAAAATCATGAAACTTATCTACTGAATTGAATAACAAAACATGTTTTCTATAGTTAGGAATTGCATCTTGTAGTACATTGTCATAATTCATCAAAAACCCTATGAGAATTTTTTGCTAAAATCTTCTCACGACTAGGAAAAACGGTTTTTGGACATTGTTTATACAAATACAAAAACTTTATGTTTTAAACATCACTTGCATAATGTCTCTTGAATGCTAAAGGAAATGCATAACTAATATGTATTTTCGGGTACATTCAATCGAAGCTACATTGAAGTAGGTGCGTTTGGGTTATCTCTCATTTTATCATAAAACTTGCATAAACAAAATTTTCATGCATCAAAAGGAGTCGAGATAACCGTACCTCCACATTGTCTCCATATAGGCACACACACTATATATATATATATATATATATATATATATATATATATATATATATATATATATATATATATATATATATATATATATATACAAATTTTTGTTAATTGTAACTAAACTATATATTTTTCGTGCCTAGGATAATCATGCCTCCCGCAAATTTTTATGATCACAAAGAAACCATTAAATACCTACCTAAACATCACAAAACCAAAGGACTTAGTGAGGAACAAGTTGAAATATTCAAAGCCTTAGAAAAACGGTACGTACATGAGGGTAGAACCGTAGATTCCTCATTCCTAGAAGGAACCATCATTAGAGAACCACTTGCCGCCATTCGGTTCGATTGTCTCCTAGACATTGATGAACTCATAATCCCCAGATTCATACTTGAATTCTATGCAACTGTAGGTCTTAGCAAAAATGATTATGGTTACATGAATATTCACTTCAAAATAAACCAAACTCAGTTCAACATTCCTCTAGATCAATTTGGAGATGTTTTAGGTGTTCCTAATCCTGGAGATTGTTTCTATTCGGACAAATGGCCATTGTCCATTCTCGAGTCCAACCTCGATCGTATGCATCCATACAACACACCTCTAATCTCAAAAGAGGACATACGTGCTCACCTTTTTGTTCCTAGAACCTCCCACACTAGGACTAGTCGAGGAAAGGAGGTAAATCGTGATCCATTTGCCATGGAGCTCAATGAACTTAGGCCCCAATTCAAAAAGCTCGAGGAAATTCTTAGGGAAAACGTGATTAGCACCATAGGAAATAGAGACCATGTTAACGCAAGTCTTTGCTACATGCTCTATTGTGTGTCAAACCACCGACCATTCAACCTCGCTTACTATATCGCCAAAAGAATGACCGATATTCCGGTTCAAGGCACCACCGCCATGCCCTACGGGATGCTTCTCACCCGTCTTTATAGAGCCTTTGCACCCATTCCTAGAAATGCTGTAGGATTCGTTCCCGACTACACCGAGATTAAGCACACTTTTGTTCTACTTAGTGATCATCGGGTAGCCGTAGCGAAGGGAAAACGAGCTCACCCTCCTACATCATCATCATCATCATCATCATCATCATCATCCATGAGTGAAGAGGATGGTTTGCCAAACTCTAGGATCTCACCACCCGAGTACTTGAGTCAACTTCCTCCAATCCCGAACGAATCAGCAGAATTTCGACAAAGCAAAGGAATGGTGAAGAATTTGGGCTGTTGGATCATGAAGCTTAACAATAAAATGAGCAAGAAGTGAGGTTTAAGGGATGTCTGGTATTAGAATTTTTCAAACAATAATGTGTTGAACTTGTGTGTTTCTTAGAATCATGTGTTGAACTAACTCAACATTGCAGGATGATAACATTTATTGTTATCGATTTTTGAAAATTAAGCCACCGTTTGGCTTAACCTCTTATATGGTAAGTTATTGTCATCGGATTAATCTATGTATAAATGTGTGTTAGAACCTATGTATTTAGTAGTTTTCTATTACATATTAGTAGTTACATATGATTGAGAACAATTTTCGGGTTTTGAACGAATAACGCAAAATTTGACATATGTTGTTAATACAAATATCGTCCTAAAAACGTTATTTATATTTTACGATCTTTGCTTAATTTTGTTAATGACAAATACAAAGTTTATATTTAAGCAAAAGCATAAATATAAGAATAAGCCTTTTACATTTATAGTGATAAGTCTTTTAAAAACACATTTACACATTACAAGTCTACTAGGGATAACATTACATACATTTACAAGTTTATTCCTTAAAATAGAAACTTTATTTTTTAAATATTAGGATGACATCATGGCATGCATTATGAACATAATCTTAGAAAGATTTTGAGATATTTTGTTTAGATCTTCAAGCCAAAGAGTTGACATTTGAAGATATGGAAAGATTGTGCAAGATTTGGAAAGATATGAAGATCTCTTAGCTGGCCTAACATGGCGGATCCAAATCCATACAAGGGCTAGCAAGCTGATCATTTGGGCATTTTCATCACTTACATAGCGTAAATTATACATTCTTTCATTTACATATTACTAACCCATATCATTCATAGTGATCTTCCTTTTTGTAGCAAAAGAGATCAAGCATTAACAAGCTTCAACATTCTGTTGCAAGACTTGATAGTTACCTACTGAGTAACTCATTAGAATTGAAGCGAAAAATGTACCGCTTTTAAGGGGTCATTTAAGCCCTAAATCGTATTTATTTGATCAAATATTGCCCTAAATCGTTCCTTTTGTCATTTTTGGTACTTTGGAGAAGAAATCTGGAAAAGGAAGCATTTTGGACGTTTTTGGAGCATAAAAGTGAAGAAAACGACAAAGTCTCAAAATCGGCTGAAAATTACCTTTGACGGCGTCAGGATTATCCCCAGACGGCGTCATGGCTTGGCAAGAAAAAGGTGGATGTGAAAATTACTCATGGTAAGCCAGAGAAATTTGCATGGGAATTCTGACGGCGTCACCCTTTAATCTGATCAAGGTCGTCACGGCTTAATTTAAAGAGGGACGGCGTCACGCCTAATTCTGACGGCGTCAAGCCTTGATAAGCCAGAACGGATTTTGGAGAGCTAAAGAGGGACGGCGTCAAGAAGGCCATCCGGGAACCCTAAAAGCGGCGAGGTGACGGCGTCACACTCCATAACGTGACGCCGTCAGATCTGAAAGTCTATATATAGTTTTGCAATTTTTTGTCATTAGTGTGGAACTTATTGAGGAACTTTGTGTGTAAGAACCCTAAGACGATTTTAGCAGCTTTTTCAAGGCTTTTTGCCTTGAGATCTTCCATGTTACATTGAAGATAAGTTATCAATTAATCATTCAATATGTCTATGTGTTGTTTGATTCTATCTTGTTCTTGTCTTTTGTTTAACATGCTAGGCTAGATTTATCTTGTGTTTGCTTAGATCTAATGAAACCTAGCTATTGATTATTGGTTATTAGTGTGTTATTAGTTGTATTGGATGATTGTTTATCTATGTTAGGCTTAAGAAAACTGGCTAACTTCCTATTCGGTAACTTGCTTGAACGTCTTAAGAAACATGAACCAACGCGTACTAAAGGTTTTTATGGTTGTATTTAATGCACAAGCGAATTCTAGTGATCCCATGTTAGGAGCTTCCTAGCCGGCTCGACATAGGAGTGAAGTAGGAGCTTGTAGAGTTGGGGAAGTACGTACGCCACCCCACGATTGGTATTAAGGAATACACCCGTCATCCACGCAACTAATACACACTAATCAATCGGTAAAAGATAGTTAGGGAGTAAGGAAATCTAAGTAAACACATTTTTCTCCACATAAGTTTTACCACATTTTCATTTTCTGTTATTTTATTTTATTTGCATTCGTAGTAATTTGGGTTAGTTGATTAGCAACTAATTCCGCCCACTCTTTCAAACCCGAGATTTTACTTGCTTTCATAAAATTATAAAAACATAAAAAGAATCTTCTCTCACCCTTAGACCTATTAGAGTAGTTTTTCATACCTAACGAACACTATTCCCTGTGGAGAACGATCAATCCCCCGTACTTACCACTACACTATACTACATCGGTCAGGTACACTGCCTGGTGGGGTTGTAAGCCTCTTGAGATCCCTCGAGAGGTAAAACCTGTTGTAAGGTTGCAAAACCACGCATCACCTACTGTGTAACTCATTAGAATTTAGGCATCATTGTTGCATCTTTTATTCAGTAGAATCCGGTTAGTGTTTTAGTCCTCAAAACACATAGAGTGAAAGGGAGTAGTTGTACCCTTGTAAAGAACTCGACATCTAGCTTAGTGTCGGTAATTATTTAGGCGACGTCAGGTTGGTTCTTCCTTAAACTAGAACCCGGTATCTAGCTTTGTACCAGAAAAAGGTGTAAGCGACGTGTATTAAGGTTTTCTCCGCCGAGAAGGGAGTTTGTTTCTTAGTGAAGAAAAACTCTCGAGTTAGAGGCTCGAGGAGTGGAGTAGGGCAAGGAAGAGAGTTCTTGTAGCCGAACCACTATAAATCTTCGTGTTGTGGTTTGATTGTTCTTTTATCTACTTACTTTCTTATATAGTTGATTGTGTACTATTACTTTGAAATCACGATAAGTCACAAAGCTAATTAAATTTTAAAACGGTAAAAACTATTCAACCCCCCTTCTAGTTTTCCACAATTGGTACCAGAGTAGTGTTACTCAAGATTTTCAAAATATATTGTATTTTAAAAACTTGAAACGATCAATGGATTTTGAAAACTTTAAAGAAGGGCAATCTATGCAAAGACCACCACTATTTGAACCAAATTGTTTCATATATTGGAAAAATCGCTTTGAGACGTATGTGAAGTCAAAGGATATAGATCTGTGGTATATAATTGAAGAGGGTGATTACAAGCCCATAAGTAATGATATTTCAGGTGGTCGGGATGTAGGTACTTCTCTTACTCGTCACAGTGATGAGCAAAAGAAGTTGATTGCCAAAAATAACGAAGCTAAAATGATGCTTTACAATGCTTTACCTAAGAAAGAATATGAAAGAGTTTTTATGTGTAAAACGGCTAAGGATATTTGGCAATCATTAATTATCACTCATCAAGGGAACTCACAAGTCAAAGATAACAAAATTGATCTTCTTGTTCAACAATATGAACAATTTGTTATCTCTGAAGATGAGACCATTGATAGTGCGTTTGCTAGGTTTAATACTATTATTACATCTCTTAAAGCACTTGATGAATCTTTTTCTAGTAAGAATTTTGTCAGGAAATTTCTAAGAGCACTCCATCCGAAGTGGAGAGCAAAGGTGACGGCTATTGAAGAATCTAATGATCTTTCAAGCTTGACACTTGACGAGCTCATCGGAAATCTCAAAGTTCACGAAATGGTGATGGAAAAAGACTTAGAAATAGTTAAAGGCAAAAAGGAGAAGATGAAGTCCATTGCCTTAAAAGCTAGAGTAGAATCAAGTGATGAAGAGTCTTGTTCTAGTAGCGAAGACGAAGAGTATGCCATGGCCGTAAGAGATTTCAAGAAGTTCTTCAGGAGACGAGGAAAGTTTATAAGACCACCTCGTGAAGAAAAGAAATCCTTCCGGAAAGACAGTGATGATAGGAAAGTAAAAATAGATAGGAAGTGTTTTAGATGCGGGGATTCTTGTCACTTAATAGGAGAATGTTCAAAAGCTCCAAAGAACAAATCTCAAAAAGTACTTGTTAGTGGAGCTTGGAGTGACAGTGAAGGTAATGACGACGAGCCTAAGAACAACGAAGTTGCTCTCATGGCCATCGACACAGAAGAGGTACATTCTGACTCGCCATACTCCTTTATTGATGATGATACATTAGATATAGAATATAACAAACTATGTGAAATCACCCTAAAAATCATAAGCAGAAATAAGTTCTTAAAAACCAAAAAGGAATTTTTAGAAAACGAAATTCACAGGTTAAAAGAGAAAGCTATAAAGTTAGAAAAAGGTAATGGTATTAAAGAAACATGTGTTTTATGTCAAGAACTAAAACTTGAAATAAAAACACTAAAGTCCACACAGGAAAGTATTATGAAACAAAACTCCAAATTCAAAAGATTTGATAAACACTTAAGTTGTACAGATGACATAATGAAAATGCAAAAAATACCTCATGGTAGTTTCAAACCAGATTTTATGAGAAATGGAGACTTAAATGACTTTCAGGAACAAACGGTAAAAGAAAAAGAAACTGTTCCAACAACTTCTGAGAACCACGGATCTGGCGGATCCAAAATTTTGGTTCCGCCAGTTGTATCCAAAGGATCTGCGGAAACAGAAGAGGAACAGAAAGCTATTAAATCAGATCGTACAGATTTCGTTAAAGTCACTAGAAAACCTAGCACTAGTACAACTGTTAACAAACAAAAACCATCAGTCTCTATAGGAAAAAGTCAAAATAAGTATAGAGTCAAAACGATTGTAGACTCCTCATTTTATGAAGGAACCATGCTTAGAGAACAACTAGCGGTAGTTCCCTTCGATTATCTGCTAGATATCAGTGAACCATGGTAATGTTATGTTTAACCCAAACGGACCCATGAGATATTGGGGACCAAATGCTTGACTTTTTCTTGAACTAAGGTATGCTCAAAAGTTAAGTTAGAACCAGAAAAGCAAATTAAAGATAGTAGGTGTTCAAGACACATGATGAGAAACAAAAGGATTTTCTCAATCTACCAAGTGTCCGACGGAGGTAATGTCACATTCGGTAGCAAGCTTAAAATTAAAATCATCGGAAAAGGTACAATCTCTCATTACTCTCTCACTATTGATGATGTTGCTCATATAGATAACTTAGGTTTTAACTTTCTTAGTATAAGTCAATTGTGCCATAAAAAGTATAACGTCCTTTTCAGTGAAAATTGAAGTAAAATACTTAGAAACGGCATAACCGTAAGAAAAGGTATTTTAAAGAATAACGTAAATGTTATAGATAAAACACCTAAAGACAAACGTTGTCTCACTTCTTTGGACGATAACTCAACTCTATGGCATCGACGCTTAGGTCACGCCAATATGAGGTTAATTCAATCATTTTCATCTAAGGAACTCGTTAGGAACCTACCCAAGTTGAAATATGACCAACACTTTTGTGATGCTTGCAAAACAAGTTCATAATAGCCATAAGGCTAAAAACATGGTGTCTACATCTAGGTGTCTAGAATTGTTACATATGAATTTGTTTGGTCCATTCACTATACAAAGTTACGGGGGAAAACTTCTATACTTTGGTAATAGTAGATGATTACACTAGATATACATGAACTAAGTTTTTGAATACTAAAAACAAAGCTAGACTAGCAGCACAAGGCTACAATCAAAAAGTAGGTATAGATTATCAATGAGACTTTTGCACCCGTCGCTAGACTTAAATTAATTAGGATATTACTTGCATATGTATGTGCACATGATTTTAAACTATTTAAAATGGATGTCAAAAGTGCATTTTTAAATGGCCTTATAAACAAGGAAGTGTATATAGCACAACCTCCCGGCTTTGCCGATTTTGAAAAACCAAATCATGTCTACAAACTTAAGATAGCTGTATACGGACTTAAGCAAGCACCAAAAGCATGGTATGATCGAATTAATACGTTCCTAGTTGACCATAAGTATACCATGGGCCTATTAGACAACACTTTCTTCACCAAGAAAAAGGGATCACATATTATCATAGTCCAGATATATGTGGATGACATTATATTCAGTTCAACTTGTCAAGAGTTATGCTACGATTTCTCAAAAATCATGCATGACGAGTTTGAAATGAGTATGATGGGGGAACTAAACTTTTTCTTAGGTCTCTAAATTAAAAGATGGGATATTCTTCAACCAATCTAAGTATATCAAAGATATGCTTAAAAAATTTGGTCTTGAAGATTCTAAACCAATGAAAACACCCATGTCCTCCGAAACCAAACTCACAAAGGATGACGAAAGTGAATCCATAGATAACACTAAATATAAAGGTATGATTGGTAGTTTACTCTATCTTACGGCTAGTAGACCGGACATTATGGTTAGTGTTTTTCTATGTGCACGCTTTCAAGAAGATCCTAAAATATCTCATCTTGAATCCGTTAAACGGATATTTAGGTACATTAAAGGCACTACACAATTAGGATTATGGTATCCCAAAGGAACGGGTGTAGAAACCATAGTGTATGCCGACTCAGACCATGCCGGTGATTATGTAGATAGGAAAAGTACAAGTGGTATTTGTACTTTTGTAGGACATTGTCTCACCTCATGGTTTACTAAGAAACAAACTGCCCTTGCAATATCAACAACTGAAGCAGAGTACGTATCTGCAGGAAAGGCGTGTCAACAAGCACTGTGGATGAAACAAGCTCTCGTCGACTATGGAATTAAACTCAAACGACATTCCTATTCTTTGTGAACAACAAAGGAGCTATCGATCTTAGCAAAAATCCAGTCCAACATGCTAGAACCAAACACATAGAAAAACGCCACCACTTCCTACGTGACAATGTTCAGAAGGGAAAACATCTCAATTGAGAAAGTTTCCTCAAAGAACAACATTGCCGATATTCTCACAAAACCTCTCAAAAGAGAAACCTTTCAACTTTTTTAGACTTAGATTAGGATCAATGAAACCTAGTGAGTAGAGAAAGCATCACCTCGTACCTTAGATTAATCAAACACGACAATAACAAAATTGTGTCCTGATCCTGCGGATCCAAACGACAATAAGGGCGGATCCCTTATTTTGGGTCCGCCGGATCCGCGGCCTGCTGAGCTAATTTTCTGTATATTAAAACAAACACCCTTTACTGTACATCACATTCCCCAAAACACACATCCCACTAGAATTCGATTTCTATCACGCCAAACCCAGAAATTAGGTCATTCTCCACCATCAATTTGTGCTTAAATCATCTCTGTAAGTATCCTAATCATAATCTAAATCATAATCTGAGTCTAGGTTTTCTATTTATTACACAAAAATCAAAACATGGGGTTTGTGCATTTTCTTTGTAAAACCATGAAGCATGTTTACTAAAATTGCATAACAAATCATATTAGGAATCGAATATCATAATGCATTATCATTTTTCATCAAAAACCCCATGAGAAATTTTTGCTAAAATCTTCTCACAACTAGGAAAAACGATTTTCAATCATTGTTCATACAAATACAAAAACGTTATGCTTTTAAACATCACTTGCATAATGTCTCTTAAATGCTAAAGAGAATACATAACCAATATGTATTTTCGGGTACATTCAAACGTAGCTACATTGAATTAGGAGCGTTTGGGTTATCTCATACTTTCGTTATAAATCTTGCATAAATGAATCTTCATACATCAAAAGAAGTCGAGATAACCGCACCTCCACATTGTCCCCATGTAGGCACTCACTAGAAATTAATATACGTATTGTCGGTAGTTTTAACTAAATTAAGAAATTTCTTGTGTCTAGGATAATCATGCCTCCTGCAACAAATTATGACCATAAGGGCACCATCAATTACCTACCTCAACACCACAAAACCAAAGGTCTCACCGAAGCTCAAGTAAATATCTTTAAAGCCTTAGAGAAACGCTATGTTCACGAAGGTAGAACCATAGACTCATCATTTTTAGAAGAAACCAATATCCATGAACAATTAGCCGCTATCCAACTTGATTGTCTCCTCGACATAGATGAGCCTATCATTCCTAGGTTTATACTTGAATTTTATGCCTCCGTAAAACTTAGATCTGACGACTTTGGATCTTTAAGCATCCATTTCAAAGTAAACCATAATCAATTCAGTTTTCCTTTAAATCAATTTGGAGAAGTTTTAGGTATTCCAAATCAAGGAACTTGCTTTTATTCAGACAAGTGGCCTTTGTCTATTCTATAATGCAACCTTGGCTGTATCCATCCATACGATACACCTTTCACTTCCAAAGAAATCATCCGAGACCATCTCTTCAATCCTAGAACCAACCCAACTAAGAAAATCCGAGGTAAACAAGTAAATCGAGATCCATTTGCCATGGAGCTTAATGAACTCAAACCCGAATTTAAGAAACTAGAGGTGATTTTTAGAGCCAACGTCATTAGCACTGTTGGTAATAGGGATCATATGAATGTGATGAACTCAAATAAGTACATTTTATTACTATCATTTATCCTATTAATTTGACTTGTTTTACTATATTATGTATGAGGATTGATACTTAATCGTTTACTTTTGTAATTCTCAGGTAAAAACAAGCATTTGGTGAAACTTGGCGATTTTGGACTAATAATGGAGCAAAACGTGCATAAAGTGAAGAGTCTACTGAAATGAAGAAGATCAAGACTAATCTGCTCCAGATGCGCCGCATCTCACTATCAACATGCGCCGCATCTCTATCAAGATATCACCAGATACGATCCAAGATACAAGAGGACATGCGCCGCATCTATAAAGGCAGTTACGCCGCATCTTCTGGCGGTGTACGAATATTCCTGAATATTATAATCTTGGACCCCACGCGAAGTTAAGTACATGCGCCGCATCTACTTAAGTAGATGCGCCGCATCTTCCCTCAGACACAAACTATAAATACCCCGTAGACCAGACACATTAAAGAGTTCAAGAGTTCCAGAGTTCCACAGAGTTGTAAGAAGAGAAGGACGAATTCAGTCAAGAGGCAGCACAAGACACACCCAAATCGAAGATACAAGAGCTGTAAGAAGGTGCTGCATGTATTTAATTCATTAAGTAGTTTTGTTTTATTGTTTTAGCAAACTTTAATTCATCAGGATTGGTGGCTTGTGTAATGTGACAACGGAAAGATTGCACTCCCTTTAATACTTGCTTTCCCATCAATTAAAGTTTATATGTTGATGTCTTTGGTTACTACTTATTAGTGCATTGACCACCTCTGTGTTTATTAGTGGCTTGCGGGCACCCGACTGCGGGACAAGGTGTGGCTCCCACGGTTGTTTCTAAATTGATCACTTAGGAATAACTTTTAGACATAAGTCGTCATTAAGGGTTTACTCGCCGATGAGAATAGGACCAACGAGAAAGGGTTAATTACATACACTTCATATAAAGCTATCAATAAAACAAGTGACAATCTACTTAATCATAAGGACAGCCCTCTTATTGTCTCAAGTATCTATCTGTGTACGTGTGTGCTACTTGCTGATTCGTGCCTATTTGTTTATTTTATTATTTAATTGCAAACAAAACTGTGCCAGTCTCTCAGGCTGAAACCCCCTTGCGTTAGGATATTAAAATACTGATTAGATTAACGAGATTATACGTTCCACTCTTAGTGATCGACACTCTACTTACCATTATCTTCATACTGACCGGGTACACTGCTCGTTAAGTGTGTGTGTTATTGATAAGTCGGCTAAATATAAATTTAAAACTTGAGTAGGCATTAAAACTGCTAAACCGCAACGACACATCACGCGCCATCAAGTTTTTGGCGCCGCTGCCGGGGAGTGAATTGTTATTTTCTGTTAATTTGATTAGTATTTTAATTAGGTTATTTTTCTTTTTATTAGATTAATTGCATCATTGTACTATTTTGCATATTTGTTGTATTGTGTGTTATTTGTTTGCTTTTGTTTTTATTTTTGTGTGTTTTATTTTCGTGTGTTTAATTTTTATTTTTATTTTTCGTATTTTTCTGTTCTGCTATCGTTGTACTGTGCTAAATCAAACGATACGGCGCATCTGATCTCTCAGATACGGCGTATTGCGTTTAATTTTTTTATATACAACGCGTTTAATTAATTCGATACGACGCATCTTTTCCCCAAGATACGGCGTATCTGTTTTTAACAAGAAAATTTTTCTAAGCGATAAAGTAATACGACGCATCTGCTTTTGTAGATACGGCGTATCTGTTTTGATAAAATTTTTTCTAAACGTTAACGCCATACGACGCATCTTCTTCTGAAGATACGGCGTATCTATTATTTTAATTAAAAACAGTTTGCGAATTATTAAACAAATACGGCGTATCGATTTCCGTCGATACGGCGCATCTTACTGAATCAAAAATCTTTTATTTTTAAACGTAACGAAAATACGGCGCATTAACTTTTGTTAATACGACGAATATAATTTGATAAATATAGTTGATTTTTGATATTTACTTTGATCGGTCCGCTACTCTCGTGTGCAAGTTGTTTATTTTCAGGATAAATGATGACTCAAGCATCACCAAGAAAGATTACATTCTGAACCAAACCAAGAGACGCTAGCTGAAGTGACCGAACATAAGACGGAACGAGTGGAGGAAAACTCAGTACTGGTAACATTGAACTTCTTTAATTCTTGAAGTAGAATCCCAGGTAAACTCTACGATAATTCAACTGCCCTAAGGAAAGTTCTCTACACTATGATCTCAATTTTATTATCCATACTATACATCTGATTCAAATCGTAATCTTAAATTTGTACGCTTAAAAACGATATTTGTTCCTAACCTCGGAATAAATCCTTATCCACTAAACAATAAGATTACGATTATTAATGAAACGTTTATGCCTATTACTCTTATTTTGAATTCATCTATATGGTGTGCCGTTTTTACCCAAATTTGATGTATAAGGAACTGTGTTGCGAAGGCCAAGGTACGTTCTTCATTTAAAATTCGTTAACTAACATAGAGATACGGCGGATCTAAATATCCGAAGCGCCGTATCCCTGACCAACTAGGACTTATTGACTAGTCAACGGAATTAACTAGATACGGCGCATCCCAATTCTCTGATACGGCGCATCGTGTCGCCTTATAAATACGACGGGAATACGCCGCATAAATACACACAGTTAAGAACACGCACTAAAATTATACTCAAAATCCGATCATCTTTCTTCAATCCGCCTTTAATCCGAGCATTAAAACGTTCTACTAATCACAAATACTAAGGTAATTGTTACATTTCGATTTAATTTTGATTAATACGAAAATTAGGGTTTATAGGATTGAATCGATTCGCGCTTAAACGATATAGGGATATGATTAGAACTTGGAATTAATTACTTCCCCTAAGTTAATTTTAGATTCGGGCAACGAATTTGGCACTAATTGAATCGACCGAAAATTTAGGTTTTGGGTTTGATTTTGAATATTTAGCGGGAAGGTAAATTAGCTGTGGTTGATTGAACTGATATAAGGAGAATATTATACTGTGTTATTTAGTGGAAGTTTACGTCACGGATACGGATTCTTGAAAAACGTGCCTAACCCTTTAATTTATGCTGATGTGCTTTTAGATGCGGCGCATCTATGTTGATTAATGCGGCGTAACGACCTATTTCAAAATTGCTAAAATCTTAGATACGCCGTATTGATTAATCTAGATACGACGCATCTCAATACGCCGTATCTGTTATCTTGCACCGCATCTCTTATACTTTACACAGATACGCCGCATTGATTTAATCAAATGCGCCGTATCTACCTTTCTTGCAGACTGTTTACTGACTTTGAATGTTTATTTCAGATGACACTACCAGATATCGCACAAAGGCACCAATGGTTACGATTCGAGAACATGGGACTTGCTGATGGCACTCTAGAGGATTATTTGCATAGACTTGACTCAGTGTACTTCAAGAAAATATTCAGAGTTCAGGTTCTAAATTTTGACGATGTGGGATTGATAGGTGGTGGACATGCAGCTGCGAGCTTACAGCGTCGTATGGAGATGGTTGTTGTTGGAGGTGATGATGAGGTGGAGTTCAGGTCTAGTGCTTGGGAGCGACTGTTTAGGGTTGACGAGCCTCTGATTAGGGAGCTCATGCTGGAGTTCTTTAGCACTATTCATTACAGAGAGACGGATGTGGAGATTGATACAGCTGACACTCTGGTGTTCAGATTAGGAGGTGTGCACAGGCAGATGTCGATGAGGCAGTTTATTTTAGCCTTGGGTTTACACACTGAGGAGGAGCTTGGATCTGCTGGGTTTGCCAGATACTGGGCTGAGAGTTTACGGGTTGTCCCTGACAGAGGGGTATTCAGTGATTATTGGTTTAGGATTTCTTCGGGGGGCGACATCACTACTTCCACCCCCTCATATACTTTGATCAGGGAGCCGATGAGGAGGCTGTGTCACAGGCTGATTGCACTTACTATTGCTGGGAGGGGTCAGTCACCTGAAAAGGTGACCACTCTGGACCTCTTCCTACTTAGGAGCATGGATGAGGGGATGCCGGTGAACATCCCCCACTTTTTGGCACACTACCTCCACCGATCAGCTGCTGGGAGAGATCGGAGGAGCCACATGACTGGCGGGCATTTTGTTACGAGGCTGGCCCGCCATTTTGGAGTTATTGGAGCAGAGATTCCAGCGGGGCTGGAGGTTGTGGTGGCTCGTCTCCCAGTTATTGATAGGGACTACTTGGTTAGACTGGCGATCTGCCAGGTGGCTGCTGGGGGCCACTTTTGGGCAGCATTAGGGCCCGCCAGAGCTGCAGGGGCGGAGGCGGAGCAGGGAGGACCTCAGGATCCTCCGGCTGCTGCTCCTGCCGACGAGGAGGTGCCACAGGCACCAGTACCCCCACGCACCGTGATTCAGAGACTCGACGCAGTCGAGGGAGAGGTGATGGTACTGAGGAGAGACTTAGAGTGGGTGGTCAGGAGTGTGAGCAGACTATTAGAGCATCAGGGTATCACCCACACCCGTCCTGATGGTACTGAGGTTACAGGAGTAGCACGTACGTACGAGCGCAGAGTCCGCCAGAGGACTGATGGAGCCAGCACTTCTGGGACCCATCCGGACGACACCGCTCACCCATGATCTTACCCTTTTGTTTTACTGATATTGTTCCACACATTATTATTATTTTATTTTTGGATTGTACTTATCGTTATTCTTATGCTTATGTTTAATGTTTCAGTTTATATTTCTTGTTATGTTTGGCGAAGACTGGCATTAAGTTCAGCACGAGAGTACGAGAGGACGTATGAGATTAGACCGTGGAACAAGTCATTTTTGCAACAGACTGTTAACAGTCTGTTTGGTTACTACATGCGCCGCATCTGCTTAAACAGATGCGACGCATCCTATCCTTTATTTCATTTTATTTTAACTTTTATCAGTTATTTTAATGCGGCGCATCCCTGGTTAAGGATGCGGCGCATCTTTATTCTGATCCGTATTTATTCCAGGCTC
The DNA here is from genome assembly GCA_021014915.2 of Artemisia tridentata subsp. tridentata. Classification (NCBI taxonomy): domain Eukaryota; kingdom Viridiplantae; phylum Streptophyta; class Magnoliopsida; order Asterales; family Asteraceae; genus Artemisia; species Artemisia tridentata. The sequence goes on along the minus strand of CP139509.1, from coordinate 523,984,146 downwards.
GATACGGCGTATCTTCTTCAATAGGATACGGCGCATCGACTGACCTGATGATTTTCAGTTTTCATTTTTAAGTTTTATTTTTATCTAACTACTAATGTATTATGCAAGTTGAACCTTTCTTATCTTAGGTGTGTTTTAAAGTGTTGGTGGTATTATAGTTTCCTGAATTTCATGTGGATACATCAAGTATGAAGCTTTAACGTTCTAATCCACAAGAAAGATGATTTTTGCTCATATACAAATGGAGGATCATACCGAGCAAATCTCAGGGGAGTTTTTCTGTTCTAATTCTTTTTATTTTCCAGTTTTTAACCTTTTATACAAACAACGAGGACGTTGTTTAACTTAAGTGGGGGGATAGGAGAATTAGAACACTTAACACTTACTTGTCCTAAACTTTTTCAAAAATTATGCTTAAACTGTGCTTAATATATCAAACTTAAAATTTTTTTTTTAGCATGTTTTTGTTTAAGATCTAAGTTGCATAACTGCACACATGACGTTATTTTCAAAAATTGTGATTTTCCAAAATTCACAAATCTATGAGTGTGCCGGTGACTTGTAAACTTTAGAACTTGGCTTGTATACTATTCGAGACCACCATAATGAGTATTATTTATTTAATTGGAATGACTTGTCTAACTTGGTAAAAATTTCTAGGATTACACCAAATAGCCTATTATGTGTTATGTGTTATTAACTAACTACACTGGTTAGTTAACCCCCGTATAAACCCTTTTGTTACTCTCACTTTTAGAGTAAGATACCCCTAGAAAAAACACTCAGAGCCATTCCTTTCGTTTCTTACACCTATGTTTAAAATGTTTCGTTACACCCTTACACCTTAGCCTACCCTGTAGATTAAGATCCGTGGTTGGTTAATTGCTATAGGCAGAGTGTGTTTCCTTACATTACCTGTGTTCGCGTGCGTAATTCATTATATATGGTTAGGTCGGGAAATTGCACAATGCAATTGGAGTGAAAGTAAATATTGTATATTTTGGAGTTTATTTTTCGTGTGTTTACTACTTTCACTATTTACCATTATTTCTGAAGTTATGAAAAGTATGAAAAAAAAATTATCCGGAAAGAAAGTTATAGTGATGTGGTGAAATTTTACACATCTATGTTTATGTTTCAAGTAAAAAAAAAAAAAAAAAAAAAAAAAAAAAAAAAAAAAAAAAAAATCGAAAAAATGAGAAAAGAAAAAGAAAGAAAAAAGAGTTGGATGTTTATTTTAAACCAACGATGTAGAGTTATGTAAGTGGTCGATATCACCACTATTTGTTGTATTATATCTATGGATTGAATGGGAATTGGCAGTTATGGGAACGCCAATTAAGGTTTATTCTTTGATTAAGATTTTGTTGAGTATAATTCGTGTCTACCTAAAGCGTGTGTTTCAAGTGTTAAAGCGTGAGTTATTCAATGATATGAGTCTTATTCATGGGATGGTTGGGATAGTGATTAACCACACTTAGGATTTTAATTTATTTGTTTTGTTTATTTTTATTTTTACACCAATTTATATCCTAAATGTTATCCATACCCTGTATTGTTCTTTATCCAACCAAACCTTTGATTTATTGAGATTAGGGATTTGAGCAATCTTAAGTATCGTAGTCGTGGATTCGGCTATGTATTTATGATTTTGTCGCCCTTTTTGATATATTATTATTGGTGAAGTTTGGACCTATCTTTAGCCTATTCGAGTTAAGGATTTGAGCAATTGCAAGTATCGTGTTCGTGGATTCGATCATGTATTTGTGATTTTGTCGCCTTTTCTGGAATTTGAGATCGATAGTGAAATAAGAATAATTAACCCTTAAGCCTAAAAACCCTTTTTAACCGCTTTAGACTTGTTATTCCTTAGCTTTAGTGGTGGAGATGTGTATACTTGCCAAGCTTATGATAGAATATTCGTCGCGACTGGACAGTTAAACGATTAGATTTGCTTTTATCGACTTATTTTATTTTACTTCTAATTCGTTAAGTGTTTAGTTGTGTGATTACGAAATAAACGAATACATGCTTAAATATAAAAATAAATCCTAACATCTTTTAGGATACATTTTCATGAGATTTAATCTAAGGTTTACTTGGGGACAAGTAAAGTTCAAGTGGGGGGATATTTGATGAACTCAAATAAGTACATTTTATTACTATCATTTATCCTATTAATTTGACTTGTTTTACTATATTATGTATGAGGATTGATACTTAATCGTTTACTTTTGTAATTCTCAGGTAAAAACAAGCATTTGGTGAAACTTGGCGATTTTGGACTAATAATGGAGCAAAACGTGCATAAAGTGAAGAGTCTACTGAAATGAAGAAGATCAAGACTAATCTGCTCCAGATGCGCCGCATCTCACTATCAACATGCGCCGCATCTCTATCAAGATATCACCAGATACGATCCAAGATACAAGAGGACATGCGCCGCATCTATAAAGGCAGTTACGCCGCATCTTCTGGCGGTGTACGAATATTCCTGAATATTATAATCTTGGACCCCACGCGAAGTTAAGTACATGCGCCGCATCTACTTAAGTAGATGCGCCGCATCTTCCCTCAGACACAAACTATAAATACCCCGTAGACCAGACACATTAAAGAGTTCAAGAGTTCCAGAGTTCCACAGAGTTGTAAGAAGAGAAGGACGAATTCAGTCAAGAGGCAGCACAAGACACACCCAAATCGAAGATACAAGAGCTGTAAGAAGGTGCTGCATGTATTTAATTCATTAAGTAGTTTTGTTTTATTGTTTTAGCAAACTTTAATTCATCAGGATTGGTGGCTTGTGTAATGTGACAACGGAAAGATTGCACTCCCTTTAATACTTGCTTTCCCATCAATTAAAGTTTATATGTTGATGTCTTTGGTTACTACTTATTAGTGCATTGACCACCTCTGTGTTTATTAGTGGCTTGCGGGCACCCGACTGCGGGACAAGGTGTGGCTCCCACGGTTGTTTCTAAATTGATCACTTAGGAATAACTTTTAGACATAAGTCGTCATTAAGGGTTTACTCGCCGATGAGAATAGGACCAACGAGAAAGGGTTAATTACATACACTTCATATAAAGCTATCAATAAAACAAGTGACAATCTACTTAATCATAAGGACAGCCCTCTTATTGTCTCAAGTATCTATCTGTGTACGTGTGTGCTACTTGCTGATTCGTGCCTATTTGTTTATTTTATTATTTAATTGCAAACAAAACTGTGCCAGTCTCTCAGGCTGAAACCCCCTTGCGTTAGGATATTAAAATACTGATTAGATTAACGAGATTATACGTTCCACTCTTAGTGATCGACACTCTACTTACCATTATCTTCATACTGACCGGGTACACTGCTCGTTAAGTGTGTGTGTTATTGATAAGTCGGCTAAATATAAATTTAAAACTTGAGTAGGCATTAAAACTGCTAAACCGCAACGACACATCACGCGCCATCAAGTTTTTGGCGCCGCTGCCGGGGAGTGAATTGTTATTTTCTGTTAATTTGATTAGTATTTTAATTAGGTTATTTTTCTTTTTATTAGATTAATTGCATCATTGTACTATTTTGCATATTTGTTGTATTGTGTGTTATTTGTTTGCTTTTGTTTTTATTTTTGTGTGTTTTATTTTCGTGTGTTTAATTTTTATTTTTATTTTTCGTATTTTTCTGTTCTGCTATCGTTGTACTGTGCTAAATCAAACGATACGGCGCATCTGATCTCTCAGATACGGCGTATTGCGTTTAATTTTTTTATATACAACGCGTTTAATTAATTCGATACGACGCATCTTTTCCCCAAGATACGGCGTATCTGTTTTTAACAAGAAAATTTTTCTAAGCGATAAAGTAATACGACGCATCTGCTTTTGTAGATACGGCGTATCTGTTTTGATAAAATTTTTTCTAAACGTTAACGCCATACGACGCATCTTCTTCTGAAGATACGGCGTATCTATTATTTTAATTAAAAACAGTTTGCGAATTATTAAACAAATACGGCGTATCGATTTCCGTCGATACGGCGCATCTTACTGAATCAAAAATCTTTTATTTTTAAACGTAACGAAAATACGGCGCATTAACTTTTGTTAATACGACGAATATAATTTGATAAATATAGTTGATTTTTGATATTTACTTTGATCGGTCCGCTACTCTCGTGTGCAAGTTGTTTATTTTCAGGATAAATGATGACTCAAGCATCACCAAGAAAGATTACATTCTGAACCAAACCAAGAGACGCTAGCTGAAGTGACCGAACATAAGACGGAACGAGTGGAGGAAAACTCAGTACTGGTAACATTGAACTTCTTTAATTCTTGAAGTAGAATCCCAGGTAAACTCTACGATAATTCAACTGCCCTAAGGAAAGTTCTCTACACTATGATCTCAATTTTATTATCCATACTATACATCTGATTCAAATCGTAATCTTAAATTTGTACGCTTAAAAACGATATTTGTTCCTAACCTCGGAATAAATCCTTATCCACTAAACAATAAGATTACGATTATTAATGAAACGTTTATGCCTATTACTCTTATTTTGAATTCATCTATATGGTGTGCCGTTTTTACCCAAATTTGATGTATAAGGAACTGTGTTGCGAAGGCCAAGGTACGTTCTTCATTTAAAATTCGTTAACTAACATAGAGATACGGCGGATCTAAATATCCGAAGCGCCGTATCCCTGACCAACTAGGACTTATTGACTAGTCAACGGAATTAACTAGATACGGCGCATCCCCAATTCTCTGATACGGCGCATCGTGTCGCCTTATAAATACGACGGGAATACGCCGCATAAATACACACAGTTAAGAACACGCACTAAAATTATACTCAAAATCCGATCATCTTTCTTCAATCCGCCTTTAATCCGAGCATTAAAACGTTCTACTAATCACAAATACTAAGGTAATTGTTACATTTCGATTTAATTTTGATTAATACGAAAATTAGGGTTTATAGGATTGAATCGATTCGCGCTTAAACGATATAGGGATATGATTAGAACTTGGAATTAATTACTTCCCCTAAGTTAATTTTAGATTCGGGCAACGAATTTGGCACTAATTGAATCGACCGAAAATTTAGGTTTTGGGTTTGATTTTGAATATTTAGCGGGAAGGTAAATTAGCTGTGGTTGATTGAACTGATATAAGGAGAATATTATACTGTGTTATTTAGTGGAAGTTTACGTCACGGATACGGATTCTTGAAAAACGTGCCTAACCCTTTAATTTATGCTGATGTGCTTTTAGATGCGGCGCATCTATGTTGATTAATGCGGCGTAACGACCTATTTCAAAATTGCTAAAATCTTAGATACGCCGTATTGATTAATCTAGATACGACGCATCTCAATACGCCGTATCTGTTATCTTGCACCGCATCTCTTATACTTTACACAGATACGCCGCATTGATTTAATCAAATGCGCCGTATCTACCTTTCTTGCAGACTGTTTACTGACTTTGAATGTTTATTTCAGATGACACTACCAGATATCGCACAAAGGCACCAATGGTTACGATTCGAGAACATGGGACTTGCTGATGGCACTCTAGAGGATTATTTGCATAGACTTGACTCAGTGTACTTCAAGAAAATATTCAGAGTTCAGGTTCTAAATTTTGACGATGTGGGATTGATAGGTGGTGGACATGCAGCTGCGAGCTTACAGCGTCGTATGGAGATGGTTGTTGTTGGAGGTGATGATGAGGTGGAGTTCAGGTCTAGTGCTTGGGAGCGACTGTTTAGGGTTGACGAGCCTCTGATTAGGGAGCTCATGCTGGAGTTCTTTAGCACTATTCATTACAGAGAGACGGATGTGGAGATTGATACAGCTGACACTCTGGTGTTCAGATTAGGAGGTGTGCACAGGCAGATGTCGATGAGGCAGTTTATTTTAGCCTTGGGTTTACACACTGAGGAGGAGCTTGGATCTGCTGGGTTTGCCAGATACTGGGCTGAGAGTTTACGGGTTGTCCCTGACAGAGGGGTATTCAGTGATTATTGGTTTAGGATTTCTTCGGGGGGCGACATCACTACTTCCACCCCCTCATATACTTTGATCAGGGAGCCGATGAGGAGGCTGTGTCACAGGCTGATTGCACTTACTATTGCTGGGAGGGGTCAGTCACCTGAAAAGGTGACCACTCTGGACCTCTTCCTACTTAGGAGCATGGATGAGGGGATGCCGGTGAACATCCCCCACTTTTTGGCACACTACCTCCACCGATCAGCTGCTGGGAGAGATCGGAGGAGCCACATGACTGGCGGGCATTTTGTTACGAGGCTGGCCCGCCATTTTGGAGTTATTGGAGCAGAGATTCCAGCGGGGCTGGAGGTTGTGGTGGCTCGTCTCCCAGTTATTGATAGGGACTACTTGGTTAGACTGGCGATCTGCCAGGTGGCTGCTGGGGGCCACTTTTGGGCAGCATTAGGGCCCGCCAGAGCTGCAGGGGCGGAGGCGGAGCAGGGAGGACCTCAGGATCCTCCGGCTGCTGCTCCTGCCGACGAGGAGGTGCCACAGGCACCAGTACCCCCACGCACCGTGATTCAGAGACTCGACGCAGTCGAGGGAGAGGTGATGGTACTGAGGAGAGACTTAGAGTGGGTGGTCAGGAGTGTGAGCAGACTATTAGAGCATCAGGGTATCACCCACACCCGTCCTGATGGTACTGAGGTTACAGGAGTAGCACGTACGTACGAGCGCAGAGTCCGCCAGAGGACTGATGGAGCCAGCACTTCTGGGACCCATCCGGACGACACCGCTCACCCATGATCTTACCCTTTTGTTTTACTGATATTGTTCCACACATTATTATTATTTTATTTTTGGATTGTACTTATCGTTATTCTTATGCTTATGTTTAATGTTTCAGTTTATATTTCTTGTTATGTTTGGCGAAGACTGGCATTAAGTTCAGCACGAGAGTACGAGAGGACGTATGAGATTAGACCGTGGAACAAGTCATTTTTGCAACAGACTGTTAACAGTCTGTTTGGTTACTACATGCGCCGCATCTGCTTAAACAGATGCGACGCATCCTATCCTTTATTTCATTTTATTTTAACTTTTATCAGTTATTTTAATGCGGCGCATCCCTGGTTAAGGATGCGGCGCATCTTTATTCTGATCCGTATTTATTCCAGGCTCGATACGGCGTATCTTCTTCAATAGGATACGGCGCATCGACTGACCTGATGATTTTCAGTTTTCATTTTTAAGTTTTATTTTTATCTAACTACTAATGTATTATGCAAGTTGAACCTTTCTTATCTTAGGTGTGTTTTAAAGTGTTGGTGGTATTATAGTTTCCTGAATTTCATGTGGATACATCAAGTATGAAGCTTTAACGTTCTAATCCACAAGAAAGATGATTTTTGCTCATATACAAATGGAGGATCATACCGAGCAAATCTCAGGGGAGTTTTTCTGTTCTAATTCTTTTTATTTTCCAGTTTTTAACCTTTTATACAAACAACGAGGACGTTGTTTAACTTAAGTGGGGGGATAGGAGAATTAGAACACTTAACACTTACTTGTCCTAAACTTTTTCAAAAATTATGCTTAAAATGTGCTTAATATATCAAACTTAAAATTTTTTTTTTAGCATGTTTTTGTTTAAGATCTAAGTTGCATAACTGCACACATGACGTTATTTTCAAAAATTGTGATTTTCCAAAATTCACAAATCTATGAGTGTGCCGGTGACTTGTAAACTTTAGAACTTGGCTTGTATACTATTCGAGACCACCATAATGAGTATTATTTATTTAATTGGAATGACTTGTCTAACTTGGTAAAAATTTCTAGGATTACACCAAATAGCCTATTATGTGTTATGTGTTATTAACTAACTACACTGGTTAGTTAACCCCCGTATAAACCCTTTTGTTACTCTCACTTTTAGAGTAAGATACCCCTAGAAAAACACTCAGAGCCATTCCTTTCGTTTCTTACACCTATGTTTAAAATGTTTCGTTACACCCTTACACCTTAGCCTACCCTGTAGATTAAGATCCGTGGTTGGTTAATTGCTATAGGCAGAGTGTGTTTCCTTACATTACCTGTGTTCGCGTGCGTAATTCATTATATATGGTTAGGTCGGGAAATTGCACAATGCAATTGGAGTGAAAGTAAATATTGTATATTTTGGAGTTTATTTTTCGTGTGTTTACTACTTTCACTATTTACCATTATTTCTGAAGTTATGAAAAGTATGAAAAAAAATTATCCGGAAAGAAAGTTATAGTGATGTGGTGAAATTTTACACATCTATGTTTATGTTTCAAGTAAAAAAAAAAAAAAAAAAAAAAAAAAAAAAAAAAAAAAAAAAAATCGAAAAAATGAGAAAAGAAAAAGAAAGAAAAAAGAGTTGGATGTTTATTTTAAACCAACGATGTAGAGTTATGTAAGTGGTCGATATCACCACTATTTGTTGTATTATATCTATGGATTGAATGGGAATTGGCAGTTATGGGAACGCCAATTAAGGTTTATTCTTTGATTAAGATTTTGTTGAGTATAATTCGTGTCTACCTAAAGCGTGTGTTTCAAGTGTTAAAGCGTGAGTTATTCAATGATATGAGTCTTATTCATGGGATGGTTGGGATAGTGATTAACCACACTTAGGATTTTAATTTATTTGTTTTGTTTATTTTTATTTTTACACCAATTTATATCCTAAATGTTATCCATACCCTGTATTGTTCTTTATCCAACCAAACCTTTGATTTATTGAGATTAGGGATTTGAGCAATCTTAAGTATCGTAGTCGTGGATTCGGCTATGTATTTATGATTTTGTCGCCCTTTTTGATATATTATTATTGGTGAAGTTTGGACCTATCTTTAGCCTATTCGAGTTAAGGATTTGAGCAATTGCAAGTATCGTGTTCGTGGATTCGATCATGTATTTGTGATTTTGTCGCCTTTTCTGGAATTTGAGATCGATAGTGAAATAAGAATAATTAACCCTTAAGCCTAAAAACCCTTTTTAACCGCTTTAGACTTGTTATTCCTTAGCTTTAGTGGTGGAGATGTGTATACTTGCCAAGCTTATGATAGAATATTCGTCGCGACTGGACAGTTAAACGATTAGATTTGCTTTTATCGACTTATTTTATTTTACTTCTAATTCGTTAAGTGTTTAGTTGTGTGATTACGAAATAAACGAATACATGCTTAAATATAAAAATAAATCCTAACATCTTTTAGGATACATTTTCATGAGATTTAATCTAAGGTTTACTTGGGGACAAGTAAAGTTCAAGTGGGGGGATATTTGATGAACTCAAATAAGTACATTTTATTACTATCATTTATCCTATTAATTTGACTTGTTTTACTATATTATGTATGAGGATTGATACTTAATCGTTTACTTTTGTAATTCTCAGGTAAAAACAAGCATTTGGTGAAACTTGGCGATTTTGGACTAATAATGGAGCAAAACGTGCATAAAGTGAAGAGTCTACTGAAATGAAGAAGATCAAGACTAATCTGCTCCAGATGCGCCGCATCTCACTATCAACATGCGCCGCATCTCTATCAAGATATCACCAGATACGATCCAAGATACAAGAGGACATGCGCCGCATCTATAAAGGCAGTTACGCCGCATCTTCTGGCGGTGTACGAATATTCCTGAATATTATAATCTTGGACCCCACGCGAAGTTAAGTACATGCGCCGCATCTACTTAAGTAGATGCGCCGCATCTTCCCTCAGACACAAACTATAAATACCCCGTAGACCAGACACATTAAAGAGTTCAAGAGTTCCAGAGTTCCACAGAGTTGTAAGAAGAGAAGGACGAATTCAGTCAAGAGGCAGCACAAGACACACCCAAATCGAAGATACAAGAGCTGTAAGAAGGTGCTGCATGTATTTAATTCATTAAGTAGTTTTGTTTTATTGTTTTAGCAAACTTTAATTCATCAGGATTGGTGGCTTGTGTAATGTGACAACGGAAAGATTGCACTCCCTTTAATACTTGCTTTCCCATCAATTAAAGTTTATATGTTGATGTCTTTGGTTACTACTTATTAGTGCATTGACCACCTCTGTGTTTATTAGTGGCTTGCGGGCACCCGACTGCGGGACAAGGTGTGGCTCCCACGGTTGTTTCTAAATTGATCACTTAGGAATAACTTTTAGACATAAGTCGTCATTAAGGGTTTACTCGCCGATGAGAATAGGACCAACGAGAAAGGGTTAATTACATACACTTCATATAAAGCTATCAATAAAACAAGTGACAATCTACTTAATCATAAGGACAGCCCTCTTATTGTCTCAAGTATCTATCTGTGTACGTGTGTGCTACTTGCTGATTCGTGCCTATTTGTTTATTTTATTATTTAATTGCAAACAAAACTGTGCCAGTCTCTCAGGCTGAAACCCCCTTGCGTTAGGATATTAAAATACTGATTAGATTAACGAGATTATACGTTCCACTCTTAGTGATCGACACTCTACTTACCATTATCTTCATACTGACCGGGTACACTGCTCGTTAAGTGTGTGTGTTATTGATAAGTCGGCTAAATATAAATTTAAAACTTGAGTAGGCATTAAAACTGCTAAACCGCAACGACACATCACGCGCATCATATGAATGCAATCCTGTGCTACATACGCTACTGTGTGTCAACCCACCAACAATTCAACTTAGCCTACTATATCGCCAAAAAAATGGTCGATATACCTATCTTAGGTACCACCGCCATTCCATATGGGATGCTTCTTACACGTCTGTTTAGAGCTTCTATACCTATTCCTCGAAATGACAGTGGTTTCCTTCCTATCTACACCGAAATCCCACACACCTTTGTTCCTCTTAGTGATCATAGGGTAGCCGTAGTAAGAGGAAAACGTGCTCATTCTCCAACCTCATCTTCATCATCAACGGCTAGTGACGAAGACGGTTTCCCCAACTCTAGGATTCCTCCACCCGAATACTTGAATCAACTTCCTTCCATTGACAATGAATCCGAGGAGCTTCGACAAACAAAGTGAATGATGAAAAATCTAGGACGGTGGATCATGAAACTTCACAAGATTCACAAAAAAATGATCAAGATAATGAACAACAAGTGACATCTAAGGAGTGTTTGGATTTAGACTTTATTAGACAATGAGATGTTCAATTTATGTGTTTCTTGAGATATTATGTTAGTACTTGACATACGTGTGAACTAACTCAAAATTGCAGGTCGATAACACATGTTGTTATCAATTTTCCGAAATTAAGCCCCCGTTTGGCTTAACTCCCTTTATGGTAAGATATTATGATTGGATTAATCAATGTGCAAATGTATGTTAGAACCTATATATTTAGTATTTTTCTATCACATATTAGTTATTACATATGTTTTAGGAGAATTTTCGGGATTTGAACATGAAACGCGAAATTCGACATATGTTCTGTTTGTTTTAGAAATTGTGTACGGCGGATATGGCGGATCTCAAAATTTGGATCCGCCTGTTGTATCTTTTGGCTCCGCCAGTTCTGAACCTGCGGATTAAGCGGATCCAATAATTTGGATCCGCCTTTTTTGTCGATTGGATCCGCAGGCTTAATCAGTAATATTTTTCAAAACTTTCCCGATTAATCGACTCTTAGTCGTTTTAGGAACATTCTACTGATCATTAGGATGTTTAGAAACCTTTAGAACAATTAGAAAATATTAAGAATCATTTTCCCACCAAAATTTGAATATTTAAATTTTTTTCTATGTTACCTTTCTCTAACACATCAGGATTCCTTTAGCTAGGTTCCTTGGAATCCGTGAATCAATCACATTACATTCTTTTGAGTCATCTTCTGCATATCTTCATGTCAACTCCATTTCAATGGATTGACTTTGATAATATGACAAACAACTTTACCTTGCTCCAAGTTTTTGGAAACCAACACCTCTTTAAACATCTAATCCAAACACCAATTTCCATACACTTTATAGTAGTATAAATTAGAAGCCTTAGGATGATTTTCACTCACATTCTCATAATCATACATTCACAATTTCACAATGCACAAATCCAACAATTCACACACATCCAGACCACGCAGAAGGACCGCTAGAATTAGCGTAAGACCATACTGGTTCATAAATCCCATCTCTAATGTGAACTTCCCTACCATATCCACTACTACTTCAACACCCATCATAACTCCTGTGATTAACATACCATCACCCGTTTCAACTCAACCATCACGATCACCATCACCTATCATAATTCCACTAAGTACCACACCATCACCTACATCAAGGTCACCATCACCTACCATAACTCCAATAGGTAATACACCATCACCAACTAAGATCACCATCATCTACAACAACACCATTAGCTTCCTCACCACTACCCACATCATCTCAAGTGAGAAAATCATCATCACCTCCACAATCACCTAACTTGCAACCCCTTGATCTACTTACCACACTCCAAAACATTGATGAATCAATGTGGCTCAATCAACCAAACACTCAAGGCAATGAGGAACTTGACTCAAACTTACATGATACTAAGAACTTAGAATCCATTTGGCTTGCCTCCATCATATCTTCATCAAACCTAAACAATCCTCCGCAATAGGCATTTTTAGTCCCTTCCTAGCTTTCTTCTATAGGAACTCTTAGAAATTTTTAGGACTCGTTTTGGTTGTTCTCTTTTTATGTTGTAATATCATGTTTTGTGACCTTTGTCGCAAATAAATTTTCAATGAATGGATGTTATGTCTTTATGCTTGTAGGTGATCACTATTTGGCATAATATCTTGTTGTTTTAAGTTCTCATTATAATTAGACCATTTATACTTAGGAGCATTTTTTTGATCCGACACTTGTTTTGACTTTTTAAAGTCAAATGGGTTAAGTTAAACTATCATGTTTGGTTGACATATACATGTGCATTTAGCTACTTGGTTAGATTGATTCACAACTAACCTTTGTTTTGTAGCTTCTCTCAACCTTGAATCATATACGTTGGTACCCTAGCAACGGGGAGTATAGATCAAGGGGGAGTATATTATACTAACTCATTTTCTTTTATAGCATCTCATACTCTTAAAATGTATACGTTGGTACTCTAGCAATGGGGAGTATACATCAAGGGGGAGCATATCATATTCTAACCATTTGTTTTGTAGGATCATACATCATATCCTTGACACTCCATTTAGGGGGAGTATAAATTAAGGGGGAGCTTTAAAGTTCTCAAAATCACATTCCGCTACGCATATCTTCTTTTTGTTTCGACAAAAAGGGGGAGAAAGGATTAAGTTCTCATTACTGTGAAACATCACAATACATACTTTTTGCTTAAAATAGATTTTAAAATTTGCATAAACTAACTTAATCTATATTTATAAAAGACTCATCCTTTAGTTAAGTTCTTTACTTAAAAATACACTTTATGTTTTGTCATCAACAAAAAGGGGGAGATTGTTAATACAAATATCGCCCTAAAAACGTTATTTATATTTTATGATCTTTGCTTAATTTTGTTAATGACAAATACAAAGTTTATCTTTAAGCAAAAGCATAAATATAAGAATAAGCCTATTACATTTATAGTGATAAGTCTTTTAAAAACACATTTACACATTACAAGTCTACTAGGGATAACATTACATACATTTACAAGTTTATTCCTTAAAATAGAAACTTTATTTTTTAAATATTAGGATGACATCATGGCATGCATCATGAACATAATCTTAGAAAGATTTTGAGATATTTTGTTTAGATCTTCAAGCCAAAGAGTTGACATTTGAAGATATGGAAAGATTGTGCAAGATTTGGAAAGATATGAAGATCTCTTAGCTGGCCTGACATGGCGGATCCAAATCTATACAAGGGCGGATCCAATTTTTGGGATCCGCCAGATCCGCCAACTGTTGGATCAGTTTGCCTATAAATAGCAAGCTGATCATTTGGGCATTTTCATCACTTACATAACATAAATTATACATTATTTCATTTACATATTACTAACCCATATCATTCATAGTGATCTTCCTTTTTGTAGCAAAAGAGATCAAGCATTAACAAGCTTCAACATTCTGTTGCAAGACTTGATAGTTACCTACTGTGTAACTCATTAGAATTTAGGCATCATTGTTGCATCTTTTATTCAGTAGAATCCGGTTAGTGTTTTAGTCCTCAAAACACATAGAGTGAAAGGGAGTAGTTGTACCCTTGTAAAGAACTCGGCATCTAGCTTAGTGTCGGTAATTATTTAGGCGACGTCAGGTTGGTTCTTCCTTAAACTAGAACCCGGTATCTAGCTTTGTACCGGAAAAAGGTGTAAGCGACGTGTATTAAGGTTTTCTCCGCCGAGAAGGGAGTTTGTTTCTTAGTGAAGAAAAACTCTCGAGTTAGAGGCTCGAGGAGTGGAGTAGGGCAAGGAAGAGAGTTCTTGTAGCCGAACCACTATAAATCTTCGTGTTGTGGTTTGATTGTTCTTTTCTCTACTTACTTGCTTATATAGTTGATTGTGTACTATTACTTTGAAATCACGATAAGTCATAAAGCTAATTAAATTTTAAAACGGTAAAAACTATTCAACACCCTTCTAGTTTTCCACATATGTTCTGTTTAAATTAACACTTTTTGATGGTGGATTTGGCGGATCCAAAATATGGGATCCGTCTGTTTATATTTTTGGCTCCGCCAAAATAGAACCTGCGGATTCTGCAAAACCCAAATAAGGGATCCGCATTTGTTATCGATTGGATCCGCCGTATCCAACAGTAACTTTTTCTAAATTGCCGACTAATCCCGAACCTTAGATTATTGATTCTAGTTCTTAGATTTATTCTACTGATCATTAGGAACATTAGGATGTTTTAGGAATACTTAGAATCATAATAAATCAATTTCCCACCAAAATTTGAAAATTCAAATTTTCCATGTGAGTTACCTTTCTGTAACAAGCAAGGAACCCTCAAATTGGTTCCTTGAAATCCGTGGGAACATCACATCAACAGAATTTCCACTCACTCCTTGCATTTACTTTAAATCTTCTAAAATTCACTCAACTTAAGCTCTATGGTTTGACTTAAATGATGTGACTAGCACAAATTTTTGTTCCAAATCATTAGGAACCAACATTCCTCATTGGATCAAAACCAAATCCAAACACCAATCTCCATAAACCTTAGAGACTATAAATTAGAAGCTTTAGATAATCTAAACTCACATTTCATCATTATTCCTAACTACCTGTGCATTTCTAACCACCTTCACAATGCATAAATCAAACAACTCCCACCTGTCCAGACCACACAGAAAGACAGCTAGAATTAGTGTTAGACCATACTAGCTCATAAATCACAATTCTAATGTAAACTTCCCTACTATATCCACTACTACTACAACACCCATCGTAACTCCAGTGGTCAACATATCATCACCCTCTCCAACTCAACCATCTAGATCACCATCACATACCATAACTCCAATAGGTTCTACACCATCACCTACTCCATCTCAACCAAGATCACCATCACCTACAACAAAACCAGTGGCTAGCACACCACCACCCATACCATCTCAAATGAGAAAATCATCATCATCTCCACAATCACCCAAATTTTAACCAAATGATTTACTTTTCACACTCCAAACCATTGATGAATCAATGTGGCTCAACCAACCAAACACTCAAGGCAATAAGTAACTTGATCCTCTCAACACCTCTTCAAATATGATGAACTCCAACTTACGTGATACAAAGGATTTAGAATCCATTTGGCTTGCCTCCATCATATCTTCCTCAAACCAAAATAATCCTCCACAATAGGCACTTTTAGTTTCTCTCCTTAAGAATCTTTCGGATTTTTAGGATTGCTTTCCTTTTTATGTTGTGACATCATGTTTTGTGACTTATGACACAAATAAATTTTCAATGAATGGATGTTATATTTTTATGCTTATGGGTGATCACTATTTGGCATAATATCTTGGTTTGTTTGATTTACTAACATTATTGTATGATTGGTTTGAATTCTCATAATAATTTGACCACTTCTACTTAGGTGCATTTTTTATCAGACAAGTATTATTGACTTTTTTAAAGTTAAATAGGTTGAGCTATCATGTTTGGTTGACCTGTACATAAGCATTATGCTACTTGGTTGGATTGATTCACAACTAACCTTTGTTTTGTAGCTTTTCTCCACCTTGCATCATATACGTTGGTACCCTAGCAGCGGGGAGTATTGATCGAGGGGAAGTATATCATATACTAACTTATTATTTTATAGCATTTCTCATCCTTGAAACGTATACGTTGGTACCCTAGCAATGGGGAGTATACATCGAGGGGGGGCATATCATATTCTAACCACTTGTTTTGTAGGATCATGCATCATACCCTTGGCACTCCAATTAGGGGAAGTATAATCCAAGGGGGAGCTTTAAAGTTCTCAAAATCATTGTAACAATCTTGGTACTCCAATTTAGGGGGAGTAATAACCAAGAAATGTTCACCACATTCCGCTACGCATATCTTTTTTTTTGTTTCGACAAAAAGGGGTAGATAGGATTAAGTTCATACATCACTGTGATCATCACAGTATATATTTTTTTTTACATCACAGTACATGTTTTTCATGCTTAAAATAGTTTTTAAACTTGCATAAAACTAACTTAATCTATATTTTTAAAAGGCTTTCACTTTACTTATTACATTGCTTAAAAATAAACTTTATGTTTTGTCATCAACAAAAAGGGAGAGATTGTTAATACAAATATCATCATAAAAACGTTATTTATATTTTACGATCTTTGCTTTATTTTGTTAATGACAATTACAAGGTTTATCTTTAGCAAAGCATAAATATAAGTTAAAGCCTTTTACATTTATAGTAACAAGTCTTTTAAAACACATTTACACATTACATGATCACTAGAATTCACATTACATATATACATTTTACATTTACATGTTTTACTTTTATTTCTTAAATTAGAAATATTAAACATGACATCATGGCATACCTTATTTTGATATCTTGAGGATATCTTGAGGATTTAGGTGATATCTTGTATAGATCTTCTAGCTAAAGAGTTAACTTTGGAAGATATGGAAAGATTGTGCAAGATATGGAAAGATATGGGAATATCTTAGCTGTCTAGTTCCCGCGGAACCAAACACCATAACTGGCGGATCCCAGAATTTGGATCCGCCAAATCCGCCGCCTGTTGATCAGCTTTGCCTATAAATAGCAAGCTGATCATTCAGGCACAATTATCACTCATATAGCCTAAACTATATATTCATTCATTTGTACATTACTAACCCATATCTTTCATTCATTTCATAGATCTCACTTTTGTAGCAAAGAAGATCAAGCATACAAGTTTCAACATACTAACTGTTGCAAGTTTTATTAGTTAGATACTGTGTGATTTGTTAGTGTTCACACATCATTGTTATAGCTTTCATTCAGTAGAGTTTGGTTAGTATTTTAGTCCTTAAAACACAAAGAGTGTCGGGAGTGGTTGTACCCTTATTAAAGAACCAACGGGAGTGGTTGTACCCTTGTAAAGAACCCGGTGTTTAGCTTAGTATCGGATAAAGTGTAAGCGACGTGTATAAAGGTTTTCACCGCCGAGAAGGGAGTTTGTTTCTTAGTGAAGAAAAACTCTCGAGTTAGAGGCTCGAGGAGTGGAGTAGGGCAAGGAAGAGAGTCCTTGTAGTCGAACCACTATAAATCTCCGTGTTATGGTTTGATTGTTCCTATCCTTACTTACTTTACTTATATTGTTTGTTTGTGAGTATTTACTTTGAAATCACGTTAAGTCAAAAAGCGAATTAATTTTAAAACGGTAAAAACTATTCAGCCCCCCTTCTAGTTTTCCACATATAGCTTCCGGTTCATCCTCTTACGAAAGCAATTCCGGATCGATTTCGATATCGTTTAAAGTAACCACGCTTGTTTCGTCCGCCAAACACTTCCTCAAGTATGAAACATGAAAGGTATTATGAATACCTCTCATTTCTTCGGGCAATTCCAACACGTATGCTACCTCGCCTACTCGTTTCAAGATTTTAAATGGTCCTATAAACCGCGGACTTAGTTTCCCTTTGTTTTTGAACCTAAAAACGCCTTTCAACGGGGAAACTTTTAACATGACAAAATCACCCACTTCGAATTCAATTGGTCTTCTTCGATTATCGGCATAGCTTTTCCACCTATCTTGCGCCGCTTTATGTCTTGCCCGGATCATTTCAATCTTTTCAGTTGTCGCCAACACTACATCCGTGCTCGTCAATTCCCTTCTTCAGACTTCTTCCCAACACACGGGCGTCCTACACCTTCTACCATAGAGCATCTCATAGGGTGGCATGTCTATACTCGCATGATTACTATTGTTGTAGGCGAATTCAACTAGAGGCAAATGATCATCCCAATTTCCTCCAAAGTCAATCATACAAGCTCGTAACATATCTTCTAAATTTTGAATTGTTCTCTCGCTTTGCCCGTCGGTTTGAGGATGAAAAGCCGTGCTCATATGTAGTTTCGTACCTAGTTCTTCTTTGAAACTTTGCCAAAAGTTTGAAGTGAAACGCCCGTCTCTATCGGAGACTATAGAAATGGGCACTCCATGACGTGCGACTATCTCGTTGACATAAATCTTAGCTAACTTGTGAATGGGCATATTCTCTCTGATCGGAATGAAGTGCGCACTCTTTGTTAAATGGTCTACTATGACCCAGATTATATCATTTTTCTTGCTCGTCCTAGGCAATTTCGTAATGAAATCCATCGTGATCTTCTCCCACTTCCAAACTGGAATGTCTAAAGGTTGAACTTTTCCATACGGCTTTTGGTGCTCGTCTTTAACCTTTAAATAAGTTAGACATTTCTCAACGTACTTTACACAATCCCTTTTCATACCCGGCCACCAATAATTCTTCTTCAAATCAAGGTACATCTTTGTAGCTCCCGGATGAATAGAATACTTTGACTTGTGTGCTTCTTCTAGGATCAATTCTTTGATATCGCTCCGAAAAGGAATATAAACCCTTCCATACCGTGTCTTAATCCCTCGACTATCTTCTTTAAGATGTGGAATGTGAGAGGTAATACGTTCACTTTCTCTATTTTCTTCTTTCAATGCTTCCTCCTGAGCTAACTTGATTTTATCAAAAAGGTCGGACGTCACAATCATCCGTAATGACTGAATCCTAGTAACTTCATTTCGATCCTTGCGACTCAAAGCATCCGCCACAACGTTCGCTTTACCGGGGTGGTAGCGAATTTCGCAATCATAGTCTTTTAACAAGTCTAACCATCTTCGTTGTCTCATGTTCGGATCTTTCTTCTCAAGGAAATATTGAAGGCTTCTATGATCGGTGTAAATTATAAACTTGACACCATACAAATAATGCCTCCAAAGTTTTAGAGCAAAAACCACAGCCGCAAACTCAAGATCATGAGTTGCATAATTTTCTGCATGCTTCTTTAGTTGTCTCGAGGCGTAACCAATCACTTTACCCCTTTGCATAAGAACACATCCGAGACTGGAATAAGACGCATCGCTGTAAACCACCATATCTTCAGTTCCTTCCGGCAACACAAGAATTGGTGCTTCACATAACTTTTTCCATAGGGTACGAAACGCTTCGTCTTGTTCTTCGCCCTACTCAAATGTAGCGTTCTTCTTAGTAAGTTTTGTTAGCGATGATGCGATTTTGGAGAAGTCATGTATAAACCTACGGTAATATCCCGCAAGGCCAAGAAAACTTTGGATCTCACCAACATTCTTTGGTGTTTGCCACTTCATTACAGCTTCTACCTTTGAAGGATCAACTTTAATATCGTCGGAATTAATAACGTGACCGAGGAATTGAACTTCTTGCAACGAAAATTCACATTTTGAGAATTTGGCATACAATCTTTCCGTTCTCAACGTTTCAAGGATTTCCCGAAGATGCATTTCATGTTCTTCCTTGCTCTTAGAATATATAAGAATATCATCAATGAATACTATAACGGATTTATCCAACATCGGTCTACATACACGGTTCATGAGATCCATGAAAACCGCAGGCGCGTTCGTGAGACCAAAGGGCATAACCGTGAACTCATAATGTCTATAACGGGTCCTAAAACCCGTTTTAGGAATGTCTTCTTCTCGAACCTTCAACTGATGATAACCTGAACGGAGATCAATCTTCGAAAACCACCTTGCTCCTTGGAGCTGGTCAAATAGATCGTCGATTCTTGGTAGCGGGTACACATTTTTCACCGTGACTTTGTTCAATTCACGGTAATCAATGCACATCCGCATACTACCGTCTTTCTTTTTAACGAACATAATCGGAGCTCCCCAAGGTGAGCTACTAGGGCGAATAAAATCCTTGTCGAGTAACTCTTGGAGTTGGCTCATTAATTCTTTCATCTCGGACGGAGCAAGGCGATAAGGAGTTTTGGAAATAGGAGTAGCACCCGGAACAAGATCAATACGGAACTCAACCAGTCTGTCGGGTGGAATACCCAGCAAATCTTCCGGGAATACATCACGAAAATCATTAACAATCGGAACGTCATCGATACTTTTCTTTTCAAAACTTGTATCTACCACGTGAGCCATAAAGGCATAACAACCATGCGATAAATATCTTCTAGCATCGCGACCGTTATGCTTTATTACGGAACATAACTTTAATTCATCATTTCTTTTATCACCATAAATATCATTTAGCATCGCGACCGTTATGGTTTACAACCGGATGATCTTTTGACTACATAGAATGGCGGCATTATATTTGTCAAGCCAATCCTTGCCGATGACAATATCAAACTCCCCAAGCATAATAGGAATTAGATCAATCTTAAAGGCACTATCATCAATCTCTATCTCTACGTCCTGCTATATATTAGATACTACAACAACTTTACTATTGGCTATTTCAACTTCGAGGGGTAGTTGGAGTTTAACTAATGGGATGGTAAGTTGCTTGGTAAACTTATAGGATACAAAGGACACACTAGCACCCGAATCATACAAAACTCGAGCGGGTACGGAATTAACGAGAATTATACCTGTGATAACATCGGATCCCGACCTAGCTTCTTCAGCACTCATCTGATACACTCGAGCTTTTGGTTTTGGAATTTCAACCTTTTCTTATTTGATGGTTCGCAACGGTTTTGCTTCGCTCGCCTTGGTTTTTGGAAAATCCTTCAACTTATGCCCTATTTGATTACATCCATAACATACTACCATCGGCTTAGTGCAATCTTTACTATGATGATCCAAAGCTCCACATTGATAGCAACCCGACATATTAAGCCTACACTCGCCAAAGTGAAGCTTATGGCACTTCGGACACGGCATCTTAGCTTTGCTTCCCCCGCCCTTCTTACCATGATCATATTTAGCCTTCTTACCATCTCTATCTCCATACTCTTGTTTCCTCTTGTGTTCCTTTGTTTCTCTTTCCTTCCTTCTTACTAGATCCGCTTCCCTCACTCGATCCCTACTTAATAGATCTTCCAAAGTAGTACATTTGAAAGGTGAAATCACATCCCGTATATCATCTTTAAGCATTCTTTGAAATTTGTCGACTTTAAGCTTCTCATTACCGTGGTATTCGGGACAATAAGGGACCATGTCATTGAACTTCTTCCATAACTCGTTCACTGTCTCATTGGTTTGTGTAAGTGATTGGAATTTTTCTCGAATTTTATCAATCTCTTCAGCCGGAGCATATTCTGCACTAAACAGCTCCTTGAACTCTTTCCATGTACATGTCTCTGCCCAAGCTTCGCCCTTCTCACACATCTTTCCTTCCTACCAAGTTCTAGCACTATCACGAAGAAAGTTAGTAGCATAAATAAATTTCTTCTTCTCCTCACAACCGCTTGTACGGATGGCACCTTCCACTGCGTTAATCCACCTATTGCTAGCAATCGGGACAAGAATTCCCGTGAACTTTGGCACATCACATGCCGTAAAGTCACGGTATGAAGATTTATCACCTTTGGGCTCTTTAACAACTCCTAAAGCTTTCTTAAATTCCTCAAACTCTTCTTGCATAAATCCTCGAAGATTATGAGTTGTTTTCTTGATATAATAAGGCATTGACCACTTAATGGCCTTTCCTACCCTTTTCGCCAACATCGTATCCAAGGCTTTCATCTCCTCTTCTGAGAAACCCCTAAAGCTAGGTCCCCCGGAGCTAGAAGAAGAGGAACTTTCATAATCTTTACCATTATTACCCGCATCACTTGCCGAAGATTCGACATGTTTGGAAACCGTGGCTTTCGTGGGTTCTTTCAAGTGAGGGGTATCCATTTCTCCTTCTTACTGAAAATAGTAAGTCACAAAATCAAGCACAATCATATACATAGCCGTAGCATGAATGACATTTATATATCTATATATATATCCTTATACTAAACACCCTAGCTCGTCACCTGTGTATGGTCTAAATAATTTCAATTTCACATATGTACCATATTTTTATCACTACGGTGGCCAGACGTAGTCATAAAAATATTTAACATACGTGTCCTCAAAATCATTCAAACAATACACAAATAACAAACACTAGTTCTAAACACATCTACACAAGGCCTAATTCTAGGAAATCCTAAAGTGAAATCCTAAATCTCTTAGACCAAAGCTCTGATACCAAGTTGTTACACCCCGTGCCCGTTTAGACCAAAAATTAAAACTTTTTGAGTAGAAACGACTCAACTTTAATGTACATTCTGATACTCTTTTGACCATTGACAAAAATCTATAAACATTCAGACCTTGAGACTATTTTTAAATGAAACTAGACTCAATTACCTTCAAAAATCCGGGTGGCACGACCCATGACGACTTACGGTTTAAAAGATATGATTTTTTGAAATTGCCAAAAACTGCCGAAGACCATCCATCCGATCGGCAGAGCCCTCCAACCGATCGGTTGGAGGCTTCTGACCTCCTGGATGGATTTTCAAACCCCGTACATGGAAATCCGACCTCCCGAACTCGATATTTCACCAAACCTTCCAAATTTACTTAATATATCATTGGGCTCATTTTCATACAAAAATATTTACCGTTTGACCCCCCGGAATAGTACTTACAATTTGACGGTTTATGCACCAAAATCCGTTTTGACCCATTTACACCACAAACCACTTAAACCACTTCATTTGCCTACCAAACTTAACCAACATCCTTATTTCAACTTACTAAACTTGTTCCATACACACATGACCCGTTTACAACCCAAAATGGGTAGAAACACGCTTTTGCCAAACACCCTTATTAACCCATTTCCAATACACACTTTTTACCCGATTCACATAACAACTACATATTCATTTGAAAACATACATGACTTGACATTTCTAATATATTGTAAGGTGTTAGTACAAAGTCTTGACCCATAGCATTCCAAAATGGATAAAATTGGCTAGTTGCCAAACACCCCTTAACTACAGCATTATAACCATTTTACCACTATTCAAACACTTGAGCATGACCATTTACATTAGCCCACATTTATGACTTAACCTAGACACGAACCCATAACCGTAGACACCAAAATAACCATTTAGACAAAAGATGTACCAAGTTATAAAACGATACTTCGGTTCAACTTTCAACACGATTGATCCAAAGAGATGTCTTCTACTTATCAAATCCAAAATACCAATCTTCTACCTTGGAGATTGACTAAGCTTTATCCTTACCTTTACCTTCACCACTTGAACCTACGAAAACATCATGAACTATAACCGTAAGCGAACTCTTAGTAAGTATGTGAAATAAACGCATAGTGAAGATTATAAGTATAACATGAACAAGGAGCAAACTTTAACATAATAACATACCTCATATAGCATACAAGGATATTAACTATAACATTATACAAGCAATGGATCCATGCTAACTTTAACAAGCTCTAAACAAGTTCTATAACACATAATCATTCAATAATCTTCACCAAATATAACTATAACAAGTTTACCCACAATACTTACCTTAATCCACAATTAAGTTTTCTACTTTACTTTGCTACAACTCCCTTCTTGCTTCCTATCACAAGATTAGACCTAATCAGTGACTAATTAGCTAGGGAGATCATTAATTCACAATCTTTATCCACTATACTCAAGTCTCATAACATGAACCCTAATTTCACAAATTGGGGGAAAGCACTTACTTGATGAGGGGATTGAAATTAAGGAGTCTCTAAAGCCCCTTGATCCCTTCTTGATAACCAAATTGAGCTAGGATGATGATTCTAGTTTTCCCTGCCTTTTCTCTCTATATATGTCGACACACATATGGAACACACTCACACTTTCCAGATTTTTCTAAGAGTTGTATATTTATCCATGTGTAGGAATTAGTTTAGTCACTTGGCAAAGTTAGTCACTCCAAGTCTCATTATACTTATTTTAACCCTCAACACTTATATCTCTCATACTATATGGCATAATACGTTACCTTTCCGGGGTTCGTGTGTAATAATTAGTGCTTACCCATATTGATTGAAATATCCACCACGACCATGAGTCCCTATAAAAGGATCAAGTTGAGATATAAGCAGGTTTTCAAACCCGACTGCAATTTGCACCTTTTTTTCAAACCCGGTTGCATTTATATAAGAAGTAACAATATCATGAAGTTTCTATAAAGTTGCGGCTAAAATACAAAAAAATCATATAAAATATTGTGAAAAGAAAATTTAGGATTTTAGCTTATTTTTATGACCATGTCAAATAAATGAGCATGTAAGGGGATGCTTGTTTTAGCTTTATTTTTGGGCTTGTGAAACGCAAGTCAATTCAACATAAGCTCATAAGCCCAAAAATAAGCTTAAACAAACACACCCTTGAATAACAAAAATGTCTACTATTAAACCTTGATTTTGTTAAACTCTCAAACAAATCTGTCCATTTGTGCACTCAGAAAGAAAAACCTAATAGTAGTATACCATATCGTAACACACTATAAAGTGATCTGTAAAACAACATCGGTTAATCCCTTAACTTGAAACTTCTTTAAGTCCTTTCTATTTAAGGATTTAGAATCTCACTGTAATAAGTAAACATGTTGGTTTTGTGCTCATAACCAACACAGGAAAATAGTGTATATAAGAAAACCATAGAATGGAAAAAAAGTGTTTGCAGTTCAACCCAACTGGTTTGACCCATTAACCGTTTGGTTTGCATTATGTTTGAAAACCTGAGTACATTTTGTCAAATATTTTGTTCCTCGATTTTTTGTTGTTCTGAATATAAGCAAGAAAAAAATGATTATTATAGCATTTTTTTGGTAAAAAGTTCAACTACTTTTCTGAATTTTGTTTCTGACGTTGGCTAATTTTCAACAGCCTCTGTGGCACTTCATTTAAAGAGCTGAAATTAATGAAAATGACTTAGCAGCTTCTACTTCAAATGTTTTACGAAGTTTTTGGTACCTCGACCTGTAATCTTCAAGAGAGAAAGACAGTTGTCTTATTGCTTCCCGTTTCTCCTATGTTGTCTGCTCTATCAGACATAACTTCTTTCTACATATTCGCTTCATGTTACAATTCAGCGCCTTTCAGTTTTAGTTCATTTGCATCTTTTTGTGCACTACTGAATGACGCAAGTACCCCTAAGTGCTCAGCTTGTAGTGAATCCAGGGTACGGAGTTGCATTAACCGATGTGGTCCTCCAACCATCGTATCCTCCACTACTATCCATTCCATAGAACCGTCTTATTTAAAAAATTAAAAAAAAAAAATGAAAATATAAGAACAATTAGAAAGAAAAAAAAATTGTACATTTAGCACATATCTTTAAACTACTGTCACTTTTCAAAAATAAAAAATAAAAAAAATTAACCGTACCAGAAATTTGCCAAAGAGGAATGCCCATTCTAACTGCAACTTGTGTTGCAGGTTGATTCATTTAAGCTATCCACTCCGTGACGGGCTGGTCAGCCTACAATAAAGAAATATGTAAGAACATTGTCTTGAAATACTACGGCTAGAGAGTACCACGTTCTCAAAGATGAGTGTTTTAGCAAATCAATATAAAAACGTTTCATGTGATTTCTTAGGAGTGTATCCGTAGTATTCATAACACGCCAAGGCAAATGTGAGTGGGCACAACACACAGTAAGCGAATACGTAGCTTAAGATTTGTGTTCATAAAGCAAGCCAAATGTAAGCCGACATCCTCATTTTCCCTTTATCTGTTTTCCTAGATATGTGGCAACAAAATACGTAGCCCACAAACAACCATAACTTTCAAAGTTGGTGTCTTTTTTATTTATGAAACGTGGATAGGCAAATAATCGAAAAAAAGATCATGTATCCGCCATAGCTGCAAGCTTAGTAAGCTTGCCCCACGACAATGCAAATAATCTCAAACAAACTCGATACCAGCAACCATCGGCACGCTAAAACTCAACTAAGCAGCCTCATAAGCCGAAAAGAATAAGCTTATGAGGTTTCCAGAAAATCTTAAAAGTTGAAACTTTTTCAAATACCGTAATCCTAAATTAAATTATACCAATTGAACATAATCCTATAATTCAAAACAGCCAATTCATAAAAACAAAAACACAATCAAACCCTAATCTTGATTTACAATAAAATGCAAAAGTTTAACCAAATTAGAAAACCAGACCCTCTGATTACCACACACAATTTAGAAAACCATGACTGAGAAAAGACCTCTGATACAAATGGACAACTCCAATCCAGGAAAAGAACATAACTTCAATTCTTAATCCTCCGCTAATGAAACGCTGCAAATTCCTTGTAGGACCCTTAATACTAAATCATTTCACACATAAAAGATTAAATAAGAGATTAAAATGAGAAGTAGAAGAGAAAATAGAATATTAGATTAAGATAAAGAATAAGATGAGATACAAGAGATGGAGGAAAACTATAACCTTACCCCTAGTCTTCCACACATCAAATGGGAGGTCATGGGTTCCTTTTATAGATAAGAAACCCTTACAAGGTTTACATGTTGGGGCGATGTGGGATAGGATAGTATAGTAGATAAAAGAGACTAACTTACGGTTTTTACAACATACTTAAACCGTGTACAAATGTTAAATGATAAATACAAGTCACGAGTTTCTAATCTAAGAATGACACTCACTTTAATTAAGTCTAACATTCCTCCATTGTCAACCAAGAATATGAATCCACCATCTTTCCTGAAAAAACAAAACAACAAATATTGACGGTACATTATCGTCTATCAAATTTGGGTAACCAACCTTATTGCTTAAAATTAGCTTGAAATCAACATAACAACATAAAAATATTATAACCCACTTCACCAAACTAAAAATTCAATAAGAACATACCTCGGGTTCCATGTTTGAAATCGATTGCAACTACAAAGAAAAAAAACTAAAACTGTCACTAAAATTTCTACTTACACATTTCATCGAACATTGAGTAAAAACACATGTTGTGTAAAAAAACCATCTCTCATTTTCATAATTTCACTAAAAAGAATAGCGTTAAAAATAATCAAAAAAAAATTATATGCCTGACGATTGGCCTCTTATAATCAATCTCATCGTTGTTCACATCTTGATCTTCATCTCCATTTCTCATTATCCACACCCGTAAAAATGGCTTCAAAACGCAATAAACAAATTTTCCACAGCCATTTCAATACCATAAAAAGCCCATATCAAAAACATAAAAGAAAAGTGAGGAAAAAAAAAGAAAAAAAAAAAACATCAATAGAATTAAAACAAAGAGAAGATCGTACATTTGGAATAATTAGTCTGTTCAAAACCATCTTCTTGACAACACCGAAAACTGGTAACCTTCAAAAATAGAATTAGGGTTCATTACCTTAATCTTCAAAACCAATACCTCTTGACCTTCAATATAGCAATTAGCCCTTGTCTTTTGATGTTATTAGTGTGTGTTTTTTACTGTAAAAGATTAGGTTGTGGAAGAAACCGGAATCAGTGGCGGTGGTTTTTGATAGTGAAGAATGAAGTTTTGGGAAGATTTGGAAAGATCAGTGATTTGATGATCCGGGAATACTTGGGAGAGATTTATTATTATTATTTTTTTTTTTCTATTGGATGATTCTGGAAATGTTTGGGGTTTTATTTTGAAGGAGAGGGCGTTCCTCCCTTTTAGTATATTGTATAATTATATGTGTATTACGGGATCATTACGGAAAAAGTAATGTGAACAGTGAACACCCAACCACACTTCAACCAATCAGAAGCTGCCCAATACCCCACTAAATTACTGTTTTGGTTTACTATGCATCATTAATTTATAAACCAACCAATCACAGGCCTAATTAAGTTATAACATGCTCCGGAAAAAATTATTTTGGACCCCCTTACATTTTGATTGTTGGTATATATTATAATAAGGGGTGGGTTAGTCCCACGGTGGCTATATTTTTATCCTCACGGGGGCTAAAAAAAATAGGTTTTTTTTTTTTTTTTTTTTTTTTTTTTTTTTTTTTTTTTTTATAATTTTGTTTATATCAAAAAGCTATAAACCTGAAAGTGCGGAACAAAAAATATAAAGTTTAATATGTCAAACGCTAAAAACTGTCAAAAATACGGAACAGAAACTGATAAAAACTGTGCAGTGCAGAAAAAAAAATAGGAGACAAAGGGTCTGCCACCTTTGTCCCCCCGTGGGTATAGTAGAGCCCTATAATAATCTAAACATGCCAAACTATATTCATCGTACCTTTAGCACTTGCAACAAGTATGAGAGTTCGCCATTTTATTAAGGCATGTGTTATCTTAACACCCTCTATACGGGGTGTACGCAATGATTGGATGCAGTGGGCGATTTTACTGTTTGCTTCGCGGGTTGTATATTTAACTAATATAGTGTAGATCTCACATAATATGGGGTGTTATGATAACAAATTGAGTCATACTATCCTAACACCCTCTAAAAAATGAGACCTACCTATATTAGTCAAAATAAACAAACTGTAAAGTAGACAGTATAATCATCCGATACACCCAATTATTGCAAACACTCCCTATGAGAATCCCTTTTATTAATCTATGTGGTCGACATGGTTATTCCAAGGGTCCCATGAACAATAACCCAAACGTCATTACCATACAACTATTGCCAAATGTCATTACCATACAACTATGGTATTGTCGAATATGAACAAAAATAGAAATAAAATGTCATTACTATACAAACCCCACTATGATGTCAAATCAGGGGATTAGCCAAAGATTCCTTTTATCTTCTTTTTCTTTTCAATTTTTTGTCAGTTTCAGTTCCGTATTTCTGACAGTTTTAAACGTTAAAAAAATTAAAAATAAAAAATAATAAAAAAATTGAAAAAAATGTGTGGAGAGGAGGGGGGGGGACGAGAATAATAAATTTAGGGGGTGGGGATACGCGCAGCCTTAGATTATTTATTGATTTTATTCTAAAGATTTTATACTGAAATAAGATAAGATCGATCGCTTTTTGATCTTTAATTCTGGAATAATAAACATATAAGCGGATGCATATGCTATAGAAATTCGTTTATGGGTTCCATAAAAGGACAATTGTGATTTGGAACTATAAATCTAGATATTACACATGAAGGAAAAATGATCAAATATTTGTTTTTGTTTAAAACTCTTAAAAAGTGAGTAATGTTTTTAGAATAAAATAGTTTTACTTATAAAAAGCATCGCAATCTATTAGTAACAATTTAAACAACAAATTTTTTTCACTTTCACTTACTCCACAAATAAATACACAAACACAAATTGATGCTACTTTACAAAGTCGCCGATATCTGCGGATGTCATTTAGTGTTATGAACATATTGATAATTTCGTCACCGTTAACCTTATAAAGAATTATGAATGATTTGTGGTTGGATGATGTCGTTGAGATATAGATATAAGCTCCCTTTTAAGAGGAATTGCGACATGTCTCTTCAAAAGCTAATAATTACATATATCTAACATAAACTTATAATTATTTATAAATATCATTTTAAACCTTTAAAAATGTCATATATATCCAAATAATTATTTTATGCATATTTTATATTTAAACAAAAAATATATGATATAATCTAAACATAAATATATAATATGTATAATTTATATTCATGTGGATGCAAATCTGTTTTTTCTTAATAACTTATCATTTCAATCTACATAAATAGACAACTATGATAGAGACGCAAAATCTTGATTTATTTTTTTCATTGAGGGCCCTTTTTCCTATTAATAAAGTAACCCTATGCAATTTAAGTTGTTAAAATTTCATAAATTCTGCATGGATTGATGATGAGTGGATAATCAACGACATCTGTAATATACATGATTTCAAGTTACTCGATTGATAAGTTAGGTTGGATTTCTATAACTCATAAGAGGGCACGGTGCAATTGCCAACAATACGTTATTATTATTATTTTTATTCTATTTTTACTTTTTTTTGCACAAATACTGCATCACTTAAATGTGTTATCCGTCCCTTAGCTATGCCACCAACTAGTGTTATTGTTATTTATTATTATTTATTTTTTTTATTATTTTTTTTTTTTTTTTTTTTTTTTTTTTTTTTTGAGTGGGTGAATATTTTTGGTAGGGTTTTTTCATTTTTTCTTTTTTTTTTTTTTTTTTTTTAGGGAAAGTGTTTAATTTATAAATTTATTGGTGTGTTATTAGATAGGTGGTGGGGTAGTACATCAATAAGTATTATCGTCTCTAACTACACCTAGAGCATTTCCAATGGTTAACGCACCAAGTGCGTTAAACCTTAACTTTCACTGCGTTAAGGTGTGTTAACCATTGAAAGTGTATGCGTTAAGAGTGCGTTAACCCTTTAACGCCACGTTAAGGTATGCATTTTTGGTGTGTTAAGGTTTAATACTGTGTGTTAACCATTGTGCCATGGTGTGTTAAAGTTTAACACGATGTCTTAACCATTGCGCCTTGATGTGTTAACCATTGTGCCTTGATGTGTTAACCCTGAGTGACAATTAAAAGTGCTCTAACGTCAGTAGTTTTGTTTCATCAAATATTTAATGTTTTTCTCATGTTAGTGGGTTGTTTTGTTTATTTGTTTAAGAATCCGGGCAACTGAAGATATTTAGTCAATGAAGATTATTTAATACGAATAGTTTATTTTGTTTAATATCTTGACCACAATTACATGAAAAAGCACATGACCTGGTAGAGTGTCTTATGTTGACCTGGTAGAGTGTCTTATGTTGTTGTAGAACAAGGGTATAATAGACATTTTTTTGTTTAGAGAATAATTATTATGTATTTTGGGGTTTAAAGCATGGTTGTCAGGATCCCGATCTTGATCTTAAGATCTTACTATTTTACGATACAGCAAAGCAAAAATGATCCGGATCTTACATATGATCTTTGAAAGCTTAAGATCTTATAGGATCCCGATCTTGATTATAGGATCTTAAGATCTAATTCGATCCGATTTTACTTTTTTCGAACCACAAACTAAAAAACTACAAATTTATGAATTGTTTTTTGTAGAATTTAAAAAACAACATGTTAATCTTCTTATACATTTTATAATTATAATTTAGGACAAAATTTCTACGAAACATTTATGTAATTTTGTGTTTATGATATATAATAATTTATAAAATTTTATAATATTACAAAGGCTACTAAAAAAATGACATTATGGTAGGATCTTGCAAAGACAAAATCGATCCTAAGTAGGATCCCTATCTTGAAAACCTTGGTTTATAAAGTATGTAAAAAATAATTATTTGGAAACAGGTTTTATAACAGGAGACGGCATTTGAAGAGGTAAGATTATTATTTTTTTCATTTATTATTGTTACTAGTCATGCAGACCTCGTGCGTTGCACTTCATTATAAAATAAGTTGTCAATGCTGATAGGTTTGGTTGCTCGAAGAGTTACCGATGATGTCGATTTACATATATTCTATAAGTTTCTTTATTGAAGTTTTAAATCTTTAGAATTCACATTTATTGCACGAAAACTTTCCAAAATTACTCAACTGAAGCCGACCTAAGGGTGGCTTACAACGGTCGGTCTAAAAAGCTAGTAACTCCGATTATTAAATAATTGTTTATAACAAAATTTTAATATTTTATAGCATGGAACTCAATTTTGAAGTTATAATAGAGTTTCAAATCTTTTAATACTTACATTTGTTACACAATACTTTACCTTTTAACATCTTTTTATTATAATGAAGTTTGGGATGAAAATTTGACATTCTTTTTCAACTTGTAGCATCTGTAATCCGTATGAAAATCTTTAACATACTAGGTGAAAAAGAAAACTATCAATAAATAAATAAATATACTAGGTGAAAAATAAAACTATGAATAAATAAATAAATAAATAAATATACTCTACTATAACTTCATTAAACCGTTTACATCACCATAGTTAGTGATACATCACCATCAATTGCTCAAAATAAAATGTGTCACGAACTTTGTCAAATAGCCGTATATAGCTGTTATGTAATTGATTTTTAGTAACCAAATTTTTAATAGTCGCTTTAGTTGGTATCATCTTTGACTCATCCAAGAAAGTGATTGGACATTTGGTCCCATCTTTTCTGAGAATTATTGATAATTTTTTGAAAACTAGTTTGACTCGGCTGGCTCAATCGGTTGAACGTTTTTTGTCGAAAAAACAGGCAAATTTAAACAGGCAGGTTGAACCGTTACTAAATGCGATGTGATTTTAGTTTAAAACTATATTCTCGTTAAATTGTATGTATTTTGTATTGTATTATATGTTTATGAACATATTGTGTAATTGATATTGAACTTTTCATATTTTATTTATGTTTTGCATTAAGTATTACATGTTTTATAGGTATTTGGTAAGTCAAACTATTGTTTTTGTTTAACGAAAAATCGGGTTGACCCGGCGGTTGAATCGCATGGACTAGTGACCTGGTAACCCAATGACTCGATCGGGTCGATCAGTGACCCGGTTTTAATTCATTGATAATTGATATTGATCGTGACTTCCGTTGCTTTAACTAATACAATATATATCAATCATTAAGGCTAGCGGTAAAGAGTTACCACAATCAACCTTACCATCGCCACCTCAACACTACGTCATTTTCTCTCTCCGCAATCAACTTCATTACCAACTTAGTATAATAAGACAATCAACTTCACCACCCAAATACACCTCACTTATACACAAATATACATCGCATAAACAAATTAAACAACTCACACAACTTGTATTTGGTCCACACATGACTCCTCTACGACTCGGTCTTGGGGACGACTGATTCTGCCATTTACTCCCTTCAAGACGCGTTGAGATGGGGTCAGTGTAATAAGGAGCATGCATGCTCTTTCCTAGTTGGCACTCAGAAGATGCGTGCTCTTAAGCTTTCGTTCGTTTTCATACATTTTCGTCCGTTTTCTTTCGTTTTCGTCCATTTTTCATACATTTTCGTCCGTTTTCATACGTGTTTTTATACTTTCATACGTATTCGTTCATTTTCTTGCGTTTTCGTCCGTTTTCATACGTTTCTGAATATCACAATTGATATTCTTAATAGCACAAGTGATATTCAGAATATAACTTGTGATATTAAGAATATCGATTGTGATATTTATAAACGTATAAAAACGGACGAAAACGTATGAAAACGAACGAAAACGGACGAAAACGTAAGAAAGTGAAAAAAATGTGAATTAAAAAAAACATGAAAATCACTTCTGATATTCTGAATATCACTTGTGATTTTCCTAATATCATTTGTGATATTCAGAGTATCACTTGTAATTTTCATGTTACAAAACATTAGTTGAAAATCAGTTGTGATATTCAGAATATCACTTGTGATATCCGGAATATCACATAATATCACTTGTGATATTCGGAATATCACAGAATATCACTTGTGATATTCAGAAACGTATGAAAACGGACGAAAACATTTAAAAACGGACGAAAACATATGAAAACGGAAGAAAACGTAAAAAAATGTGCTAGGATCCTGGACACACGATTAAGGTGGTTAAACCTTGTAACTTTGTGTGTATGATATGTTGTGTTAAAATGATTAAGTGCGCAAAATTCACTCAACCAAACTTAGAAGGTTGTGTATGTTATGGAAATGGAATTGTTATGTTTGTTAGTTGGCAATGAACACATAAAGATTATCATTAAACGATTCAATATTATTAAAGATAATAATACGAGTGACCTTGAAATATCACTAAGGTTACAACCTTGAATCTTATGTCTTTATCACTTGTGATATATTTGTGTTTTTTTTTAACATATGCATGTACTAACTCTTTCTATGTTCACGTACTTCTCCTTTTTTCACTAATATCACAACTAAGATCTCTTTTATAGTCAAAAGATCTTTACAAATTGCTTAAAGTCCTAGCCGACTTACTTTGTTAACTTATCCTATTTGAGTGTCAGTACATCAGATACAACATGTATCTATGTATACAACTTGTTAACTAAGCACATGGAGTAAGATATTATCTACCGTATATTGTTGACCAAAATACAATAAATATCTTTTCGATCTTATCCTTTCATCAGCAGAGTGTTCACTATCAGCAGGAACAACCTATCGCTATCAGCAGAATCCATCAGCAGAATGTTAAGCCTATCAGCAGAGTCATTTATCACTATCAGCAGAGTGAAATGTTCTATCAGCAGAATCAACATTATCAGCAGAAACCGTTTTGCACTAGCAGCAGAATTACACTTAGAGTGTTTCTTGAATTAGAACCCGATATTAAACATCTTGAATATTAATTCCCAACATCCTCCCTAAACATGTGAATCCTTTCAAACATGTTTCTGAATTAAATCTTGGATTGAAGATCTTTCAAACACTTATGTTCTTCAAGATTGAATATCTTCTCAGTAATTCATCTACTTTGCTCTTCTTTGACTTTAGCAATATCAAAACATATTGAACCAATCTTGGACTAAAAGATGGTGCAATTTCCTTGGATGGAGGAATTATAAGAGGCAATGATGCTGTGTATCTTGGATGCTTGTTTCAACAAGTGAAATCATCTAACCAGCATGTCTTTGAAGTGAAATTGAAACTTTTCTTCGTTTGATCTAGATAGAACTTTCTCCTTTGGAATGTTCTTGTCATTTTCAACCTCCTCATCATCTTGTATGCTCTTGTCTTCTCCTTCCTTTTATTGGATTATCTTCCTTTTTCTGGGCATTATTTCCTCCCCTGAGATTGTTACCTCCCCTGAAGCAAATAACTTTTGTTTCCTCCCCTTGTTTGGAAGATCTCACTATGTACTTTAAAATCTTTCCTTATCATCTGATCCAGCATTTAGAACTTGTTGTCAGACAATGTTGTACATTAAGCCATCAATTCCTTAAGAGTTTAAGTTACTGCCCTCATCACTTCTAGGTGTGTTAACTCCTATGAGAGGTGAATCAGTGGACATTTTGATTCATGATCCATCAATGGATGGTTTTTGTGAATCCTTGAAAATCCTTTTAAGAAATCATTTGACGTAGTAGTATGTTCATGAATTTTAGAATTGAAAAATCATACTACTTTCAACCATTTTGAAGGAATCAAGTGTATAACAGACACTTAATTAGCATTTCGGTTTAAAGCAACCTCTGGTTGTGTGAGAACCAATATTTTTCAGTTATAAATAACTGCCTGTGTGCAGATAAACTCATTCAAAGAGCTTTCCTGACAGGGTTTCCAGCTCATAGTAATTGTTGCCTCTAACACAAGTATTAGATTCACTTTTACTAGTTGTTCTTTCTATCAGATGTCCTCAGACTTGCACATTATACTTAAAAGTATAAAATGATAGAAAGTGAGTTGCATCAGTTACTATCTGATCAACTAAGTCATCAATTCAATGTGAAATATCATAACTAGATTTCAAGAAAGAAGTTCTAAGGAGCTTTAAAGTCCCAAACTCAGTCCATCATAAACCTATTATGGTCAGCAGCTAATATCTCAATTCTGCTATTTCCATTTCACTTGAAAACATCCTTTGTGTTTACATATTCATACCTGAAATTGTTAGTCTAAAACCAAAAGAACAATGTACAAAGTACTTGTCTTGCATTAGTATAATCAAAAGACCAACTATATGAATAACACAATTTACATTTGTACTAGCAGCACCTTGTGTGCTTAGCAGTACCTTATGATACATTAGCAGTACTTTATAAATCAGTAGCAACAACAAAAATTTATTTACAAAAAACACATCATATTAAAAATTTAAAGATTAAGCATTCCAATACTTGCTACCAAATACTGAAACCTTGAAACATCAAAAGCTTTTGTTAGCAGATCTGTAAAATTATGTTCTGAAGCAATTTTAAGAACTTGAATTAATCTTTTCTCATTGCAGTCTCTTATAAAGTGATGTCTAATTTCAATGTGTTTTGTTTTAGAATGTTGCACTGGATTTTTAATAATACAAATTGTACTACTATTATCAATATGAATAACAGTGTTTAAGAAATTGTACCCATAATCAAGGAGTTGGTTTTGAAGCCATAGAACTTGACTAGAGCAACTTGCAGCAGCTATGTATTCAGCTTCAGTTGTTGAATTTGCCACACTTGTTTGCTTCTTACACTGCCATGAGACAAGTCTACACCCAAGGAATTGACATCCTCCAGTTGTTGACTTTCTGTCCAAGCTAGCACCAGCATAATCACTATCCGAATATGCTACCAATTCAAAAGGAGATTCTCTAGAATACCATATACCCAACCTTGGTTGACCTTTGAGATATCTAAAAATTCTCTTGACTGCAGTTAAATGAGAAACCTTTGGAGTAACTTGAAATCTTGCACAAACACAAACAGGAAACATGATATCAGGTCTAGATGATGTAAGGTACATCAAAGAGCCTATCATAGATCTGTAATTGTGTACATCTACATTTTCTCCATCTTCATCTTTTAGAAGGTGCTTCTCAGAGTCCATTGGTGTGCTTGCTATTTTTGAATCAGCAAATTGAAATTTTCTAAGTATCTCTACAACATATTTGTCTTGACTAATAAATATGCCTTCAGATGATTGCTTAACTTGCAAACCCAAAAAGAATGTAAGTTCTCCCATAGAACTCATCTGAAACTTATCTTTCATAAGCTTCTCAAACTCTAAACACATATCTTTCCTAGTAGATCCAAAGATAATGTCATCCACATACACCTGCACTAACAGAAGATCCTTCTTGTGTTGTTTGATGAACAGTGTCTGATCAATCTTTCCTCTTTGAAATCCATTTTCTAATAAGTAGGAAGCTAGTGTTGCATACCAAGCTCTTGGTGCCTGATGAAGGCCATAGAGAGCTTTCACTACTCTGTACACTTTGTTTGGATGTAATGGATCAATGAAGCCTGGAGGTTGTGAAACATACACCTCTTCTCCAATTTCACCATATAAAAATGCACTTTTGACATCCATTTGGTAGACTGTGAAGCCTAAAAATGAAGCATAAGCTAGAAACAGCCTAATTGCCTCAATCCTTGCTACTGGAGCATAAACTTCATCATAATCTATCCCTTCTTCTTGTGTGTACCCTTGGGCTACTAATCTAGCTTTGTTCTTGATCACAATTCCTCTTTCATCCCTTTTGTTCTTAAAAACCCATCTAGTGCCAATTACCTTCACACCTGTAGGTAAATCAACTAGCACCCAAACCTTTTGAATCTTGAACTGAAGAAGCTCTTCTTGCATAGCCTCTAACCAGCTTGAATCATCTAGGGCTGTAAGAATTGTCTTTGGTTCAGCTTGTGAGAGAAAACATACAAACAAACAAGAGTTTAAAAGCTCATGCTGTTTTGAAGCATAAAGGGCATCAAGAAGCCCTTGTTGGTCTGAAGACTTCAATTGTTGTCTTGTCTTCACACCTGACTGTATATCTCCAATCACATAATCCAGGGAATGAACTTTGTGAATTCTTGATTGTGGTGTAGTAGGAACTTGATAATTTGATGGAAGATTGTTGAAATCCACCTCATTATCTGAAAATTCTACTTCTTTTGTTTCTGAAGGGCCAGCAGCAGAGTCATTTGGCCGAACAGCAGAATCAGTAAGCTTATCAGCAGAGTCATCAGCAGAAACAGATACACTACCAGCAGCAATACTACCAGCAGAAACACTTTGTTGTTCCTGAGTTCCATATTCTTTACTTTCATCTTCAACATCTTCTTTAGCTTTACTAGAAGAAGATTCATCAGTTGTCGAAGTTGATTCCACAATTGAACTTGACCATATTGGCATTATCACATCATTTTGATCTTTTTCTAACTCTGCCTCATTTGTTGTATAAGAACCTGCAAAATCATTAGTTTCTGCAACAAAAGGCACATAATTCATTGAATTTGTTAGATACTCTAGATCAAATAGCCATTTTGGTCCTTGACCTTCTACATTGAATTTGTTTTCTAAAAACTCCACATGTAGATTTTCTTCTACTATTTCTTTTCTTGTGTTGTAAACTCTAAAAGCTTTGCTATTAAGAGAATAACCAACAAAGAAACCTTCATCTGCCTTACCATCGAATTTTCCTAAATGGTCTAAGGTATTGAGAATTGTCACATGACATCCAAAAGGTCTAAGAAATCCTATTGCAGGAGTTCTACCATTAAAAAGTTCATATGATGTCTTATTGTGAGGCTGCACAACTAAAACTCTATTTTGAACATAGCAAGCAGTGTTGACTGCCTCTGCCCAAAAATTTATTGGTAGCTTAGAATCAGCTAACATTGTTCTAGCAGCTTCAATTAGTGTTCTATTCTTTCTTTCAGCTACACCATTCTGTTGTGGTGTTCTAGCAACACTAAATTCTCTCTTAATACCTTTTTCTTTGCAGAAATCATCCATAACTCTATTCTTAAACTCTGTCCCATTATCACATCTAATGACTTTCACTTTCTTGCTTACTTGGTTTTCTATCTGTGTAATGAAGTCCTTAAGGATGCTTGATGTCTCATCCTTAGTGGCTAAAAAGAAAACCCATGTAAATCTACTATAGTCATCAGTAATAACTAGACAATATCTCTTATGCATTATGCTCATCACTGAAACAGGTCCAAATAAGTCCATATGTAGCATAAACAAAGACTGATTGATAGAGTTAAAAATCTTGGGCTTACAAGTGGCTTGTGTTGTTTGCCTTTTAGACAAGCAATGCATGTTTGATCATTTTCAAATCTTTTGTGAGGTAAACCTCTTACCAAACCATTCTTAACAATTTTATTTATGGTTTTGAAGTTAATATGACCAAGCCTTCTATGCCATTTCATTGATTCTTCCAATGTGGCCTTTGCAACAAGACAAGTTAAATTCTTTTTAGGAATAATGTTCTTCATGTCTACACTGTACATGTTGCCCTTTCTAGGAATTCTAAGAAGTACTTGACTTTCATCAGGCATCTTAAAATCAGGAGAAAGTACAAGACATTCAGTCTCACAGAAAAGAACATTATTCTTTTTGTCACACATTTGTGAAACACTAAAAAGATTATAATTTAGCTCTTTTACATAGTATACATCTTCAAAATCTAAATTTCCGGTTTTGATTGTACCTTTACCAGAAATTTTGCCACGAACACCCCCTCCAAAGGTAACATATCCTCCATTGAAAGCTTCAAAATCTGAGAGATAAGACATGTTGCCTATCATGTGCCTTGAACATCCACTATCTGAGTATCCTTGATCCTCTTCCTGATCATTTGAATGTTCCTGCACACAAATAAGATTGTTAGTTTCTTTTGGGGATCCAAGCCATTATTGACTTGGATCTGCCTCTTGCATCAATGTAATTGAATCTTTTGAGGATAGTTGATGCAACATTGGATTTAAGAATCCAACATGCTGAGGCCTTAACAGCATTTGCCCTATTTCCCTTAGCAGCAGAATGAACTACATACTTATCA